>CAJNDT010005997.1:28667-198667 GCA_905221615.1 Symbiodinium sp. CCMP2592
GGCCAAGAGATCGAATCGACACTTCGCAAGATGTCAAGGCGAAATCTGCCTCCAGAGCCTCCCAAGGCTAGATCTTCTCACAAGAACTCTTTCTCTCTGCCAAATACAGAGGCTGACACAGCTCCAAACCTGGAGCAAACCGCTTCTGCAGGTGAGGTACCTCCGAAACGGAGACTACTGCAAAGGAGATCCATCCGAGATCCAAGCTCGCCCGGCAGGCCGAGGCAGACAAGGATCCGGACAGTCTTATGGGACAGCTCTGGAACTCCGACGGCACTAGAAGCGCCACTGAAGTTCTTAAGATAACTACAGGTCACAAACCTCCAGAACCTGTTCAGGATACTTCTGCCAACGCAGTTCCTCCCAAGGAAGAATCTTCTGGAACAGAGACGGAACCTGAGGAACCAGATCCTAACCAGGATTGTGACGAAGAATCAGACGTTGAGTCGGCATCAAGCGAAAAGAGCGAAAAGAGCGAAAAGAGCTCAAAATCTTCGTCATCCTCAGAACTCCGAGTTGATGTTAATCCGTCTCACAAGACGAACTCTGCACCTGCAGCATCAGAGGAGAAGAAAGAATCCCCCACGAAAGAGATCACAGAGAAACTTGAGAAGGTCAAACTTGACCAACCAAAGCCTGAAACAGAATATGTTCAGAGTTCAGACGAAGAGCCAAGAAAACCAAAATCTCCTAAAAAGGAGAAGGAAACATTCCTAGTTCTCTTCGATCCTGAAACAGCAACCTATTATCGAGTCAACAGAAGCAAGCTCAACCTCGAATACGAGGAACCTGCTGATGAGGAAGATCTCGTAAGAGAACACGAGCGCATCAGCGCTCGGATTCGAGAAAATACCAAGCACCGAATCTCGAAGTCACCGTCTAACCCGGCTATGCAACAGGAAATGCAAGAGAGAATCTGGGTTAGTCGATGGAATCGAAAAATCCGAAGTCCACTCATGATCAAGGATTCTGAGGCTCCTGACGAAGAGGAGTGGGACAGAACCAGAGAGTCGGCATCTTCCTCCTCTGCACCTCCTAACAAGGAGAGATTTGTAGGAGTACGCAGGACAGCCATGAGCCTTAACCAAAGGATACGAATGTTGCCTCGACCAGACAATCCTCTCTGCGATCTCTGCAAACAGCCTACAGGCTATTTTTGCTATTCCTGTGGCACGATTGTATGTGCAGATTGTCGACTTACCCCACAGGGTAAACAACGGATGTGCGAGTGCGTCTTGCCAATCGATTGCCTTGAGACCTCCAAAGTGAGAGCAGGAATGACCTCAGAAGAGCGTCAGTTTTTATACGAGGCCATCCTCACACATGAGGACGTAGATTTGGCAGTTCAGAAAATCAACATGTATTGCGACCACGCAAGAAGTCTGTTCGAAAAGGACCATCCAGGCGTTGATCCATGCAGCCTTGATGATATTAGGAACAATCCTCCGAATACGTATGACAGCTCCACAGAGGCTCCAACCCTGGAGGAATATAAGAACATTAACAAGAGTCACATCAATATCAGAGACTCTAGAACAAGCCACCCGGCTTCTTTTCTCTCTCTTACTGGCTACGAAGACAAACTGGTGCTCGACGCACATTACGAGATAGTTCGCAATAGGATTGCCGGTGTTAACGAGAAGAGAGAATACATTGAAGGCTCAAACCCAGACAGCGTATCGCTAAACCTAGTGGTATTCAACTGGGGAAATATGGATCGAGCGCCGGTGCCCGCAGGGAATCCCAAAAAGAAGCTCAAACCTGAGAAGGGATTCGATTATCACCCTCTTATTGACATGTTCTTCAACAATTCAGCTCATATTACCCTCGTACTCGAGGCAGGAGCACTTGCGTCAGAGTATTCGATCGCAACCATGCGACAACATGAATACAGGGGGATGCTAATCCATTCTCCTCCCAAGGAGCCTGAGGCACCCTCGATGTATATTGGAGTCAAGGGTGACCCAACAACAGACATCGCTCTCGTCCACCCCTTTTACCGTCATCGAACAATGAAGCCTAAGAATGGTGGTCCCAAGAAGCGACTGTGGGCATGCCACGGTGCGGTATGCCGCCTCACCTTTGGGTACCACAGTACCATCCAGGAGGCCAAAGAATGGGTCCACCCATATTCTGGCCAAAGGATGACGAGAGACGAGTTCATGCAGATTATCGGATATGACCCACTCAAGGGCAAAAATCCTGACAAGGATGGACCCACTGATGGCTCTTACCTCTCACCAAAGGCGTGCCTGACACTGTCGAACCTCGACCCCTCGCCGATTCTCTGTGAATGGAACGGCCATGTCGAGGGTGATGAGCCACCGGAGGAAGACTTTGAGTCATACGCAGAGATCTTCTCACAAGAAGCATCGAACGATCTTGACGAGATGTGGTGTACAAAAGGGCCTTACAAGGTCATCACCATCGCGATCGTCCATTTCAACTCATTCATGACTCATAAGGAAGAACAGAGACGCGAACTGGTGAACGCGTTCCTCAACGAGATTCTCCCTTTTAAACCGGATGTAATAGCGGGAGATCCCAATAATATTGCGTCGAGGCTCACCTTAAAAGGTGGAGACGTTCACCCGCGAAACAGTTTGTTTTCTCTATACCTGGAGAAGAAACTTGCAGCATTCAACAGAATAGCAGGAAGGCACTCACAAGTGCGACATCTTTGCTTGAACAACTCCGACCAGCACAGACTGGCCCGTGCAGATCGTCTACCGGCGGACCCGGCGAAGAAAGTTGCTGACCTTGACTGTATCAACAGTTATATCCTTGACTGGAGTAAAACGCCGCACACGGCGTCACCTAGTCCAAGAGATGTTACACCTGCCGCCGAAAGAACATACTGGGAGCGAATCTCAGATATGTGGCAGGACATGAACAATAACAGGGATAGTGATATCCGTCTGTTTGTCTCAGTCAAGCAGTACTATTCAACTTTTTCTAACCTTGACCTATGGTTGAGTCCTTCTGACAAAGATTGGCACAGCCCTTTGGGCTTCACGATACAACCAATCCTTACAAAAGGGAAACACAACCGGTCAGATGCCCAGGTTCAGAAGATCGCTAACAAGCGACAGGCTTACAAGCAGCGTAATGCTGAATACTGGGGTTACAAAGATTCATTCGTTTACTCATCCGGCAACAGCTGGTACGACAAATCGCAACCATCAGGTAGCCATCACAGATACGGAAGATTCTGGGAATGGCCACAGCCTGAACGTCCCAGCGAGCATGAAGGTCCTCCTCCAAGAAGGAACCAGGAATCATCGTCCTCTTCACAACAAGATCTACCAAGATCAAGGTCCAGGCCTCAAAGAACCAATATTGTTGACAAGCTCAACATGTCTTTGGAAGATCTGGATGGACTAGAAGAGGAACCGTCACCAACAAAAAGTGACATCGAAGAACACGAAAGAGAAACATCAAACTTGATGTCTGCTCAGAGAGATGAAGAGGAACAAGAGGACGAATCCGCCAGCCGGAGGAGAAGAAGGAAGGCATCGCGTCCACCGTCTGCTCCGAGCGGCAAGGCACTCAGAACAGCTGCTACAGCAGCGGGGTTGTCGGGCTGGTTCGGACACCGCAACCGAGGTGGAGCGAACGCAGAGTCTATCAAGCCTGATGAAACTTCACTTCCAAACTCACTAACCAGTGAGCAGGACTTCTCCGTCTTCAGCATCGCGTGGAATGTGTTTCTGCTGCTAATGGGCTTACACTGGATGTGGAAGCAGATTACCAGGCCTCCTATCAGATGTATGGAGCGCCAACAACCAAAATAAAAAGCAGCAGCGAACCAAAGAGTTCCATTCCTCGAACCCGAGGATGAACCGCAGACGCGTGAACCTTTAGGACCCAACAGGGTCAATTCCGGAGAAACAACCGATCTGCGACCTATCTGGCATACTTCCCGAAGCGAAGTCTACCATCTCTCAGACAGCTGTTACCAGCTCAAGCAAGCAAGAGATTTTTGCAGGAAGGTGCTGTGCAAAAACTGCCTCCATGCAGTACAAGTTGCGGAGATTCGCAGGAACGATCCTTTTCAAAGAGGTGATACACGTCCACGTGGCACCGAAAGAGACATTGAGCGCTTCCAGACCTACGATGATGCAAGCACCACTCCTCATATGACGCAATTATTCAAAGATGCCTTGCATGCACAAATGGCCGAAGAAGCCATGCAGGTTACCTATACATCGATCCCCAAGGGATCTTCGGCAAAAGCCAAGGGTACATCTGCACTTTCAAGTGCTGCATCGTCGTCAGCGCCCAAGGCAATGCCACCAGGGCCTAACAAGGCAAACGTGTCACCTCCACCTAAGAGTCCTCCGCCAAAGGCGAAAGGAACAGTACCTTCTGATCCTCCAAGACCAAAAGGTCCTACCAGAAGAGGAGGTCAAAATCGGCGCATTCAACGAAAGGCAGCTAGAGAAGCCCACAACAGTGGACTCTGCACCTATGCAGACGCTGCACTTAACGAAGCCAATCAAGGCCAGGCAATTAACGTTACGTGCCGAAACATGGCAGCAAGACACGTCAGCTCTATCGATGCAACGGTAGAAGCAGCCGGCCAGTTTACACAACGCGTGCTACAGCACGTAGAAACATATGATGAAGAGGAACCGTGGAGCACGGAGTTCCTACCAGTCGTGGAAGTCCTATTCAGGAACTTAAGCGGCGACGAAACAACTGTCATACATGACAATCAAACGGTAACTATGCCTCTTGCGAAATACACAGACCTCCTCAGAATCGCACAATCATTGCGAAGCTCTATCCAGAGAGACAAGGAGGAAAGGAAGGAACATCTTGACACCATCCAAGATACTCTATCCAGAGTGGAAATCCTTCTAACAGCACTGAAGGACTCAAGGACAGTCTTTAACCAATTGGTCCATTCCTCACTAGAGATAGAGCGAAGAAATAACAATCTCAAAAATGTCCTCGAGACACTCTTTGACGACCAAAGCTCTGAGGAAGACCAGTCAGAATCTGACAATGAAGAAGTCCTAACTCCTTCTGCAGCACAGTACTGGAATAGCCTTTATGCCCACGCCTTATCTCCTTCAGGAGATGAAAGTGAAAGATCATGGGCGTCCTCAGACGGACAGCTTGAAAGAAGAAGGGCTGAACGGGCAAAGGCTAAGCAGCCGCAACCGGCTAAAGCCAAGGCAACTCCAGTCAGCTCACAAGCTGCTCCAAAGGCCGAGCCAAAGGCGACAACATCCAACCATGGATATGATACTGCAGACGCCGCCTTCACCAGGGCTGAGAACAGATTACTCGGAATCTTTTCAAGTTCCGAAGAAGATCACTCAGACCCGGATGAGCCACATCCGAACGTCTATGCTCGAGCCTATGATCCAAACCTGGATCCGAATCTGAGATAAGAAAAATTCTCAGAGTTTCACAACAGTGAATCACAAAGCTCTAACAAGAGCACAATGAAGGGCTGCATAATTCGGTAGAAGAACATTACCAGACCTGATCCTGTACAGATGATCTCTCTGACCAACATGCATGAGTGTGTGCAAAAGGAGTGACCTCAACAGTGTACTTCAGTGCTATACCTAGCATAAACAATATGCTGTTTTTATCATGAGTCCAAACTCCGCAACTGTGACAGTGGGCATAATAGTATATGTGTGAATGTGCGGCCATGCTTCCGGTAAAAGAAAATTAGTGTCTGTTTGAAACCATAAACCTCTAAAGGGGTAGCTCTAACAGGTACCTACAGCAATGGCTGCATGCTCATACATATACATTCCGCTGCCCATTGGCTCACAGTGGTTTTACCATATTGAGACAAGACAAGCTCTCCTTGCGTAGCAAGACAAAACAACTACTGTCCGTGTGCAGGGCGCTGCCCTTTGATCCTTAGGGAATAACTGGTCATACACCTCCTCACAAGGAGTATCCCTTGGGGGGGTATCGGCACAGGGGAGGGGGGGAGGGGGGAGGGGGGGGGGAGGGGGGCAGGGGAGTGGGGGTGAAACCGCGGGGCGAGTGGGGGCAGTGGGGGGGAGGGGGGGGAGGGGGGGGGAGGAAGGGGCGGGGACGGGGGGGTGGAGGGAGGGGGGAGGAGGCCTGGGAGGGGGCGGGTAGGCCCGCAAATCAAAGAAAATGAGGGGAGGCCGGGCAAGGGGGTGGCAAACGAGCGCAAAAACAGGGTGTCACATTTGGGCTGCAGGGAGGAGGATTAGGTGGAGGGTACCTGATATAACCACCAAAACGCCTGGGCCTGTGGCCTCGGCGGATTTTGACAATCACCCATGTATATCTAAACCCTAGGCCCCAAGCAGCCTGGACTTTAATCCACCCACTTTGTGAACAAGAGGCTTTGTGCCAGGAGCTTACTACCCAGTTTCTCTGAAGGGTCCTCTTTTGTCTGACAGGCACTGGGGGATGTAACAGGCACCAGACTGACTAAACTCTAAACCCTAAATCTTGCAAGCCCAGGTACATGACACTTTTTAAACAACCCTACACCGTCAATCCCAAACCCGAAGTCTTTCCTCAGGACATCTTTTCGATGGGTGCTGTTTGAATGTCCTTGTTGCTGTGTCGCCCGGTCAAGATGTTCACAACTTCTCGCCGGCCATCAGGGCTACCACAACCCCCTAAGCCCTAAACCCCCAAGGCCTAACCTAAACCTAAACCTTGAGCCCTTTTTAGACCCTAGACCCCGTAAGCCCCGAAGCCTGAACCCCAAACCCTAAACTGCTAAAGGGGGGCATCGACAACTCGCCACCGTAGGCATCCTCAACTCGGCAGTCGAAAACGCCAAGCTACCGAGCCAAGAGCCCCCATCTCGAACCCTAAACCTCACCCTGGCCCTAAACCCCCTAAGCCCTAAACCTCACACACCCTGAACATAGGGGCTCAATTAATTATCCATATTATTCTACTCCTTACTGTAAGGGGTCCTGATTATCATCCGACTATCAACGAGCCCAAAACCCCGTTCTTATCATTAAGGCCCCTACATCAACCCCCTAAACCCTAAACCCTAACCCCAAACGCCGAAACAAGAGCCCCACAGCGTCGACCTGAGGAGCTTAAAGGAGTTCTCCTCCGAGTTGATCAAGGGCGAGACACGCCTTCTGCAGGCGCGACGCGGCGGTCTAGGTGTAGGGCATCGAAGTTCTAAAGATTATTAAGGCCAGTCTTTCTTCCCCTCTCTCTCTCTCTCTCTGTTTCTATATATATATATATATATACACATATATATATATATACATATTATGTAACCCCTAGATTTCGTTCCTGCGCCTTCTTGCCGAAAGACCAGACGAAGAGTCAGGTGCCCAGCGGCGAAATCCTCGTCATCACCGAGGCCTTCTTCGAGTTTGGGGCGCTTCGGGTTTTGAGTTGAGGGTTTAGGGGCTTAGGGTTTAGGGCTTTGAGTTTAAGGTTTAGGGGTTCAGTGTTTCGGGTTCATGGGTTCAATGTGTTGGGATTCGGGGTTCAGGCCGTGTAATAAGGTTCAGGGACTCTGAGTTCAGGGTTGGGGTTTCATGGGTTTATGGGGGCTTGCGATCTAAGTTCTGACCTTCGGGACTGAGCACGGGGTTTAGGTAGGCAGTTGAGGATCGTTTGAGGTTAGGCTCTGGTCCCGTGGTCTTTGCTTCCGGATCTTCGCGTTGATCGTTCCCATGTACAGGCCCTTGTTCCACTTCAGTCTAATACTCCCCACGGCCCTGGGAAGCTGTATTCCAGGATGCTATATAGGATCCGCATCGGAAGGATTCCGGGCCTTCAGACCATGCAGGTTTGGTTTGGGTTTCAGTTTTCTTATCTTTGGTAGTAGGGAATGGAAGAATGGTAGTAATAGTATTATAATTGCACCCCATTCCTCCATTCCCTATACTAGCCAAGGGTGAGTTTAGTGTTACCGTTGCAGGTCGTGATGATGATCCTCCAGAATCCGGAGACGAAAGAGACGCTGGTGCAGACGGGCCAGGCGCGGGCTTCGACCCTAACGGGAGCCCAGCAGCGGGTTTTCAGGGTTCCTTCGCACAATGATTTCCTGGAACATCGCCCTTCCCAGATTCATCCCTTACTACCGCACTGCTTGGCGATGGCTAAAGCCAGCTATGTCTGCATGTTGTGCTACATTCACACTGTTTGTTTTGGACTCGGCTGTTGGCGTTTCAGATCATAGCCTATCGGAATATAGGGCCAACCACTACAATCTACAGATATAAAGATATACATCTACACAGATATACAGATATGCAGACATGCATGTATACCGATATACGGATATACAGATATGCAGATATGCGGATATACAGACACACAGATGTACAGATATACAGGTATACATACAGACAGGTATGCAGGTATACGTGCAGGTATACAGATATACACATAGACAGACAGGCAAATAGGTAGGTATAGATACAGATAGATATAAGGTCTAGATAGATATAGACAAATGTAGGTAGATATGGATAGATGCAGATAGATATATTAGGTAGTTATCAATAGATGGCCTTCCACCAGTAGGAGCCTTTCTGCAACCCCCGTCAACACAGAGCATCAAGTCCTGTAGTTTCTGCCGGAACTTTAAGCGAACGATCCTGAAAACTAGGCCGTCAACCCTGAAACCGTAAACCCGCAGCTCTACACCCATGCGCCCTAAACCATCATAAACCCTAAACCCTGAACCCTAAGCCTAAACCCTTGAGCTCTTAGCCTGAACCCTTGAACCACAGACCCGAACAGGTCTGGCCGGATGGCAAGACGAGCAACCAGGCACGCATCCCGGGCGCCAAGCGCCGCCTGGGCCCTAGCTCCTGGTTGGTGGGTTTAGGGGTTTAGGGTTTAGGGTTCAGGGGTTTAGGGCTTTGGGATTGAGGGTTTAGGACGAAGTGCTGAGGGCTCATGGAGGGCAAAGAGAAATGGGATTTAGGTGGGGGGAAGGGTTGGGGGATTCGAGACATTCTAGAGTTGAGAGATATAGCAGACTGAAGTTACGTGGCGGCTCTAAATGGAATAAGATATTAGCCATTTAGACTATAGTATGTGCGGTTTCGGCTTTCGCGTTCTGGGCTTCTCCGTTCGCCGCATGAGCCTTCGTTCTGGTGCGTGCTGCTTTGGGCGTTTGAAGAGATGGGAATAGTATTTCTTAGTTTTTGCTATCGTAGCTATAGTACCACTTCTACACCAGAGCCTAGTTCGAATCATTTAGGACCTACATGAACTCAGGATCCTGTCGAAGGCTTCTTGACATATCAATGGGAAGTAGTTCCGGCAGGCAAGGACCACCCTGTACTAGTCGTCGGTTAAGTATTCTCTACCGTCCTTTACAGTTGCGCAGTGGTCATGCCTGCATGTGTGCAACTATGGTCGTACGCAGCCTTGTCCTCTTTCATGGTTCCCCCAAAGGAATAAACAGACCGGCTAGTAGACCTTCTTAAATAATTCCTACTAAGGGATATAGGTATAGGGCTCTGTCTAGTATTTCTAAAAGGACAAGGGTGGTCGTATGCTTGTTGTTACGTTTATGCCGCAGGAACTCTACGCATCGCATGTGACGTTAGTTTATCTTCTACTGTGACTCCAAAGCCACGAATCTCAATACCCCGAAGCCTAACTACTCCATCTGGGACCTCAGCATCTAACGCTGTGGCCCGATGCTGAAGCGCTTCACCCTCAAGCCGAGATGCAACTTCATGTTGCTTATTTGTGGTACCCTTCTGGTTGACTATTGGGCGCTACGTGCCAGCGCCTAAATCCTAAGCCCTATAAGCCCCTTCCACCTTACTTTGGAGATTTCTCTGAAGTTCTTTGCCCTGACTGAGGGCCGGACGAGAACCAATTCCTCTGTGCGCGGCGAATCCTCAAAAGGCAGGGGCTTGATCTGATCTGGCTTTCTCTCTCGTCTCCTTAGGATTTTTTTTTAGTTTTGTTCAATAAAAGCTATTATTATTATGGTTCTAAGGGGGTATACGCTCATGCCCGATGTATGTATACGAACATGGAGAACCGTGGAAGCACTGTTTCAGCATCGGCTCCCTGTATTTCAGTACCCTGAGCAATCAGGAAAAGCATTCCTTCGGGTTCCTTGTCAAGAGTTATATTGCAATACGCTCCGAAACCCTCTTCTAATTATGAAGGCTCTTGTACTAAACCCTCATAGCAGCCCCTATGAAACCCTTCAGGAACGCTTCTCAAGCGGTTCTGCTAATCACGGCCCCAATACTATAACCCTTATAGAGTAGCCCTTATAGACGCCTTGAAGGAGCCCCGTTCTGCCTGTTAAGGCCCCTTTTGTAAGCCACGAGTATCAGAAACCCTAAGCCCTAAACACGGGCGTAGTCTCTGCTTGGCCCATGCGAGGCAGTTGGAGATCGACGAGAATGCCGTCCGGCTGGCGTGTTCTTGCGGCCATGTGGTGGATACTAGTATATAAGTATCAATAGCATAAATAATATATGTATATATATATATATATGTATACGAATACAGGTACTCACGAATAGGAAACAGATAAAACTAATTACTGTAAGTAAATACACACAGAGAGATATGTATATATATATATATATATTTACACATACACATATGTATATGTGTGTATATACAGATCGATAGATAGATAGATAGAAATACATGCGCGCATGGTCGTACATAGAAAATTTGTATATACGTACATACATACATGCATGAGCTGCGTCTGTATCTAGATCTATATCCCTGTCGATATCTATCCACAGTATCGTTCTATCTGTGTGTATACATATGCATAGGTTGCGGGGCCTCAGTAGACCTTTGTGTGTCCAGAAAAGTATGCCGCAGATGGCGGTCCAACATGGCCCGAAGCCTTATTCCGATGTAACTTATCGTAGAGGGTCGTATCTGCACAGAGGCATGCCTTGGAGCTTTATCGAATCTTAGCTGCGGATCTCACAAGCCTCTCTGCGCACCGCCGTTAGGAGGAAGCATGGACCCGATGTGGTGCCCATGCTATGCTGTGCTGCACCCAAGCCTACAACAAATGAATCGAAAGGGTAAGGAGGAATGGAGTTGGGTGAAGCAGATTTAGGACACGTCGGCTTCCATCAGTTTGCAAATCTGCTACATCCAGTTGGACGGGGTTTATGAAATTCCTCATAGCTGAGAGCAGCATGCTGAGCTGTTCGCACACAGCCACCCTTTCACCGTGCAAATCAGCTATTCAGCGAGACAAGTTTCAGGCGCACGTCTACACGCTCTTGCAAGAAGAGTAACAGTAAGCTCTTCAGAGTACCGCCAGGTTTTAGAGATGTATGGGGCTTAGGGCTTAGCAGCGTTTCAAGTTCTCCTGGCTCTAAACCCTAAACCCTACTACTACAATAAGACTGCTCGAAAACCCTCAAATTCCGCCTCCATCGCCTCTTGAAAACAGGTGCGAATCTCTCAAGAGGTGGGCTACATCGAAGAGGATCGAAGCTCCAAGAGCCCTTTGAAAGCAGTGCTTCCTCATTTTCGGGGAGTAATGAGGGTAATTAATTGAGGCTTTAGGGTTTAGAGTTTGAGGGTGTTGGGGCAAGGGTACTTGGGGTTTTTAGGGATAATTAAGGAAGCTGAAAGCTTTAGGCTTTAGGCTTTGGGGTTAAGCAGGCAGGTACCTCAAGAAACGGCCTGTCCTGATGCAACATTGATTGCAAATCCCAATGACGGCCTCTGGACTCTAGACCAAACAAGACCGAGGGGCTTTGCACCAAAGCTGGGGCGGAGGATCCAATTTTTGTGTATAGCGGGAACCCTAAACCTAAACCCCGTAAAGTTGGAAACCTGATTAAGGCCAAATAGTGCTGGGATTCCCTATACATTACTCTGAAGGATTGAGGCTATTGGGTTTCCAACTTTTGGGCTTCTACTTTAAGACCTTGAAGCATTCATGGGTACAAGGTCTGGGGTTCCATTACATTGTTCCGGGTTTTGAGTACTGGTTTAAAAGTACCATCCCCACTAGTTCCAAACCAAATGTAGTATTATTACTACTACAGTATACCCCACAACCCCGCTTCAGCTGTTAAGGCCCCTATAGTAGATCTAGCCCCCCAGCCCAATTCCCCCGATGGAGTTCAGAAACGGAAGTTCGCTCCCGCGCTTTGGTAGCAGAGGTTACCCTGGCCTCAAGACGGTGCGGCCGCCAGCTTTACCTTGGGGTCAAGACTTGGAGATTTCGGGTTCGCCTTCGTTGCTTTGCTTCTTTCGAGCCCGATTGCAGGATTCAGGTGTAGGTTTAGGGCCGGTTTAGGGTGTAGGGTTTAGGGTTTAGGGTGCTTAGGCCCTATCTTCCAACCCCGACTGTGGGGTTTCGGACTTGGATAGCCTGGTCGCAGGGTGGGACTTCAAAGGATCTCCCCTGTCTACTCCCCCCCAGTCCGTGGTGCCGCAGATCCTCGAAGAGTGTTTTTCCAGGCACGACATCGCAGCTCTTGTCGGTTTGACAAGGCAGGAGAGTCGTACATTCATATTTACGATCCCTGCATCACAGACCCACCCAAAAAGAGCGCCTTGAGCGGCGAGCCCGGTAAGACACCGTGGGCAAGTTCCAAAGTCGCAGCAGTCCCAGGTTCATTGCTTGGGGGTCGAGGATTTCGGGTTCAAGGTTGAGGTTGCACAGAAGGGGGGGATCCTGTTGAGGTTTTCGGGTAGTGGGGTAAAGGGCTACTGAACTGTTCAGCCCCAAGCCCCACACTCGCACTCCAAGCCGAAAAGCTCCTCTGGAGCAGGATCAGGGGGCTTTTCCTGCGCTTAGCATTCGGTAAATGGCCACCGGTTCGGTTCTAAGACCTGCGTGACCTGCCCTTCAAGTACATAGACCAGGTTATCTCAAGCCCTAAACAGTCTTACGTATGCGTATGCCAGAAGCCGAAGCACCTGAAGCCAAGGTCTACCGAAAACGCATCATCAAGGGAGAGGTCATTCCAGGCCCATCTGCGAACTCGGAACCCTAAACGGGGCTCTATTCCCAGAGCCCTGTCAGCCCTAAACCCCAGAACTTGACAGAAGAGGCTTTCTGATTCTTTCCGCAGTCGCAGTCGCAAGGATCGGGAATAGAAACGGTGTAAACTCCTAAACCCAAACCCAAACTTAAGTAGTAGAGTAGGTAACCGTTAGTTTCCCCTCTAGGATACTGGACAGCCTTGCATCCTAAAGTGTCTGTCATATTCGGGCTTCGAAGGTCGCCTGAGCATCACCGTTTCGGGTTGTGGTGTCAAAGGGGAAAAGGAGGGACCCTTAATGGGGACCCCTACTCTATAATGGGCTATAGCATGGGTATATAATAGCTATATTATTAAGGGTATATACCTAGGGGTCCTTATTAAGGGTCCCTCCTTTTACCCTTGGATGGTGGCCATCTTGGATCATCGTTTCGGGGGCTTTGGGATTTACGGGTCTGGGGTCAAGGGGCCGCTTCACGAAGCCAGCTAAACTGGAAACCCTTAAACCTTAAGGCGCTAATGCCAGATTTTTTTCAGACCCCTCATAGCAACCCTTTCGAGTAAGATCTTTTTTTCGTGATCCTTGACAGAAGCACCAAGCCCTACAGTCCTTCTTCCCTAAACCACAGCCTCAAACGCCCAAGGCCCAATCTCCAGAAACACCCTTAAGGCGACACCGGCACGTGAGAAAAACCCACGAAGCTCAAGCAAACCCTCAAAGCCCTCAACCTAAAACCTGACACCCTAAGCTCATTCAAGCCGCAAGCCAAGACGCCCTCGAAGGTGCATGAGACGAGGTTCCTCGGCCTTCTCGGGTGTGGCGAAGTTCACAGTTCTGGTCGAGGCTCATATCCGTAAGCCGTAAACCGAAGGCCTCTAAGCCCTTAATCCCCCAGCCCCGAAACGCTGAGCCCTAATTAAACCCAAAGTACTACACCCCGACACCTTCAGTCGCAAAGCGCTAAGAGGTCACCAAGCTTGTTTGTGTTTAGGGTTGTTTCAGGGTTTCGGGATTTGGGCTTTCGAGGGGTGTCAGGGTTTCAGTTGTTTCCTTTCAAGCTCGCAACTCCCAATGCCGAGCCTCTAATCACCGCAGGTGCCTCCGCAGCAAAGGCCTTGCATTTCTGGAATGTTCTGATCTCCAGCAGTCCGCAAACGCAATGCTCAAGATTAGGTTTCGCAGTTTGCCCAGCTGGCACTTAGGCCTCATGTTTTCGTCCGAGGCCTTATAAAACTTTACGTACCTGCCTTTTTCTTCCTCGATGTCAAGACGGCCACATCGTTTCCGGGTTCATGAGGCTCTGGCGGTTAAGGGGGCTCAGAGCTCGGGGATCTTGAACCCTAAACCCCCAAAAAAGCCATTCAAACTCAAAAGCCTAAACCGTAACTCTTGAACCCTAAACCCTAAAAAGAAGCCATTCAAACTCAACAGTCTAAACCCTAAATTCGTCTCCCCAACGAGGATCTGACTTGTTGGGCCCCCAGAGCCGTTTAGTTTAGTATAGGGGGTCGGAGTAATCAGTTATAAAGATATCCCCGTCTACTCCCTAAGTGTAGCATACCCTGTAAGTAGTGGCTGAGGATGTAGTGCAATCGTAGCTTCCGTCTGCATGCTACAGCCATACTGCAGGTAAGTGTTCCTTGTATATAACACTGCTTCGAGTAACTATGTTCGAGCACTAGCCCAAGCGCGTTATGACTGAAGTCCGGCATATCGACGGGTCTGATTGTGCAGGGGTCATGATTGATGCTCTTGCTGTCTTTGTTGTGATTCCTTGTCATTGTCCTTCGTGCACTTACAATTTTTGCGGTGGCGCACATGATTTCCACAACTATACTTCATGTGGCTGCATGGGATTCTCAGTCCGTAGCCTAGACGGGCCTAGACACGAGCGGCAAAACATGTGGCATATCACTGATGTTACCTCAGAAACCCTACAGTAGTGGTTTGCCCAAAGACTGAAGGGTTCGCCTAACCTTGAGCAGTCTCAAATGAGAGCAGTCGCGCTGGAACAGGGAGGTTGATGGCCGGCTGGCCCGACGCAGTAAGGCCCGCCAGCCCGGCAAGAAATCCTCTACCCTAAAGCAGAACCCCTAAACCCCTAAACCCTAAGCCTTAAACCAAAACCTTGAACCCTAAACGCCGCAAGCGGAGAAAGGCCCGACAAACTAAAGAAAAAGCCCTAAACCCTAAACCATAAGCCCGATACTTAAACCAAAAACCAAATCCCAAGCCCTGCACAACATGCAGCCGTCGCCCCCGGCCTGCTAAACCTACGTCCTAAACCCTAATGGTGCTAAGTTGTACACTCGAAACCCTGAACCCCTAAGCCCTAAGCCCTAAACTCCTAAACCCTGAACCCCTAAACTGCAAACCCTAAACCCTAAACAAAGAGGCGCTTAAAGCAACAATACTGAAAGCCCTAAACCCCAGATCTTAAACTTCTCAACCCTAAACCCCAACTCCTTAAAGGCAGGGCCTCTACTCCGGCTCACAACCTCCTGTGCCCTGTCTCTGTTCTCCGCTTAGTTTCGGGAGGCCGCGAGAGAACAGCAGGACCACAAGAAGTTAGAGGTTTAGGGTTTGGTTTTTGTGGTTTTAGGGATGTTTAGGGTTTAGGGATGATTAGGGGTTAGGGCATAGCAGTCAAAGGCCTACGAGTTTGCGGTTGCTTGCTGCCCTGCCGTCTCCAGCCTCTCGATTAGCCTAGGCCTCGTTGGGGGCCTCTTTCCTAAGTCAGGAAAGCCAACCTGCTGCGCTTTCGGAACCTTGGGTGGGGTCCAGTAATGGGTGCAAAACCTCGAGTCCATGCGCAAAGCCCCTAAACCCCTTACCTCAGCCTGTTCAGAGGTTTACGATGGATGATCTGTGTAGCTGTGGAACCTGCGGTGTCGGTAGTCGAGGGTTTTGGCTGCAGGTCTGAGGGAGGTTTCGGTTTGTAGAAGGATCCAAAGTTGAGCGCTTGTATCCCCAACGTGCGAAGCGGATTCTTCTTGGTATTTTGGCTTCGTTACTTGATTGAAGCTATCATCTGAATGTGCTCCACGACCAAAAGACAACAACAGGAGGATTGGGAGGCTGTAGGGTTTAGGGTTTCGGCCAGCTTCGGTTTTCAGGGCTTGGTGCAGCTTGGGAGGGTTGCGACATGCAGAACGGTATGTGCTGATGGTGTCATTAGATTTAATAGATATCAACCTTGATTGCGGTGATTATCGATACTCAGAAGAAGTGTCAAGGCTAGGCGACAAAGCCAGCCCCAGCTAACCGAAAACGCAAAACCCCCAAATCTGTAGTGCTAACATATGCTAAGATCCTAACTCAGAGCCGCATTCCTCGGAGCCACAAACACCCCAGGCCTAAACCCGAATGCCCCCCTAACCCTAAACCCTAAACCCTACAACGCTTAGTGTTAAACCCTAACAAACCCCGGGTTCCGAGAGTTGCGAGCTCCTCAGGAAGCTCTTCACAGCTTGAAAAGCACGACGTTGGACTGCTCAAGCCTGGAGTTAGGGATACCCCAAAAGCTCAAACGCTCAAGCTGAGGGTTTAGGCCCGAAGCAGTAAATCCCCACATCCTAAACTTCCTAAAATTGGAATCATGCCAAAAACTCTAAACACTAAACCCTTCTGGACACATGAAGCTCGTGCTGAAGGAAAGGAGGCGACAAAAATACATTCAGCCCCCAGAGGTTTGAGGTCCTAGGCCCCGAGGCACCAAAGCTGAAATCCAGACTGTCGGGCGTGTTGGGGTTTATATAAATACTAAAAGGGCCCTGGAAATAATTACATATACTATTCCGGGGGGTTCCCTTCAACAAATACTGTATGATGGGCCCCAAAACCCTGTTCTAGCTATTAAGGCCCCTATAGTAACAACAAAGAAGCACAGCTTGCTTTAGGCAGTCTCGGCCGAGGCTGCCAAAAGCCCTGCAAAACCCACAATACGAAAAGCCGAAAGGTTCACCCGCTCCCTCGACCACTAAGTTCTACACCTGAAACCTACTTCTTAGTTCTGTACCGGAAGGCTCCGAATTCAGAGTTTAAGGTTCGCAGATTTCACGCCTCGAAGCACGTTTTGTTGGCGGGGCTCGCCCGGTGAGCAATCCAAGAAGGTTTCATGCACTTCCCTGCTGCTGCCTGGCAACAGGTCTGGCAACACTGCGGGTTCCTTTCAAAAGGAGGATCCTGGGGTTGGGCGCAGAGTTTCGAGAAAACCCTAAACCCTGAACCCTAAACCCTAAACCCTAAAGGGTGAGCCAGGCGCTCTCCATGCATCTGCTATGCAAGGCCCTTCACCCACCCAATCCGAGCATCCTACTATAGGGCCCAAAAAAATTACTTCTACTGTTGTGGGGTTCCTTATAATAACTACAGTGCACTACAGTAATCCTAAGCCCAACGAAGGCAGATCCGAACTTTGATCAACACCCGCCTAGCTGTTTTTTTCTCCTTGGGTGGACGCGACAACTTGGCCGTGGCCTGCCAGGGCTTCGGCTGTAAAGTCTGAAGAGCTTTGGGTTGATCCCTCAGGGCCTCGGAGTCAGGATTGAAGACTACTGGTCATTGAGATGGGAGTTTAATGATATACCATCATATATTGCAGTTAATTAGATACTATACTAGAATGTATTATCATCCCTAGACAAGAGCAGCCCGCATGATTCCGGCTGCGAAGCTTCCTAGATGACGGTTCGTCCATTTTTCCAAAAGACCGTCCATCCAAGCTGTGGTCGAGAGCAGCGCGAAGGTTGTAACACGTGTTGAAAATATGTTTGCGGAGGACAGAACCATGATCCCCGACCTCCAGTGGAAGTATTTCTCCTGTTTTGTTTTGCGTAGATTTTGTCCCACAGCCCGACGCCCAAAACCGTAAACCTGAGCACGAAAACCCCAGAAGCCCGGTTCTAGGTATCTAGGCCCCGATCTTAGCCACTCGTGTTCCGCAGGGTGGAGGCGTTGACCTGATCCTGCGGTGCATACATTCTGGGACTTAGGGTGGCTACCGCTCTGGAAGTAGTGTGTTGGCCGTAAACCTAAAGTGCGATTGATGATACAAATCCTGCATTAACTTATAATGACCCTAGCCTTATGGGAAGTATGGTATATTCCGTATTGTGGGTCGTGCAGGATTTCTATCATCAACCGTATCCCATGTCTCAAGCCACATGGATGTATATCTACCTGTAGACTGTAGACCCGCAATGCTGAACCGAAGCTCCCTCGACCTGTAGCCTCTACAAAAACTTAGACCTATAGCAGGCCCTGAAGCACCCTAAACCCTAAGCCCTAAACCCTAAACCCCAAACCCTATAGTCCTCATAGTCCCATAGCAGGCCCGCAAACCTCGAAGCCTCGCAGGACGAAGGTACTCACAGCTTTAATGCTGATTAAGGCTAGCGACGACCATGAACCTTTGAATCTTTATTTTGAGGTTTCGAAGGGTTAGTATAAGGGTCGACAAGTAAACCTTGAACCCTGAACTCTAGAGGTTCTACATGGTTCATGTGCTTCGCAAGCAAGAGACTCAGACGCAGAGAGTCGCCGCAAGGCGGGTTTTATGTTCATGGGGGCACGGACCGCGACACGGACACCCTACAGAGCACTCCAGGCTGGATCGAGTCCTTGAGTCTGTTTGAGCTGAATCTTCATCCTCAGCCCTCCGAATCCGGGACCAATGCCGGGACCCCGGCGAATACAGGAGTGTCAACCAGTCGTAGTACACGCGCTATGCAGCCTTTATGTACCCACGGATTCCTCTGCTCATCCACTTTCGATACCCGGCTATAGTTCTTGTGCTTTGCAAGCACGCCTGCGAAGCCCGAGTACGTCTCAGTTTCTGCCCTTGGCTCGTGCGAGCCCCCTAGAAATATCGGCGAATGGCCCGGGCCCTGTCGGGCCTTTGCGTATCACCACCGGCTGCAGCGATCAGCCTTTCCACCTTGGGGGAGGGGCACTTCTCAGAATCGAACATAACCGATAGTTTTAAGTATTCCTTGCTGGTCTACGGTAATATAGAACCCTAGCTGCAAACAGTTTTGAGGGTTATTGAACTCGACATCTCGTGAATTACAGCTTATATGCTTTGCGGGATCTTATTCTCATTATACCCAAAAAGCTCTGTTCTAATCTTGAGGACACCATTTTCCCCAAGGTTCTGCGCTACGTTTTCGGCGGGCGATTCATGTTCGGTTTAGGGTTTAGGGGATACACTGGTTTAGGGGTTTGGGTGGGCTACATTGTATCAAAAATAGCTTATACCCGGATGTACATAAGTTATAAGCAAGGTTAATCTACTTGCAACCTTGCCAGCCATGAGCTTTCCCTAAACCCTAAACCCCAACCCCCTGACCCTGGATGGGAGGGGCAAGCTAGCTTGAAATTTTGTCATCCGTAGTTCGGTTCTGTTTATAAGTTTATACCATGACCCAGAATCTGTTGAAAGTGTTGAGGCCTTCCAACTAGATTTTCCAGACCAACAGATCCGCACGAAACCCCATGCTCATGACTTAGTGGTACAGGGTTTCGGCGATGTCGTATTTTCGGGTTGAGTCGTTTCAGGGAATTACGTTACTATTACGGAGGTCGCGGATTTAAGACTGAAGCTTTCCTATACCGAAGCTTCGACTCTGACGCGGCCCCTCCTTCCCACAGACGGAACGCCGAAGGTGTCAACAAATGCTTGTCTGTGAGCTTCAGGATATCAGAACCTACCCGAAAACCTAGTCTACGTATTCAGGCCCCAATACCAGGTTATGGTGGCGGAGACCACTGTCCTGCCAGTATGCGACTCCAACTACGACTGCCGCCACGATGCTACTGCTGCTCCCCTGTTAGGTTAGTTGGGATCTCGGCGTTTCTTTTTCAGTCCGCTCAGCCTTAAACCCTATGCCCTAAAAAACAGCTTGGGGCTCAGCATACAGGCTACTGCGAGCTTGCAGACTTTCGCTTCAGGGAAGGACCCTGAAGGCACAGCTTCGGATCTGCGTGTGTTCGGTAATGTAGGGGCCTCAATAAATACCTATACCATGTGGGGGTTCCTTATTGTAACTATAGTATAATGGGCCCCAAAACCGTATCCTTGTTTTTTTAAAGGCGTCGGTATTTTGGATGCAGCTGCAGGGCTCGCAGCCCTAGAGCCTAAACCGCCAAAGCCCCGAAGCGGAATGATGAAGCCCAATCGCCAAGTGTGTAAGCCAGATTCCTTATATCTTCGAACTTAAAAACCCAGCCGCTTACCCCTAAGCCCTTGAACCCCTCCCCAAGCCCCAAACCTCGAAACCCTAAGCCCAAACTCCGAAACCCTAAACCCTAAACCCCTAAACTCAGAAAAGGCCGATGCACTAAAAAACAAAAGCCCCTAAACTCTGAACCCGAAGCGCTAAACCCCAAATCCCGACTCCCAGAGCCATTCCCTGAGCCCCCTTCCTCGGCGAAGCGAAGCCATGGCTCGGGTGGGCCAGCGCAGCCAGGGCCCCTGAAGGGCTGTTTTTTAGAGGGATCTATAGGGTTTCTGAGGGGTTCAGGGTTTAGGGGCGTGGGTTGCGGGATCCAGGGTCCAGGGTTTCTGGTTTTAGCGGTTTATCTATGTTCAAGGGCGATACGCCTTGGGTGGTTAAGGTCTCAGGGCGGGGCGGGCAATGAAAAGCTTCGAATTGTAGGGTAGTTGACCGCGGCGCCTTGCTTCGATTTCCATCACTTTAGTCCGGGATTTGGGTGTACGTCGGTTTAGAAGGACCTTTCAAAGACGCCTCGTAATCAATTCCTAAGCCCCAGGTTCTGGACCTGCAGAGGCCTCTAGTGGTTCATGTAAGACCCAAAAGCGCAAACAAGACAAGGCAGTTACAGCGCGGAAGACTGTAGCATCTTCGAGCTTAAGATTTGTGGATTCGGAGTTCTCGGTTTGGGTGATATGGCATTGGAATTGGTAGCCATGGTTTTAGGTGTTGCTTTCTGTTTTAGTTGTAAGAAGTGGGATTTAGGGTTGAGGGTTTAGGATCCAGAGCTTAGGCGGTGACTGTTGGGACTTCGAAGGTGGTAGTGGTACCGGGTTGGGGTCCAAGTCCCAAATCCCGACGTCGGAACACGAATCGCAAGGTGCGCTTGTGAGGGTGTTGTGCCTGCTGCTGGCAATCAGAGGCACGGTGGACGGGCCAGGGGTTCAAGTATGCTGCTGGTGTTACGAAGTTGTTGTTGACATGGGTGTTGATCATGATGTTGATGTAGATGAGGCACTGACGCTGCTGCATAGTGGTGATTAATGAGGCTTTTGACCTGCATTCTCATCAAGATGACCGTTTCGTGGTCGTGGCGTTTTGTTGTTATTGGTCATCTAATACTGCTACAAGTACGAGTACTAATGTTGGTACCGGTACTAGCACTACCACCACGACCTTTAATCACTACGTCTACGAGTACCACTGCCACCACCACCCTCAAAACCACTACGAGTACCACTACCACTGCTACTGCTGCTACTGCTACTGCTACTGCTACTGCTACTGCTACTGCTACTGCTACTGCTACTACTACTGCTAGTGCTGGTGCTGGTGCTGGTGCTAGTGCTAGTACTAGTACTCGTACTCGTACCCGACTCGTACTCGTACTCGTACTCGTACTCGTACTCGTACTCGTACTCGTACTACTACTACTACTACTACTACTACTACTACTACTACTACTACTACTACTACTACTGCTACTACTACTACTACTACTACTACTTCTACTTCTACTACTACTACTACTGCTACTACTACTACTACTACTACTACTACTACTACTACTACTACTACTACTACTACTACTGTTACTACGACTTACTACGACTACTACGACTACTACGACTCCTACCACGCTACTACAGTTGCTACTAATACAGCCAGTACTGGTACCGGCAATACCAGTACTACTAGTACCAGTTTGGTGGAACCATGAACCTTTTTGCGTGTGCCATTGAACCGAAGGTTCCGAGATCCACAAAGTCTCAAGGGGGTAGCTCTACTGCCTGAAACACAGGAGCCTTCGACGATCCTGAATTCCGCAAGCGTGCCTCCGTATACGCGCGTATACGCGCGTCAAAGTGGCGGGCGTGTGATGCGCCAACTGCGAAAGCACACAGTATTGGGTTGTCCTGAATTGGGCATCCGCTGCAGATGGCCCCGCGGCAGTGGGCCCTTAGCCGCAAACCGCAAACGCAAAACCCCAACCCTAAACCGTGAACTCCTAACCTCGACCCCGGAGCCAAAGCAGAATCATTCATGGAAGGCATTGGCTTCATAGCCTGGCCCACGCACCAGAAGAGGAGGGCAACGCCGAAACTCCGAAGTGTGTGGTCGGAACATTTTAGGACGTGTTTAGAATTTAGGCTTCAGGGTTGAGAACGTGTGGCTTTGGGTTTGTGGGGTTTTGGGTTTCGGGTGTGTGCAGGGGTGTTTGCACAGGCTCTTTAGGGGTGCTTGTAAGGGGTTTTGATAGGGGTCTTGATGGGTCTATGAGAGTTCTGAGGTTTGGGGGGAGTGCTTCAGGGTTTTACGGGTTCGGGGGCTGAGCCTTGCACTACCCGGATGCGGCTACCTGAGTCCCTAAACACGCACTGTACCGGTATACTTATCGCTGAACCTTAGCTAAAGCCCTAAAACCCTAAAGCCCTAACCCGCTGTGCTACCTGGCAACAACACAGGATTTGGCCCTGCCGACATAATAACTATAGTCTCCTTAAATTTTTTAAAATGTTTGTTCCTATAAAAACCCAGAAGACTATTAAGAATATTGTTTTTATTTTGCTTCTAAGGGGGGTATAGACAAGCCCCAAGACCCCAACTCCACCCCCCCACCAGAGTAATCATCAGGATCCCCAACCCAGCTTACACCCCGGAATCCCTGCCGTACCTACGTAATCCAGACCTCTAAACTTTAAACGGTTTCGTATTGTAAAATTTTATTTGCACACTTGACTTGGAAAGCCGTCCTGCAACCCTGATAAAGATTTTGAGAACAACCTTGTAACAGTCCGTTTCAATTCCTGACGCTCAGAAGACTCCTTTCTTGTTGCATTCAGTCTTGCCCTAAAGACCCCTAAACTCCTACGAAGCCCTCGAAACCCCTTTCAAAACCCTCATCTTAAGAACCCTATCAGGCATTCACAAAACCTACAGCCTTAAAGCACCCTTAAGCAGCTGCAAAGCCACTCGGCCGAAGGGGTCATGGCGCCCTTGTCCTTCTAGAACCCTTTCTACAGCAAACAGGGGGTGTAAAGTTAAACCACTTTCTTAAACTTTTAAACCCTCTCTGACTCCGGAAACCGCCTTTTTCCCACCTTGGAGGAGACCTGGGCTGCAGGGGCGACCTGCGCTACAGGAGCGATACGGGGGAGAAAGGGAGGTTTCGGTTTTTAAGGAACTTGATTTGAGTTACCATAATGGGGATTTATAAGGGTTCGTCCAAGGAAAGGGATGTTCTTTTGTTTCTGCGTGTGCTTTCTGTTTTGCAAAGGGGAGAGTATGAGTTCTTGTTCTTGCGGTTTCATGGTACCGAGGGCTGAGCTTTGCTTAGGTGTTTTAAATGCCTTTTTTCGGGATGGGGGGAGGGTTGAATTGCAATTTTCGGTTGTGAGCGGACATGTCTGGGTTTGCGGCCGTTGGGGCGTTGCAGCACTTCAGGGTTGTAGAGTGCCGGGTTTAAGGGTTAAGGACTTGTGCTTTTCACGGCGCTGCCGGTTTATAGCCTGGTCGATTTTGGGTTTGGGCTCGTGATTTGAGGGCTTGGGGTTTGGGAATTGGTTTTTGGGTTGCGGGATTTGATGGTTGGGTTTTTGGCATTGTCGGGTTAGTAAAGTGAGAAATTACGATGGGAATCCCCACGCAATAGGTGACTGGGCTATGCGAACAATCATCTTAACTCATATATAGGTTTGAGGAACATCAACCCACGAAACAGGCAGGTTGGACTTGTGGGATAGTTGAGGGTTGAACCCTAAAGCAACCCTAAATCCTGAACCCTTAACCACTAACCCTAAGCCTTAAATCCCAAAAGAGCCATTGCACCTTTAAAAAAAAAATCCCAAAACCCTAAACCTTAAATCAAAGACCTGCTCTGCGTGCGGAGTGGAGAAAGAGCCATTGCACTTCAAAAAAGCCCTTAAATCCTAGAACCCTAAACCCTAATCTCTAAACTCTAAAGCTCTAAACCCTAAACCCTAATCTCTACACCCTAAAGCCCTAGACCCTAAAGCTCTAAACACCACCCTAGAACGCAGGATCTCACCGTGGATGCAGTCTCTGAACTGAAGGCGCCGTCGTCTGTTAGAGGGCCCTTTGGGCTCAAGGCTTTAAGACTGTAGGGTTTAGGTTTAGGGGCATTGAGGGTTTCAGTACCTTAAGCTCTGAATCTAGGTGTAGGGTCTAGGTGCAGGGGCGTTGAGGGGTACAGGACTTTAAGATCTGACTCTAGGCTTAGGGCCGTTCATTTTTTCTATGGGAGCTGTAACATGTGACCCTCCCGATGGTGCATGATGTCCCAGACCGCCTTTTGTGCCATCATAGTTTCTTACAAGACTGTAACCCCGCGTAAATCCTTGAGCACTCTCTACAAACCGTCACTTTCCAAAGCCACAAACGCAAAACTCCTACTATAGGGGCTTAAATGATAACCGACCTCTTTCATTTGGCTTCCTGAATGTTCTTGCTCCAAAACCCTGTTCTAATGATTGAGACCCTTGTACTGTCATAGATCTAACGCGGGATTGTGCGCATCAGTGCGAGTCTGCCAAGGTTGGTCGGCTTCGGGAGGAGCTGCGGGCGGCTGGTGGTGAGCCAAGAAGTTGTTTTTAAAGACAAGCTTTAGGGTTTGTGTCTCTATGTGTGTCAGATTTGTGTGTGACTGAGCACGATTAGGGCTTCGGGGTTGAGGTTTTGGGTGGTTTCGGATTCCCGGGCTCGGAAGGCGTAGGGTTGAGCTCTTCAGTTGAAGTCGGAAGGCTTTGGGTTCCATGGCTCCGGGCTTTGAGGGCGTAGGCTTTGGCAAGGCAGCTCTATTCAGGCCCGTATATATATATATATATATAAATAAATATATATATATATATATATATATATATATATATATACACATTTTTTTTAGAACCCTGAACTCCTAACCCCCTGAACTCTGAACCCGAAACCCTAAACCCGAAAAGGTATTAGAGCACAGGGTTTCGGTTTGAGGGAGTTGGAGTCTTGTGGCCTGAGGTGGTGAGTTTCGTGCACAGGGTGAGGGATTCAGTATGTAAGGGCTTTGGGCTGCGTTTGTGGGTTTAGATTGTCGAAGTTCAAGATCCAGAGTTTTGAGTTGTCGGTGTAGGGTTTGGGGGCCTGCGAGGGTGGAGACTGTCTGTAGACGGTGTTCATCGACGGGGGCACTCAGGTTTTAGTAGTTCTTTATTGTTAGTGTCTTTTGGGGCTTTCTCGTACCGGCCCGTGAGGCTTAACGACCAACTGAAGTCCTGCAGGGTTCAACCCAGTTGCAGTGAAAAACAGGACCCTACCCATCCCTTCGTTGCTGTGGCCAAGCTTTTAAATCCAGGTTTCGTTTTGCTCCCAAAATTCTGTTTTGTTTGATCAATCTGCGTGTCTTGATCTTTTACTGATAGTGTTGCCGCATTGCTTTGCGAAACACAGCCCCGGATAGAGTCAGATTTGTTCCAACCAAGTTGCTGGTGTTGTGAATCTTGCAACATCTCTCAAGCAATGACCGACGCAGCTGTGAACATTCTCGCCAACATGACCGAAGCGGACGCACCTTTGACAGCAACGGAAAATGCAGCTGCTGCATTGCTTGGGTGTTGACGTCAACAGCCTTGATCTTTCTTTTTGATGACGGCAGAGGTAGGTTTTTTTTTGCAGGCCTGGTCCGCGACCGCAGCATTAGTAAAGAATTGCCAGGCAATGTAGTCTGCACGGACAAGCCACAGATGTTGGCAGAGCTGAAAGCTTTGTGGCAGGCTCATGCTATGCAGACGCCTTGTACTGTTGCAGTCGTCGTTCCGGAAAGTGGCCAGGGAGTCCGCACAGTGAGTGTATGGTGGCAACCGTCTCGAGTCCCCGAGCTGGTTCGAATCAAGGTTCACCAGCTTGCCACGAAGCCAGGCCCCATCCCTAAGGAGCCTATCAATGCCAAGATTTCCTCGATTAAGAGCCCGTCAAAGTGCACTGTTAGAGTACGTCCCCCCGAGCAGTATCGTTGCATGTACAGCGCTAACGGAGCCCAGGACAAGCCAGAGATGGTCATCAGCGAGCTGGCCAGCAAGGCCGGAGTTCAGGCTGCAATGCTTACAAGAGGGACTTGGGAGCGACTCACACAGAAGCACTCCTCGAAAAGATCAGCGGGCACAGAGGCTTGTTCGTTTGTCGATTGCAGAAGCCACCTCAGCAAGTGGTGGCATGGATAAAGAAAGAAAAACATGAGGATGATGAAACATAATTTAGAAGAGTGCAAGGCTTAGCCAGTGCACAGAAGAAGCCGATGTCATTTCGGCAAGGAGGTGGGTCGGATCTCGGTGTTTGTGGCGGAGCCCGCGAGGCCAAGACCAAGCCAAAAATCCGCACTTGGGCGCTGCACTGGGCACCCGATGCGTGGACGCAAGTTCAAGTGGAAGAGTTCTTGAAAGCCCAGCGCTGGACTGACGTCACAACCTTGACCAGACGTAAAGCTTGGAAACGCAGAGAGCCCCACCAGTGGGTGTTCAGAGCTGCGCCTGCAGATGTGACTTCAGATCTGAAGGTCACGTTCACCTATGCCGATGGTGACAAGACCTTGACAGTCACCATGGAAAACGTGCGTAAGCAGCGTGGGCGGGATGGCGTTCCTGTGTCGGGTCCTAAGAAGCAGTGGGTGGACAAAACCCCTGCGGTCGCAGAGGTCCTCCCAACGCAGTTGGATGCTGAATTTCAAGAAATGGACGTCGACTCCAAGACTGGCACCAAAAGGTGCACTGAAGATGCGGAGGCAGCCGATGCGGCCAAATGCAGAGGAAACTCAGAGACAGCCGGAACCGCGCCGGCCGGCTCCCCTGATATGCCTACTGCCAAGCTCGTGGGCAGCGATGTGGAAGAGACGGAGGAGCTGAGGTTGCTTCTCAATGAGGCCCCCGGCTGGAAAGTGCGGGAATGTGGAGGGAGTGTGCATTCCTGGCAGTGGCAAGTGCGATAGCCTGGTTGCAGGGCAAATCGCTGGACGAAGCTGCTTTGGGCAGGGAAGCCGCTACTTTGCGGTTACTCGCTGTAGCCCACATGAGCAAGCACAAGGAATTTTCCGAGAGCTGGGCACCGGATCCGGAAGAGAAAGAAACGATGACTGCAGGAGCCCCTGTGCCGCAAAGTTTCAAGCAGTACTTTGAGCGCTGCTTGCAAAGGCTACTGGGCAGACACGTTCCTGCTACGAGCCCTTGCAAGCCGCATCGGACACCCGCTGATAGTGTGGAAGTGGGTGCCTGGTTCGGGCACTTGGACCAGGGGAGTGGTAGCCCCATGGTTCAAAGACGGGTATGCACAAGGATCCAGGAAGGCCAAGCCGATCTTCTGCCTGGTCCTCTACAAACATCACTTTCAGGCTTGGGTGCACGAAGCCAAGGAAGAGCCCCCGCTAGCTTGGACTCGGGAGACAAAACTGCAAGAGCGTGCCAGTTGGAAAGGTGCCGGGCCCAAAAGTGTGCGAAGTGACCGGCTTTCTTTGCCTGGTGGGACACCTAGCAAAAGGAGCGTTTCTTCTTTGTCTCTGCCTGCCTCGACGCCGTGTCGTTCGAGCAAACCGGGCCGTTCCTTGCCTCCCGGTACTCCCCGTGCCGGCGATGCCGGTGTCAGCAGCACTGTGCGTGCGGCTACGGGCTCTGCGCGTAGTACAGTGCGAGCCGAAAGTCTGCCCAGCAGCAAGACCGCTGCAAGCAGTAAGGACCCCAAGAAGAATAGTTTCTGCCCGGATTGTGGTCAAGAAATCAAGGCGAGCTCCGCTGCTCAGCTGGTGTGGAGCATGTCCAATCACTACCGATACGTGCATCAGAAAACGAAAAGACCTCGTGGAGCGCATATTCGGCAGTATATTCAAAAGATTGAGCCCAGTGCCGCCATACCGGAAGCCGAGCGCTCATGGTCATGCGAGTTGTGCAAAGTTGGATTGCCTGGCATGCCTTACGCGCAGCAGAAGGCTTCAGCGAACGAGCACTTGCGTGTCTGCCACCCGGGTGTTTCCCTCAAGCAGCACTATGACATGAAGCGCAAACGGCTGAAGCGTGAGAAAGCAAGTGGCCAAATCAATACGGAACACTTGAGTCAGGCTTGGGATGCGCTTAAGAAAAAGCACCGTGCTCGCTGCTTAAAGCTTTTGCTGCAGAAGAAAGCAAAAGTGGGCAAGCGCAGGCTTGTGCCAGTGGAGTGGGACTGGAAGGAGGCGCGGGCTAGAACGAAAGGCTTCATGAAGACATGCGCCCGTTGTTTTCGCATGTGCTATAGGGTCACTAGCTTCAAGAGCATCGAGTGTGCTGGATTGCCTAAGACCCACGGTCGCGCCATTTTCCGCTATTTTATTTGGCATCAGATGACAACTGACTCGCCTGGCAATCCCGAAAAGCTGCTGCAAGCATGGGGCCTGACGCATGCAGAGTTCGTGCAGAAGCTTGGATTGACGCCTGACCAAGTCAAGAACAGAGTGGCCGCACTCGAGGGTCGGCCCTTCCACATGGGCCAAGCATGCGAAGCCTTCTGCCAAGAAGTAACCGCCCGCTGCCATGATTCGTGTCACTACTCTTAACGTGGGAGGCCAGATGGGCCTTTGGCGAGTCATGCATGGTGTGGTGACTCGGCAGCAAAGCGAAGTCTTCTGTCTGCAGGAAACCAGCGTCGATGCTAGCTAGCTAGACACTGGAAATCTTTTGAAGCTGCTGCAAAAAAGGCCGGGTATCGTGCTTACATGGTGCCGGCCTTTCCTTGCAATGATAGGTGGAATAGTGGGTGTAGGTTAAAGGGTGGTCTGATTTCCTTAGTCTCTGCCCATTTGCCCCAGCGGCGAGGGGATGAAACTCGAGAGCATGATGTGCAGCTCTTGACTATGTGGGTTTCGCAGATCGCAGTGGTGAATGTGTATGCTAAGCCCGAAGAAGAAAGCAGGAACCGCCTTGCGTGTCTCCTGCCCCAAGCAGTCTTGGGCCAAAGGGTTCAAGAGAAGTGGTTGGCTGCTGGTGACTTTAATGCCGAGGCAGACGATGAGGACATGGTTGCAGCCTGTCATCTGTTAGGTGGGCAGTTCCACCCGCAAGGTCGGCCGACCAGGTGGAATTCCGGCCGTGAAATAGACCTCTTCGCCAGTAATTGTCCGGATGCTGTGTCTTGCGTGCGATTGCTGGATGACGAATGGGTTAGTGACCACATTCCCGTTGCCTGTAAGGCAGCGCAGTGGACCCAGCTCCTTGCAAAGCATTGGCAGACTTCTCAGCTTCCTCAGATTGACCCTTCGTCCATTCAAGAGGCGTGGGATGAGTACATGCAGCAACTTGATGCTACGCTCCGTGCAGCTACGGCTGAAGTGGCGACAAAGCTTGAAGGTTCAGATGAAGCTGCAGAGCTACAGAAGCAATTTGCGGCGATGCGGGCCTAAGGGCGGTTTGCCTGAGTGGTCTTTGTGCAATCGGCCCTGCAAGCCTGCAAGACCCGGGGAGAGCAATATGCGCATTTGTAAGCTGCGGCGGAAGCTGGCTCGAGCTGTTGAAGCTAAGAGACTTTTGCGTGCAGCAGACCCGGCCTTGCGCGAGAACCCGTTGCACGGGCTGTTGCATAAGGTTTTAGGTTTTGTGCCCAGTAGTGTAGGTGAAGCGGTTCGCCTACTCCTGGCTGCGGTGCAAGACTTGCAAAGAAGCATTGCTGCTGCTGAGCTGCAGGACAAAAATGCCAGGCTGGAACAGTGGAAGGCTGATATGCACCACTTGCCGCAAGCCTCTCGTTGGATTAAGGGTAGGAGGCAGCCTTGCATGCCTACTATCATTAATGATGAAGGTGCTACAGAGATGCCGGAGCAAGCTGTCGATGCCATTGCTTCTCATTGGAGCGGCGTGTTTGCTGAAGGCCGCCGGCCGGTTCAAGAGGTAGCTGCTAACCTGTGTGCTTCCGCCCCGGCGTGCGAGCAGGCGCAATGGCATTGGCCTCAGTCGAAGCAGCGCCGCAGAGCCTTGACAGAGACCGCACCCGCGCCCACTGGCGGAGCGGACAATTGGCAACCGTGCGAATTGCGTTACCTTCCAAACGAGCCTCTGGAGCGGTGGCTCATTCTTGCTCGCCAGTGGGCCTTACAGGGTTTGGTCCCGAAACAGCTCAGCATTGGTGTGCAAAGCAACCTTGTTAAACCTAAGAAGGTGCAGCAAGGTCAGTTACATGCTAAGCTGCTAAGCATACTCGACCCATCACGGTGATGAGTGTGTTTTGGAGGGCATTGGCAAGTGCCAAACTGGCGAAAGTGCATTGTTGGCAGGCCTTAAGAGTATTAAGAGTCTGCTTCGACCCACTGTGACGCACGATGACGGCGACGAGCTGGATGCCTGGCTCCTTGCTGAGTTGTCATCGTTGATTGAACACCGTAAGCCTGGAACTCTGCAGGACAACTTACGAAGATTGGTTACCTGGCTGGATAAGTGGGAAAGCAGGCTGCAGCACACAGTGGCGATTGGGCTCAGGATCACGATTATCGCTTCTTGTGGACTGCGGACTCTTGGTGGCTCTCTACATGTCCCAGGTGGTCCTCGGAGATTGGTCAACATTGTTTGGACAAGTTGACGGACTCAAGGGCACGGTCTTTGTCGCAGGCCGAGCTCGAGCCAAGGGTGAGGATGATCCTCATCCTTGTTGGAGTCAGCGACTTGGGTACGAGCTGGCGGCAACAACATAGGAAAGAGAAGGCTCAAGTTCTCAAGTCAGAGGTGGTTGGGCATGCCACTTCGGGATAGCGCCTAAACAGCGATCTTGTAAAACGACAGAGGTGTGAAGATCGGGCGCACCTGGAGACGCGAGGACAGTGTGGTGGTACGGATGGTCATCGACGCTCGTTTCGCACAGCAGTGGAGACAAACGGTGGCCAAACCAGGCAATCCCGAAGGCGATGACTGAAGTTTACGACATGTGGGGATTTGAACTTCATACGGCAGCCGACGGAGCGCAGGCTCTATCAGAGGATTAGCTCGTGTTTCCCGGCCAGTTTCGCTAAGGAGCTCATGAATCATTCTGGCGCTCTACATGGGGGGATCGATGGTTCGTACAGCCCATGGGCATGGAACTTGAAGGCGCAGTACGCTGCATCGCGTGGGATGGCAAGGAGACGTGGAGCGACTACGCGGGCAGACTACACAAGGACATTTGCTTGGTAAGTATCAACTTGGAGTGCGAGTTTCAGCTACCGAGGCGGCGAAGCATCCCACAACCACCCATTGGACCATGCAAGGCGTGCAGCAGGGCGTGCGAGCAGACGTGATCTAGAGGAGTTGGTGCAAACTACGGCGGAGGACGGCGATGGCGCAACCTTGCACTTGGTTTTCACCAAGAGCAGCCGGAAGCGACGCAGGGAAGGGGGACACTCAGCAACATGGCAAATGCAAAGCCACCGACTCCGAGTCCACCAACAAGTCGGCGTTGAAGGGCTTTGATCATTGGGGCTACGGCGGCAGAAAACACCGCTAACGACAATAGCGGAAAGTGCTTGTTGCTAGCCGCCGCTCATCAGCTGGAGATTCTACGGCCCAAGGAACGCAAACGAAGTCATCGACAAATTCGGGAGTTCACTCATGCATATTTGCTCAAGGCCAAGGACAAGTTGAGTCACAAGTGGGACAACACGAACGCCAAGGGCAAAGCTACCACCGATTCGTTCGATGACTTCCTTACCGAGCTGCGCAAGATCGGTACTTGGGCCGGGGCCTTCGAGCTCAACGCACTGGCCGAGGCACCGAAAGTCAAGTTTCTCGTAGCCACGTCTTGTGGAGAGGTTCAGGGTTAAAGAATTCAGCCACGAAGCCAAGGAGGCGATCAGGCTCTACTACGACTACGGCGCGGCACTCTGGGAATCCGTATCCGAGGTCGACATGCAAGCCTGGTGCAAGATCAAGCAGCAGAACGAGATGACACCCGTGAACATTGACGATACGGAGGAGGAGATAGCCAACATCAAGCGAGTGAGAGGTGATTTTGCCTCGGTGACGTCTCGGGGCCGTGCTCATCGCAAGGCGCCGTCGTCATTGAAGTTGAGTGATTTTGCCTCCGATTCCTCCGACAAGGCCTCCCACAAGAAGTCAAGGAAAAAGGCACAATCCTCCAGTAGCAGAGCGGCAAAGCAATCCGAGGACAAAGCTGCAAGTTCAGACGACACTTCCGCCGTGCAACGCGGCGGGTCATCGTTTATAGGTCCAGGTGCTATGTGCTTGCGAGATGTGAAGGCGCCGATCGTGGAGGCCCGGAATCGCGGCTTGGACGCACCAAATCGGTCCCAACCATGTGCCATCTCATCAAGCAGTTGGGCCGGACACCCATGTGTTCGTCCCAGCATTGCGAGAAACATACGGCAGCATATAGCAACGAGCGACTGTTCTCTGGAGAAGTTGCAAATTTTCCAGTTTGTAGCTGACAACCGTGAGAAAACCATGTGCAGTTTGGCACCACTCCCTTTTTCCACGGGCGGCTCGAGATGGGGATGCACTACTTGCGGGAGATATTGGAGAAAGTTCAGCCTTCTCAAAACCTCCGTTCAGGAAAATATCGGCCAAGAATGCCAAGGGCCTTTAGGGGCAATAGCTTCAAGCAATCTTGGACTAAGGCATGCAAGGAGGATAAGGAAGTCCTCAAGTGCTGCTACAAGATGTCCCCCAAAGAGGTGGGGAGGGCCGATCAAGGCACAGCGGCTTTCACGAAAACCATTGGCCGTCCCAAGAACGGCAAATGCCTTGCCAAGGCTGTCTTGAAGGCCCACACAAGCGCGGAGAGAAAGCACGAACGCGCTGCCAAGCTTGTCGAACGGCCGCCCCAGGCCATCAAGGCAACGAAAGCCATGAAGACACTGCCACAGTCCCTTCATATGGACATGTGAGGAGTGCTACCTGACAATCGAGGCGGCTAATGATATGCGCGTAAAGGGGGGCAAGAAGGTGTGGGCGCACATGGGTAAGTACCATCCAGAGCTCCGCCAGCCGAAGTGCCGAAGGACACGAAGATCAGCAAGCGTAAGGGCCTACCGAGTTGGAAGTCCGACATATGTCACTTGTGGCCCAATGCAGAGAAACCCCGGCATCTGGAACACCAGCGGCGAGCGCACATGGCCACTATGCATCCAGGCGTTGACCCAGCCGAATTTGTCAGCACCATCAACGGCAAGCGGCGGAGGCGAGACTTGCGCGCGCCTTCGTTGCCGAGAGGCCAACCCCGTCTGCCAGTTGCACATCCAAGAAGTCACGAAAAGAGCACTGGGACCGTATCCGGCATGTGCCAGCTGGCCGTGTCGACACAAATGTCACGCTTGGGCCCAGTCCCTCACTCTTTTTTGAAACCACTTGTTCGATACTCTTGAAATCCTTAGCCTCAGTCCCCAGACCCTTACCCCCACGTTACGAAAAACTTTTTTGCCGATTTCGGCAGAAGTATAACTCTATTCAGCATATCTACAAGCGTAGGGCAACCGAGGCTTGGACGACACTGGGATCCGCTCCGCACTGGTGCAGCGCCGCGGCCTATGCCAAGGGTCTGGTTGGCTGTGGCTCTTCGGTGTTTTCTTTGTACCATTAGTTGAAGTAACAATAGTAAATTAGGGGCACTTTTCATACTAATAATTACGACAGGAATCACAATCATGATTTACAGCGATGGTTATGGTAATAGTGGTGGTGGTGGCAGTAGTAGCAGTAGTAGTAGTAGTAGTAGCAGCAGCAGCCCCTGCAGCAGCAGCGGCAAACTTGATTTTGGCAGACGTCTGTACATGCAATCCTCTGCTTCGCGCGAGATTGGCCCAGAAGTCGCTTCTCCCTATTCTAAGTCTTGCGACGACACTCGAGCTTCAAGCTTCGAATTCCTACGAGGCCCGAAGAAGGTAGCTGAGATTTCGCAAAGACTAAGCAAGCATTGCGGGGGAGTGGCAAAGAAACAAACCCCGAGCCCGGTTTGGGTATACGGGTTCTAGGTTTGGGGCTTAGGTGTTTAGGGTTTCCATAAGAACACGTAGATAGAAAGTTCAATCCACACGTATGTATATGTACATATGTATAAATATATATATATATATATTTATATTTATTTATTTATTTATATATATACATAAAATGTATATGAACATGGATATACATGAAAATGTAAATATAGATCCGCAAATATGTAAACAAGAAATCTATCTGTCTATCTATTCATCTAACTGTCTATCTCTCTATCTGTCTATCTGTATATATATATATACGACGTACATACATGCATGCACACACACAGACACATATATAATTATGCTTCCTAAAAAGCTTCGATATGTTGCGGCTCCCAGGCCTTGTTGCCGCCGTGGAGGCCGCAGCCAGCACCGTCGAGACTGCAGAGGAGCCTCGTCGGCACAAAGACGTTTGGCCCAAGCGGTTCAGAGTGTTTCGGGTCTGCCCGCTTCGACTCCGCACCGTAAACAGTCGCGTGGCCTTCGGCTTAAAGTTTGTTCGGTTCAGTCTTTGCACATCGGATCGTTGGGCTTAGAGTCTCGGCCATAGTTCGGCGTTCAGGCTCAAGGCGTCTCGGCAACACCGCATTCATGCTGAACCATCGCTGTGCCAGTGAACCATGATGATGCTAGCAACACCAAGAGCCATGGTAATCACACCACAGCCGTCGCTGTTGCTGAAGCATCTACAACTGCTGCTGCTGCTGCTACTGCTGCTGTCGCTGCCACCGCCACCAACACTGCTGCTGCTGCTGCCCATACCATGACGATTACGACCACCATGGCACCCCTAACAGATAACGCAATGAACGCGTGTGGGCTCTAATTAGTATTAGTATTAGTAGTGGTATCAGTATGTATGTTAGAGTATTAGTGTTTTTTAAAATATTTTAGTATATTTCAGTATATTTTAGTATAGTATATTTAGTATATTAGCATATTAGTACATAAGTACATTAGTATATTAGTATATTAGTGTATTAGTATATTAGTAGATTAGTAGATTAGTATATTAGTATATTGGTATACCACTATATTAGTATAGTAGTATACGAGTATATCAGTATAGTAGTACAGTAGTATAGTAGTATAGTAGTATAGTAGTATAGTAGTTTAGTAGTATAGTAGTATAGTAGTATATTAGTATATTAGTATATTAGTATAAGAGTTTTTAAGTTTATTAGTTTGTTAGTCTGTTAGTATATGAGTATATGAGTATATGAGTATATGAGTATATCAGTATATCAGTATAGTAGTATAGTAGTTTATTAGTAGATGAGTATATGAGTATATCAGTATAGCAGTATAGTAGTATATTAGTAGAATAGTACATTAGTATATTAGTATATGAGTATATGAGTATATTAGTATATTAGTATATTAGTATATTAGTATATTAGTATATTAGTATATTAGTATATTAGTATATTAGTAGTATATATTAGTATATTAGTATATAGATTATTATTAGTATATTAGTATATTTAGTATTTTAGTATATTAGTATATTAGTATATTAAGTATATCAGTATATTAGTAGTATATTAATATATTAGTAGTAAGTTTATTAGTAGATGAGTATATGGGTATATGAGTATCTATAAAGTATATTAGTATGTAGTATATTAGAGTAGTAGTATAGTAGTATAGTAGTATAGTATTATAGTAGTATAGTGTATAGTTAGTATATAGTAGAGTAATAGTAGTAGTATATTATGTAGTGTATTAGTGTATTAGTGTATTAATGTATTAGTGTATTAGTGTATTAGTGCATTAGTGCATTAGTATATTAGTATATTAGTATATTAGTATATTAGTATATTAGTTCATTAGTTTATTAGTATATTAGTATATTAGTATATTAGTATATTAGTATATTAGTATATAAGTATATAAGTATATTAGTATAATAGTATATTAGTATATTAGTATATTAGTATATTAGTATATTAGTATATTAGTATATTAGTATATTAGTATATTAGTATATTAGTATATTAGTATATTAGTACATTAGTACATTAGTATATTAGTATATTAGTATATTAGTATATTAGTATATTAGTAGATTAGTATATTAGTAGATTAGTATATTAGTATATTAGTATATTAGTATATTGGTATATTGGTATATTGGTATATTGGTATATTGGTACATCAGGATATGAGTATATAAGTATATCAGTATATGAGTATATGAGTATATGAGTATATGAGTATATGAGTATATGAGTATATGAGTATATGAGTATATGAGTATATTAGTATATGAGTATATGAGTATATGAGTACGTGAGTGCGTGAGTATATGAGTATATGAGTATATGAGCATATTAGCATTGGAGCATATGAGTATATAAGTATATGAGTATATATAAGTATATGAGTATATGAGTCTATGAGTATATGAGTATATGAGTATATCAGTATAGTAGTATAGTAGTATTTTAGTATATTAGTATAGTAGCAAATTAGTATATCAGTATATTAGTAAGAGCGGCGAGATCTGTCGGAGCCAGGAGAGAAGGCAGCAAAGCCCTGCGCCTTTTGCTCCAGGAGGCGACTTGGAGGCGCCCGGTGTCGTGTTTTTGAGCTTTGCACCGGGAGGTCATTCTGCAGTTCTGCCGATCTGATTCCGTGGTGTTGTTGCGGCTGTTCTTGTGATTGCTGTTGTTGTTGTTGCGGTTGCTGCTGAGTTGTCGGTGGCTGCTGCTTGCCTGTGAGTTTGTGCTCTTCTTGTTCTTCCTCTTCTGGAGCGTGCGGTGGTGTTGGTTGCGTGCAGGGACACACTTCCAGTGGTACCGGTCAGAGCTTGGGCTTCTTTGATTTTCGGGGGATTTCTTTTTGGGCTTGGAAGGGTAGGTGTTTGCCCCTGAACCCTATACTTCCCCGGTTTCTGCAGGCGTTTGCAAGCTCTTGGGGGTGGCCTAGCGTTCAGGATGTTCGCGGTTTCGTTTGAAGGGTCGGGCTTGAGGGGGTCAGGGCATCATGGCTGGGACCTGAAACCCGCAACACAAACGCCCCAGGCTTTGAAGTTTTCGGTCAGACCCCAGACCCCGCGCCCTAAACCCAAAACCTACAACCTACACCTAACCCTAAACTGGTGTAGGGAACCCGCTGAAGTTGTTGGGGCAGAAACCCGTGCATGGGTCACCATGAGCCGAGATACAACGTCTCTTGCAACCTGGGCGTGTCCTAGGGCCTAGGGCCTAGGGCGATCCCCACCATTTCGGGCATGGGGTTTGTCGGCTTGTATCTCCGGCCCTAGACATACCTTAAATCCAAATCCGACGCCCTGGACCCTAAACCCCAAGCCCAGGAACGCTGGAAGTAGGTCAATCACTACTAAGCCCCAAAACCCTATTGCACAGTCCCTCACTAACCCTTTTACTTTACCATCCGATCCCATAACCTTGCAGTAGCAAACATAATATGCTTCGTTTTGGCAGCCCCTTATGCTGGCACCAGGGGCCGTCGGTGCGGTTTCTGGTTAATGCCACCGTTGGCCGCATGGCGCCTCGGCTTCGAGTTTTGGGGTTTGGGGTTTAAGATTTGGTTTAGGGTTCGGGTATCATGCAAGATGCCATGTCCTAACCCAGTACTTGAAGGTTCGTGGGTTTGCACAAGCAGGTATGGAGTCTAGTAGCTACGGCTCCAATCAGACAATGGCCCGGGTCAAATGACAACACAGTTGGATGCAGCTGTTTGAGGGTTCCTTTAAGAGTCATTTAAGGAAGCCCTCAAGCCCTCAAGCGAGACTGCAATCGAATTCGTAAGCCTCACACCCCGAAGCCACAATTCCCCTCTTGATCTTCAAAGTCCTACATAACTTACATAACTATTATCCCAAAAAGAGTATCTGATTATTGGGTGCTTTGGACCCTTAGGGTGCTTCTCTGATCCCGGTGAGGGTCGAATTGACTGGAGCTGCTTGGGTTCGATCCCAGGGTTCTGTTCCTTTATATATAATTGGCCTTAACAATAAGAGTAGGGTTCCTTTAAAGGGTTCTCAAAAAGAGTCCTATTAGGGTTGCTATAGGGGGTATCATGGGGTGTAAATAAGGGCTTAAATAACTACCTTTACTAAATTTTGGGGGTTCCTTTTTGCGATGGTAATCTAATGGGCCCCAAAGCCCTATTCTGATTATTAAGGCCCCCATATTAGACCCAAAAGTTTACAATTCAAGGTCGAGCGTCCAGGGTGTTGGGCTTGCCGTTTCGTGTGGCAGACCTGCAGGACTAACTTAGAGAGACTCTAGATAGCCCTATAGGCTCTATAGGTTACTGTAGATCCCTGTTCTTTACAGAACAGGTGAGCTTTCCTGACAAGGCCCTAACTTTTTTTCCGGGCGTTGGGGGCCCATCACCGAACTTCATTTTACCCTTATAGCAACCATTTTAGTAAACTTTGGTATCAGAACCTTATTAGCAGAAACCTTAAACTTATAGCAATCGTTTCAGAACCATTAAAGTTTAGCAGCCGCGCTAGTAGCTTCGTTACCATAACCTTACATTACTTTGTTTGGGCATAAAAGCCTGGTGCCGATGCCTCCGAGGCACGCGTCGTGGAGGGCTCGACCTCCGATGCCCTCCTCGTGGTCGGGGACTTCACAGGCTGTTGACTAAACGCTCAACGATTCTATAGGGGTTCCTTGAAGGGTCTGTATGGGTTCTAAAAGGGCTCCTTTAAGGGATCCTTGAGGAGTTCCAAAAAGCCAAACTCTCAGCTGTAAATCCTACACCCGAGGCCACAAGCACGAAAATCCTTTATGCTTGAACCTCACACCCTAAACCCCAGACAGTGGTAGCTTTGGGCTTGTGCGCTGTAAACACATTAGGACATCCAAGGCTTCATGTTGAAAGGTGTGGTTGTGGGGTTTACTGGAGATTGTTGGTGGGTGCGCTGGGTGGGGATGTAACGCATTTTGGGGAGTTTGTTGTACGCGTGCACGTATGTGCGTATGTATGTATGTATGTATGCACGTGGATGTATGTAGTAAGAGTTTGTGCACCCTCGACGGCCCCACTGAAGAAGTCTGAAACACAATCTAGGAAATAGGACAGCAGGAAATAAGTATTCAACTAGTCTGTATCAAAGGTATGACCGCTGCAAACACTACAGACTTACGGTTCCTCACCGTGGGCCACAGCAAAGACAACCCTGAACCGAACCCAAACCCTCGTCCATGTATTACTACTTACAACGAATCCTGGCCGCGGGGTGCACCTCTCACGCGAATCCTCCAACAAAGAGTCGGACGTCAGCAAAAACTGCATAGCACGACGGCGGAAGACGTGCGACGGACGCACTTGGTGTACATAATACATAGGACATATAGGACGCAGGGACAACCAGATTCACACCACGTTTTGTAAATAAGGACATATCAATCAATTTTCTGGAAACTCACACAAAGCGTAAAGACCCGAGACTTGTAACACGCTGTTTGGGGAACAATGCTTGGTTGATACACCTGACGTGTTGTGTATCTTTGAGCCTACTACTACTACTACTACTACTACTACTACTACTACTACTACTACTACTACTACTACTACTACTACTACTACTGGATCCATGTGACCACTGACTTTGAAGCGAGAAACAGTGGGTCTCGAAGCTCGTATCTTTGCCAGGCAGGGCGGCGGGGCAAGCGGCTGAGCAACTGTGGGGCTCATTTTTGGTGGGTTCTTCGAATGTGGCGTCCCTTTCTTCACCGACTGGGCTGGGGGTGTCTAAGCTTTCTAACTACGGACTCTAAGGGTTTTACAGGGTTTCAGATGGATTCTACAGCAAAGGTTTCAATCGCGGGGTCCTTTTTTCATATCCTTTTGTGAAGGATTATACTGTTCAGGGCGGCATCGGGGATTCTCTGAGACTCTCATCCGGCGTTGTCGGTTTGGGGTCCGAGGTTGAGGGCTGAGAGGTTGGATTTTGGGGTTTGGAGTCTTAGGGTTTAGGGTTTAGGGTTTAGGGTTTGGAGTCTTCGGTTTTAAGCCTACTGGGCGGAGCTCAGACGATCTATGCAAGATGTTGCACTGAGTTTAGAGTTCAGGGCGCTTGGGCTACGGAAGGAAGACGTGACCAGAAAAGGGACACTAATGAAGGAACTACCTACTATAGGGGCCTTGATAATTGGAATAGGGTTTTGGGGCCGAGTATACCATAGTTGTAAAAAGGAACCACCAGGGTAGTATTGGTATTTAATCACGCCCCTTTATTACATGCCTCTTGGCAGCTGTGCTTGGCCCGACCGCGCTTAGTTAGGGCTTTAGGACTGGCAGTAGACCTTTCATGCACAAACCCCACTTCTGCTTTGAGGGCCCGTTTTTGACTATGAGGATCATGCTCGGCATTTAACTGGTTTTAAAGCTTCCTTTAGCTGTTTTTAGAGCTTCTAAGCCAGGGGGTTGAGATGAATCACGGGTCTAGAGGTCTCCAAGCCGCAACAGCAAACCATCTCTGAGGCTGGACAAGCAAAGCGGCGCCGTGCTCTGGACGTCCAGTACGGGCCTGGACCCCTCACCTGGGGCCTGAAGGGTTTGAGCGCAGGGCTCGGGGTTGCGGGAAGTGGGGGGTCTGGGGACCGAAAGCAGCCCCTTAACATAAACTGTTGAAGCCAACTCTCCTGCAGGGATCTTGCCTTTGTGAAAGCTCATCTTTTGGGCTCTTTTCGGCTGTCGGGTGGTGCAAGTTGGGATGTGGGCGGTTTTCGTGGCCAACTTCAGAGGGCCGCTGCCCCTCGTGGATCTACCAGGAGAGTAAAAAATGTCGAAGCCTATATTCTTCGAAATACGGATTATTCCTTAGGGTTCCTTGCTTTTGTTTTGCAAGTTTCTCATGATTAAGGCCCCTATATGATGCTGGTAGTGGGTTTCAAGCGGGGGCCGTCCGGTTGGGGTCCTATGGGCGGAAAGTGTTCTCGAGTTGAAAGCCTTACACCCCTAGGCCCTTCATCCGCAATCTGCTTGGATCCCGTTTTTCGCAACATAAGCAGTTACAGTCAGCTTGAAGTTAGATCGCGCTCCAGAAACCATCGGCTCCTTTAAAGCAGGACTCCGTGTCCCACGTGGCTGCAGTTGGGAGTGACCCTCCAGTTGTGTCGCCCGGCCGGTTGTGGATGTACCTTGGGTTCCGCTGCAGGTAGAGGGGGTCGCAGTAGAGGTAGGGTGGGGTAGGTGTGAGGCTGAAACGATTTCCGGGGCTCGTGGGTTGATTGTTCTGAGGTTGTGGGAGTAAACATCGCCAAGCGCAAGCCAATAATCCCGCGAGTTCCATAGACCATAGACGTACAGCACGTTGCTAAAGCACGAATTTGCACGACGTAGGCCTTCATCCTCAATAATTGTTGCAATGCTTCTGGAAGCTCACTTCAGATGGTTCGATTGAATGGATCCAGGGCTTTAATTGCGGTTCTATAGTGAAAAGAAATCAAAGGAACATTTCACCACTCATCCATCATTGCATGCCTTCTCCTCGCCTAAGGCTCTGCGCGAGCGGATGGACGGGAAACGCTGCAAGCTTAGAGCAAAAGTGAGCAAAAGTCTTCGGAAATAGGAAGGGCCAATTTCTCACGGTAGCGGCACTTTCAAAGACCCCCTTCCGCCAGAACCGCTACCGCACCATCAGCACCGTCAGCACCGCCACCCACCATGGCACCTATGCCACCCACACTACCCCTACCAGCTGCACCAGGGGCTTGATCAGTGTTTGCGCAGCGCAGGGGGTTTTGTGTTCTCGGATGGTTGCAAGACGGCAGAGCTGTTTTGTGTTATCATGGTAGGATAGGAGCTTGAACAGCGAAAGATACTACTCCTGTTTCGCGCCGGCCGCCAATTTCTAACTCGCCAATTTCTAACTGTCTGAGCTCATGTGGGCGGTTCGCAAGAAATCAAAGTCGCAATGCCGAAATTTACCCAGGTCTCGGCTTTTGCCTCAAACGTCCTGAAGTGGTCTCGTGCTGCGCGCCCAGTTCCGTGGTTTTAGGACTTCAGCCTACGGTTTGATGGCATATATTTACTTACCTTTGGTTAGTAGGGAATGGAGGAATGGGGTACCATGATATAATGATACTGTAACTACGACTACTACTACTACCACTACTACTACTACTACTACTACTACTACTACTACTACTACTACTACTACTACTACTACTACTACTACTACTACTACTACTACTACCATTCTTCCATTCCCTACTAAGCAAAGGTAAGTTTAGGACGATTGCTCGCGGGCGGCTCGACCTGCAAGCCGCACAATCCTCAATCGAATGCTCTTCTAAGCGCAGGCTACTTGGAGGATCATGGGACTTAGTAAGTAAGGTTATAAGTACCCTAATTGGGGTTATAAGTAATTATAAGTATAGTTACCCTAATTATAACCCTAGTTACTAAGCCCCATGACCCTTTAAGTAGCCTGCGAGAGCCAGTGAGCCGGTCCAAGTTTTCACAACGGAATATTCGCACTCGAAGTCAACAGAAGTTCGTAGAGTCGTAGAAGGCCGACACCCATCGATTCCAAGAGTCTCAAAAGGCCCAAAGCAAGAACCTCAGCAGGCAAAACCATTGGTTTGGGCAATGAAGAAATTAGACTCCTCGACTCTGCAGGGGTACATCGCAGTGCGTCTCATTCATGAGATTGCTTATGGTGATGTTGCTGCTGCTGCTGCCGATGACGGTGATGATGATGATGATGACGAGAGAAACCATCATCATAAACATGATGATGCTTATGATGGTGTTGTTTTTATCATGATGGTGATGACGATGGTGCCTCTGTCGCTGTCGCTGCTGCTGGTGTTGCCGCTGCTGGTCTTGTTGCTGTTGGTGTTGGTGCTTTTTTGTTGTCGTTGATGATGTTGATGTCAGTGTTGATGTTGATGTTGATGTTGTTGATGATGGTGATGATGATGATGCTTCTGCCTGCTGCTGCTGCTGCTACTACTGCTGCCGGCGCTCGTGCCGGTCATGATTGCCGGTCTGGTGCTGACCCCCTGTTCAAGAATAGAAAACAAAAACAACAACAACGCCATCGCTAAATTATTGATTGAGGCTTGGCCAGAACCCCTCAACCAACTCGATTTGCTGTCCAGGACGCGAGCGTCGGCGAGTGCGCTTGCCGCAAAGGTTTGGAGTTTAGGCATTTTCCGCATGTTACTGTAGTAGTTGTCTCAACAATCGCAACATCAGCCACAACGAATCACAACGGTCATAATTGCAACAGTAGTGACCTTACCCACTGACTTACATAGCAGACATGGTTTTCGCCCTTCAGACAGGCTGGAATTCATGGTATGGAATGCGTCACGCATGGAGTTCCGAGTTCCGCACGCTGGTGCAAGTTTGAGTGTCCTTTGCACTTGCAAGGTCGGGGCTCGATAGGGTTTCGAGTTTAGGGTTGTGGTTCGAGCCTTCAGTAAGATTTGCAGGTACGCACGCGTGGCTCAGTCGACTCCCCACCAGCTGGCCTTGTTTGCGGGTGGTGGAAGTGCCAGAGACCTGGGACTCCACAGTGGGTTGGGTCGCTTGTTTGTGAGGACCAAGCAATGCGAAGACTTGAAGGAGGCTCGAAGGTACTCAGAATGATACCACCCACCCCTAGAAGAAAAGTCGTGCTGCTTCTTGATATTGATGCTGTGTCAGTTCTTTAGCCCCACTTTAGGCATCTTTTCGGAAGCAGGCAGAACAGCAGACCGTGTCAGTTGTCGTGCGAAGAGCCCATAAGCCTGGATCACTCATAGACGCTTCAGTGCCCCAGAGCCTTCAACCCATAAGCCTCGCACTTGAAAGCTCAGCTGATGCAGGTATGTTAGTATGTACTTTGCCATTACCCCCCATAGTAATTTCACAAGTATACATTCACCATCATTCACCCAAATTCCTGAGGCGCCCTGGATGGGTTCACCCAAGCCCTAGTGCAGCCGCCTAGTACAGCCACCACACTTCAGACCCTAGATACCCGAAGCCGCAAAACCCAGAGACTCCAAAACCCCTTAACTAAGGAATATACCTTACGTAAATCATATTAGGGATCCTCATATAATTTAAGGTATATTCCTTAATTAAGGGGTTTGGAGTCCCTGGGAACCTCAACTCCAAGTCTTGACAAAGCCCAGGTCACGAACTTGGTAGGCCGGCCCTCACGTTGTTCGGGCTCCTTCATTGGACTAGTCCCGGATGTCTAGACATGCTTGTTGGTTCAAGAGGGCCACGGTCCCGGGTTTAGGATACAGGGTGAGTCAGGTTCCCAGACCGGGTTCAGTAGCGGGCGTATCGGGGTCAGCTTTGAGCCTAAGTCAAATCCTGAACACGCAGCCCCGAAATCCGTTATGTAGATCCTTAAAAGGGTGGTTGTCAAGATTGAGGTCCCTCTTTGGGTCTTTAATATAATGCGGCACCGAATATTTTAAGGTCCCCAAAAAGGGACCATCATTTTGACAACTACACAAATCTCAACCTCTGGGATCATCTTCCTAGTATTCAGGGTTTGGGGCTCAGGGTTTAGGTTTCAGGGTGTAGGGTTCAGGGTTTAGGGTTTAGGGTTGAGGCCCTGTGACTGGAAAGGGATAAGCGAATCAGGGTCAACTGGTCAATGTTGATCCCAAACCTCCGACAGCCGCAGATCCTCGAGCCCCACTAAGCTTAGGAACAACCAGATAGATAGGGTTTAGGGTTCAGGGTTTAGGGCTTAAGGTTTAGGGTTTACGGTTTAGGTTTAGGGTTTAGCATTTTTGTACCTACTTGTATTCCCAAATAGCGAATGTCATGATCTCTTGCTGCCCGAGCCCTGGCAGAGGAGTCGATGTGGCAAGTGGCGATATACGCCGACTGCTTAGTTGAGGCTAGGTTTTGCGGGGGCTTAAGACAGATTAGGTGCTTGCGGGATTAGAGGTTTGGGGCTGTGGGTTAGCCGCGGAGTTAAAGGATGTTTCACCAAGGTTCTGTCAGCGCATCATGTTCTGTAAAGAAAGCTGTTGGGCCTTTACAGTGGTTTCTACGGGATGTTCAGGTGACTTGATCGCCTGCTATTTGTTTTATGGGGTTCTCCGACCACCGCCCCGTGTCCGTTGTAACCACCGTGCTGGCAGTGCTGGCATCCTCAACAGCAGCATCACCATCGTCGTCACCACCAAAATCATTCCCGTCCCCGTCGCCACCGTCGTGATCATTCTCATGGTGCCATCACTGTCTTCATCGCCATCACCGCCATCCCACAATTACCATCACCAACACCATCACCATCACCATCACCATCGCCATCACCATCATCATCTCATTTTTTCTTCCCCATCCCCATCCCTATCCCCATCCCCATGCCCATCCCCATCCTCCTCTTTCTCCTGCTTCTCCTCCCGATGCGATCCGGATCCTGATCCTGATCCGGATCCTGCTCTGCTCCGCCTCCTGCTCCTCCTCCGCCGGCTCCTCCTCATCAATCGCTTTCACCGGCATGACTGGCACATAATCCAAGAAGACGAATTTTCGCTAACTTAACCCGGACACCTCTTCGAGGCTACTGTGTTGACACCGGCATCGGCGCAGCCCGGGCCTTGCCCGGGTAAGGGCTACTTGGAGGCTCCGGGGGACTCGGTAATACTTATAAGTAGAGTTGTAGGTACCCTAGAAGGGATCCTAATTTAGGGTTACGGCCCTCAAGCTCTTTGTATTCTGATGATATCACCAGAATTCAGTGTTGTCCAAAGCCCCGAAAGCCCAAACGCCCTCAAAGCCTCCCCAAACTCTAATATCCCAGGTCTGGAGCCTTGGTGCCTCCGGGGAGCCTTTGCGTGTCCTCTGCGGAGGGAGTTGGACGAGGCGGGCCTGCTGCTATGCTTCTGAACACCACTACGGTTGATGATATAAATCCTGCATTACCTTGAGGACCCTAAACTATGGGAGTTAGGGTATATTCCTTATTATGGGTAATGCAGGGTTTATATCATCAATCGTAGTATACAACCTACATATATTTTGTACAAGCGAAAGACAAGAAGAAGATGATGGTGATGATGATAAATGATATCGACGGTGGTGGCCATGTTGCTGACACCATTGGTCCGGACCCGAACACCGACACTTCAGCTCGTCTCGTTCTCGGAGTGCCAGGCCGGAGCATACGGCAGAAGTCGCAGGCGCCAACTCGTCTGTCCGGCTGTATAAGACTGGTGGAGCGGGGTTCCAGGTTCAGTGGGATTGAAGTCCTGCTTTGATTTGAGGCCCAAGTGTTTAGGCTTCAGGGCTCAAGGTGAGGGTTTCGGCCAGAGACCTTTCAGTCCGAAATCGGTTTGATGGGTTCCTCAAGCGTTTATCTCCGCTGCGCAGCTACTGCAATCCTAAGCCCGTAAATTCCCTGAACCCTACGCCCGTAAACCCCTACACCCTACACCCTGATCAAAGCCTAAACCCCTCGAAGGCAGAAGGCACGCCAGGCGAAAAAGCCCCATAGGAGAGGACAGCATCATCTGATACGAAGTCGGGCTGAAATCATGTAGGGATCTTGGTCAGTGTATGCGTGCTCCCTTGGAAAAAAGATGTGTGTTAAGGTTTGTTTTGGGAACACAATGATCGAGCGCCTCTACGCAAAGCACCACGATGCGGGTGCAGCCTCTAAAGCCCGCACCTTCAGAGGTTTCGATGCAATGCAGGGCAGCCCAGGACACGTGAGTGCTTGCACCGGACGGCTCAAGTGTCAGTGTTGATGAGTTTAAACTGACATTGTTGTTTGGAGATTTCAAGTATTGGCTTTTAACGTCGAGGTCTTGGGACTGACAGCTGGATGGTCAGAGGTCAAGTTGGCAAGTATGTGGTACTATGATCGCGTGAGCCACCGGCTTCTGGGGCTTGGGAGGGCGGATTTGGCCTTCAGAGTTTTTGAGTTTAGGATGTGGGGTTTAGGGTTTAGGGTTTAGGGGTGGTTCCCTAGATCAGGGTCCCGATTTGGATTCGGCAAAAATGCGACCTTCTAAGGTGCCGTCCGGTAAAGAACGCTTCATGTGTGGGGCAGGATCCCGTACTTGGAGGGTCGGTAAACTTAGTAAATAGGTAATAAGTAGACTTATAAGTACCTAAAAGGGATCTTTACTGGGGTTATGGTACTTATAAGTATATTTATTATTCACTTACTAAGTCCCCTGACCCTCCAAGTACTGAAACCACGAAAGCCAAGGCACCACGCTCCGTGAAGTTCCAACATTCTGACCCACACCGCTGCACCTAAACCCTACAAACCCTGAAACCCAAGCCCTAAACGCTGCCTTCTGCAACCCTTAACCCTAAATCCTAAACCCTAAACCAGAAAGACGCCACTGCACTTTAAAACAAGCCTAAATCCTAAACCCTAAATCCTAAACCCTACGCCCTAATGCCATCTAATGCCCATTTCAGGGCTTTCTGGGATTCGTTGGGCTCCGATCTGACAGGGGTTGCGAGCCTAAGGCGGCTCAGGGTTCCGGGCTTTGGGCACGGTGCATAGGGTTTTGGCTTGCCCAGGCGGGCCTTGATAATTAGAGTAGGGTTTCTGGGGCCCACTATACTATAATTATAATAAGGAGCCCCCCAAAACAGTATAGGCCTCTACATTACCGCCATACTTATGCCTACCTTCACGTCCGACTGGTCCTACTAGCCTTAGAAGTGCGAGCCGACGCCTCGAAGTCCCGAAACCTTCCTGAGCATGCGTGAAGGACATGTATGTACCAAGGAGAGATGATGACGCCAAGCTTCTGTTGTTGGGTAGTGGAAATTTGCGGGAGCACAGCACCCCACCCCCCTAAACCCGCAAGCCGTAAACCGTCAACTTTAGGCCCTAATTAAGCGCATTAACCTTAAAGCTAACCCCAACCAGAAATCAACGATCCCAAGCCCGAAGACACCCTCCACGTTGGGTACTGCCTCCACTCAATAACAGTTGAAGATATGATAAGATATGCATAATATAGATATTAGGACCTGGGGGGCAGTACCCAACCTCCACGTGAGGTCCGGGGAGAAGCTGTTTGCCTTAGACCCGGGCGTCGGAAGATACGCGGATGTCCCAGTTCTTTCCAGCGGAGGGTCGGGGATGAGGTTTCAGGATTTAGGGTTTCAGGGAACATATATATATATATATATACATATATATGTATATCTGTATATATCTATATATCGATTAAAGGGTTGAGGGTCTTGGGTTGTATAGTTCAGGGTTGAAGTTTGATGCTGTTCAGGCCGCCAGGCTTTCGAGGGTTGTGGGGTGCTGGCATTCAGGGTCGTAGGGCGAGCCTGCTCATAACCTCCTATTTATTGTTCCAGATCGCGCAGCCGGAACTTCAATTCGATGTCCATGTCCTCGGCAGTAAACCAGCAAAATCCTAAGCTCGAAATCTCAAGTTGAGCCAACGCCCGATTGCGGCCTGCAGATTGTCTCCACGGCGTTGCGGGACGGAGGCTGGTGGTTGGGGGTCGTTTCGAAAGAGGGGTCCCTAAACCAATAAACCCCTAAACCCCGTCTGCAGGGCGGAAAAGAGCCCTCAAAAAAAGAAAAAGAACCTGGGTGCCTTCACTCTGCATGGTGGTTCCCTTAATGGGGACCCCTACCCTATAATGGGCTATATAATGGGCATATAATAGCTATATTAAGGGTATATACCTAAGGGTTTAGCGGGACCCAGGGCCTGGACTGAGATCTTCGAGCCCCGAAGCCGAAGTGCGAAGATAGAAATCCCGAAGCCTTGAACGGCTGCGGGTTTAGGGCTTAGAATTCAGGGCCAAGTTCAGGGGAGGAATGGGGGTACTATTTTTAACTACTATTACTACCATTCTTCCATTCCCTACGAACCAAAGGTATGTTTAGGGTTCAGGGTTTAGTTTTTTGGGTTCGGCCTCCATCCCGAACCCTGAGACGAAGTCCGGAGCTCTAAACCCTCAGCCTTGAACCTTTTACTACAGGGGCTTAAATAATTACCTGTACGGGGTACCTATAATAAGGATCCTACTATTTAAGGTAGTATATTAGGGTCCCCAATTTTCGGAAACCCCCAACTCTTACTAACGAGAGCCTGGAAGACATCTCTGCACACCACAGGGACCGCCTTTGTCAGTGGGGAGAACGGAAACGCCAGATTCTGAGTTCCAAAGACCGGCCCGGCACACTCCACCGCTTAGCGTTTTTAGGCTTGCGGTGTACACTTCAAGGTTTCAGCTGAAGGCTTGGGCTTACCGGTGGGCTTCGGGGCTGTTTGGAGGGGTTGAGAGGCTTAAACACCGCATGTCCCGAGGTGGTGGCTCTTGACACTGCCACAGGCTCGGACTTGACATTGCGAGAATTTCGGCTTTTCGGACATGCACAAGCCCGCAACCCTGGTCCTAAACACTAATAGCTTTTGAGCTCTTGAAGCGCTAAAGTCGCTAAAGACCGCACGATCGCCCGAAGCCGGCAGGAGAGGTCAAGTTCCGATCGGATTCCATGGTGGAGGAGGTCCGGCGATCGGCACTCCATGCTTAGGTCCCGGTCGCGGTAACGCCGGTGATAGTGATGCTTGATGATAGTGATGATGTTCGTGATGCTGTCCGATGGCGGTGATGGTGATGCTTGATGATAGTGATGAGGAGGATGATAGTGATGATGTTCGTGATGCTGTCCGATGGTGATGGTGATGATCATTGACATCAATGTTTGGTGGATTTTTTTTTATGCGGCCGGTGATCCCAGGTTTGGGGGTACCGGGTGTTGCATCGATCCCATAACTCACACGCCCAGAATCCTACACCCGAAGTAGGTCCACGACAGCCGCAAGCGAGGCTTTAGAAGCCCAGAGAAAGCCCTACGAGTACGGGACTCCTCGAAACCTTCGGAGTCCCTTGTCCTTGCACTTACAGAAACCTTGTCAATGCACGCATAGTGCCCTGACAGTCGTAGTAATCCTTAAAGAATCCCTACACATGAAACCCTCAACCCTAAACCCTGAACCCTCAACCTTAAACCAACCCTAAACCCCTAAACCCTAAACCCTTAAACCCGTAAACCCTCAAACCCTCAACCCTCAACCCTAAATGCCCAACCCTAAACCAACGCTAAAAGCCCTAAAAGCCTCAACCCTGAGCCAGTCAGGTTTGGAGCCTTGAGGTCGCTGCAGACTTGGGCCTGATCCTTTGCCCGAACGCCCGGAACAAATCAGGTTTTTTTTATTCTTGTTAGGGAAGTTCATGACAAGGAGGCATTTTTTTTACAAATCAGGTTTTTTTATTCTTGTTAGGGAAGTTCATGACAAGGAGGTTTTTTTTTCAAATCAGGTTTTTTTTTTTTATATTCTTGTTAGGGAAGTTCATGACAAGGAGGCATTTTTTTACAAATCAGGTCTTTTTTTTATTCTTGTTAGGGAAGTTCATGACAAGGAGGCATTTTTTTACAAATCAGTTTTTTTTATTCTTGTTAGGGAAGTTCATGACAAGGAGGCATTTTTTTACACATCAGGGCTTTTTTGATTCTTGTCAGGGAAGTTCATGACAAGGAGGCATTAATTGAAAATCAGGGCTTTTCGATTCTTGTCAGGGAAGTTCATGACAAGGAGGCATTTTTTGAAAATCAGGGCTTTTTTGATTCTTGTCAGGGAAGTTCATGACAAGGAGGCATTATTTGAAAATCAGGGCTTTTTTGATTCTTGTCAGGGAAGTTCATGACAAGGAGGCATTATTTGAAAATCAGGGCTTTTTTGATTCTTGTCAGGGAAGTTCATGACAAGGAGGCATTATTTGAAAATCAGGGCTTTTTTTATTCTTGTTAGGGAAGTTACAAATCAGTTTTTTTTATTCTTGTTAGGGAAGTTCATGACAAGGAGGCATTTTTTTTACAAATCAGTTTTTTTTTTAATTCTTGTTAGGGAAGTTCATGACAAGGAGGCATTTTTTTACAAATCAGTTTTTTTTTATTCTTGTTAGGGAAGTTCATGACAAGGAGGTTTTTTTTTACAAATCAGGTTTTTTTTTATATTCTTGTTAGGGAAGTTCATGACAAGGAGGCATTTTTTTACAAATCAGGTTTTTTTTATTCTTGTTAGGGAAGTTCATGACAAGGAGGCATTTTTTTTACAAATCAGGTTTTTTTTATTCTTGTTAGGGAAGTTCATGACAAGGATGCATTTTTTTTACAAATCAGTTCTTTTTCTTGTTAGGGAAGTTCATGACAAGGAGGCATTTTTTTACAAATCATGGTTTTTTTTTTTTTTAATTCTTGTTAGGGAAGTTCATGACAAGGAGGCATTTGTTTTACAAATCATTTTTTTTTTATTCTTGTTAGGGAAGTTCATGACAAGGAGGCATTTTTTTACAAATCAGGTTTTTTTTTTAATTCTTGTTAGGGAAGTTCATGACAAGGAGGCATTTTTTTACAAATCAGGTTTTTTTTTATTCTTGTTAGGGAAGTTCATGACAAGGAGGCATTTTTTTTACAAATCAGGTTTTTTTTATTCTTGTTAGGGAAGTTCATGACAAGGAGGCATTTTTTAAAAATCAGGTTTTTTTTTATTCTTGTTAGGGAAGTTCATGACAAGGAAGCTTTTTTTTACAAATCAGGTTTTTTTTTATTCTTGTTAGGGAAGTTCATGACAAGGAGGCATTTTTTTACAAATCAGTTTTTTTTTATTCTTGTCAGGGAAGTTCATGACAAGGAGGCATTTTTTTACAAATCAGGTTTTTTTGATTCTTGTCAGGGAAGTTCATGACAAGGAGGCATTTTTTTTCAAATCAGTTTTTTTTTTTAAATTCTTGTTAGGGAAGTTCATGACAAGGAGGCATTATTTGAAAATCAGGGCTTTTTTGATTCTTGCCAGGGAAGTTCATGACAAGGAGGCATTATTTGAAAATCAGTGCTTTTTGATTCTTGTCAGGGAAGTTCATGACAAGGAGGCATTATTTGAAAATCAGGGCTTTTTTGATTCTTGTCAGGGAAGTTCATGACAAGGAGGCATTATTTGAAAATCAGGGCTTTTTTGATTCTTGTCAGGGAAGTTCATGACAAGGAGGCATTATTTGAAAATCAGGGCTTTTTTGATTCTTGTCAGGGAAGTTCATGACAAGGAGGCATTATTTGAAAATCAGGGCTTTTTTGATTCTTGTCAGGGAAGTTCATGACAAGGAGGCATTATTTGAAAATCAGGGCTTTTTGATTCTTGTCAGGGAAGTTCATGACAAGGAGGCATTATTTGAAAATCAGGGCTTTTTTGATTCTTGTCAGGGAAGTTCATGACAAGGAGGCATTATTTGAAAATCAGGGCTTTTTTGATTCTTGTCAGGGAAGTTCATGACAAGGAGGCATTATTTGAAAGTCAGGGCTTTTTGATTCTTGTCAGGGAAGTTCATGACAAGGAGGCATTATTTGAAAATCAGGGCTTTTTTGATTCTTGTCAGGGAAGTTCATGACAAGGAGGCATTATTTGAAAATCAGGCTTTTTGATTCTTGTCAGGGAAGTTCATGACAAGGAGGCATTATTTGAAAATCAGGGCTTTTTGATTCTTGTCAGGGAAGTTCATGACAAGGAGGCATTATTTGAAAATCAGGGCTTTTTTGATTCTTGTCAGGGAAGTTCATGACAAGGAGGCATTATTTGAAAATCAGGGCTTTTTTGATTCTTGTCAGGGAAGTTCATGGCAAGGAGGCATTATTTGAAAATCAGGGCTTTTTTGATTCTTGTCAGGGAAGTTCATGACAAGGAGGCATTTGAAAATCAGGGCTTTTTTGATTCTTGTCAGGGAAGTTCATGACAAGGAGGCATTATTTGAAAATCAGGGCTTTTTTGATTCTTGTCAGGGAAGTTCATGACAAGGAGGCATTAATTGAAAATCAGGGCTTTTCGATTCTTGTCAGGGAAGTTCATGACAAGGAGGCATTATTTGAAAATCAGGGCTTTTTTGATTCTTGTCAGGGAAGTTCATGACAAGGAGGCATTATTTGAAAATCAGGGCTTTTTTAATTCTTGTCAGGGAAGTTCATGACAAGGAGGCATTATTTGAAAATCAGGGCTTTTTGATTCTTGTCAGGGAAGTTCATGACAAGGAGGCATTATTTGAAAATCAGGGCTTTTTTGATTCTTGTCAGGGAAGTTCATGACAAGGAGGCATTATTTGAAAATCAGGGCTTTTTGATTCTTGTCAGGGAAGTTCATGACAAGGAGGCATTATTTACTGTATGTGATCCTTATTGTCCTAGTATAGCAATTTCACGCGAAATTGCTTGAAAAGAACCCTGGTGAGGGAAAATCTCTAGACGTTTGGTGGTTTTGGAGTTTAGGGGGTTTCGGGTTTGGGTGTCTTGATTTGAAGCGGGGGGAGGGGGTTTTGAGGGTTTTGGGTGGCGCACAGGTCTAGGGTTTTAGGACTTCAGAGGTTTAGTGCACGGGCCACGACAGTCTCAGTGACGACAGTGATGATGACAAGCTGATGCGCCCGAAAGCCCTCAGCCACGCACCGTGGAGCCTAAACCATATCCTACAGCCCTACACCCCAGGCCCTAAGCCCTAGACCCTAGACTCCTAGACCTTAACCCCTCAACCCCTCAACCCCTCAACCCCTCAACCCCTAAACCCCTAAACCCTAAACCCTAAACCCCTAAACCCTAAACCCCTAAACCCTCAACCCCTAAACCCCTAAACTCGAAACCCTGATCTGCAAGGCTCAGGCGGTTGGTCTGAGAAGGTGTGCGCCACCCCAGGGGGAAGCTGTCTCGTTTCTTGGGGTGCCTTATTTGGGGGTCCTTACAATAAGGATCCTACTGTGTAGGTACTATGTAGCGTATTATATTAGGGTCCCCTATTTTCGGAAACTCTCCGAGGGACCCGACCCTAGCTGTGGGCCGTAGGATGTTTTTTTGGCGGTTAAGTTGTACTGTCGTATAAACCCAATCTAGGAAGGGTTTTTCGATTCAAGGTGTACCTTAAACCCTAAGCCCCTAAGCTCCTAGTTTCAAGCCAAGGGGTCATCCACAGTCCTGAGGGGCTTACATCTCTAGGAGGCCCAGTGGACCCTAAGCCATAAAACTCTACCTGGGCCCCAACTAGCCCACCTTTCTAGGGCTCCTTATCATGATTAAAGTTCTGCAATTTTTCAGTCGGTAAAAAGGTAGGTATTTTGTGGTTTGGCGTGAGGAAAACCTGAGGTCCTAAGCTGAGGTGGGAGTTTGGGTCCATCGCTGGTCTTCGAGCTTGGATGAGATAAACCCTAAGCCCTAAACCCTAAGGGTTATGGGGTTTGGGGTTTAAGGACTCAGCGATCGGGGTATGGTCTTCAGGGCTTGGGTTTTTTGGTGTAGGGCTGTGGGCTTCATGTGTGTGTGTGTGTGTGTCTGCCTACTCTGGGGGTCTGAATAATTACCTATACTATTGTGGGGGGCTCCTTGATATTATGATTACAGTATGATGGGCCCCAATACCCTATTCTAATGATTAAGGCCTTTATATTAGCTCCTTATGATGAATACAGTATGATGGGCCCCAATACCCTATTCTAATCATTGAGGCCTCTTTTTCTAGGGGTTTTCCCTGCTTTTTTGGCGGCTCCTGGAGTTCTCTCCAAGGGTAAAAGGAGGGACCCTTAATAAGGACACCTAGGTATATACCCCTAATATAGCTATTATATACCCATTCTATAGCCCCATTATAGGAGTTCTCTGACTTGAAACTTCCGGGCTGAAACGGGGGTTTTGGCGGACATCGAGTGTTGAAGCCCCGGGGCTTTGGAAATATAGACCCTTAGGTTAGGGGCCCTAGACAATTACCTGTACAATTTTTGGGGGTTCTTTATTATAAATATAGAATAGTGGGCCTCAAAACCCTGTTCTAATTATTAAGGCCTGTATATTCAGCATCTCCAGAGCATCGGCTTTGCTGTGGGGAAGGTTTCCGGGGCAGTTGTTATACATAGTTGAGTCAAGTAGAACTTTGATTGCAGAAGATGGACACCCGAATTAACTCTAGGGAGTTTCGAGCTTGTTTACAGCAAGAATTCAATATGCGCCCGAAAGTTTCGAGATGTTTTGTAGTCAGAACCTTCGAGTAGCACGATCCTAATGTGACTGTACAGATCGCCCTACTGTAGGGGCCTTAATCATTACCTATACTGTTTTGGGGTTCCTTCATCTAATGGTTGTCTAATGGGCCCCGAAACCCTTATCTACTCTAGTTGTGCATGCCCCTATATTAGACAACCGGGCCTGGAGCTCTGAAGATCCATGCGGAGACCGACTGGAGCTCCGAGGATCGTAGGAATGAACTTACCAGACACGCAGACTTCCATGGGAGAGGTTTTGGAAGGCTCGTTTCGATAGCCTTCCGCGTTCGGAAGAAAGACCCTGAAATGAAGGATACGTTTGGTGTGAGTACCTTAACTGTAAACCCGAAACTACCAAACCCTAAGCCCCTAAACCTTAAAGCCTAAACTGTTGCGGAAACCCTCAACGAAGACTCCGAGCTTCAGGTCAGCGCTAGATATGCACACGGGCGAGCTCCGATGGGGCCCGGTTAATGCCACGATTGGGAAGGCTTGCCTGGTAGCGTATACTATGATCTAACGGAGTATGACATACATTAATGATACTACTACTACTACTACTACTACTACTGCTACTACTACTGCTACTACTACTGCTACTACTACTGCTACTACTACTACTACTACTACTACTACTACTACTACTACTACCACTACCACTACCACTACCACTACCACTACCACTACCACTACCACTACCACTACGACTACGACTACAAATAAGAATAATGTTGGACAGAGGAGCAATCATATAGTGTAGTATGAATAGACAGCATAGAGTTTGTTTTCTTGCCGCTAGGGGTTTGACACAGAGTCGCAGGCCAAGTTTGCTCGTGCGCACTTTCAATTTACAAGAAGACCCGAAAAGACAGAGAGAAGGATAACAACATCCTTCCCACATCTCCCTAAGCCTTAAGCCCTAAACCCTAAACCCTGAAACCCTAAACCCTAAAGTCTTCGCAGAGGGCTCGACAACCGCCACCGCGGAGCCCGAAGCGGCCCGAGCTTCGCGAGCGGCAGAAAACACGTACGTGGGAGCCTAGGTAAAGCTAGGCGACTGGCACCATGCATGCCGGCCCCTCGGGCACCTCCCACGGAGTGGTAAAGGTATAAACCCTATTCCCGGGGTTTTTGCTGGCACGTCCTTTCGACAAGGGTTCGACCCCCGAACCCTTCACGACTTGGAGCGGCTCCCAAATGGACAGGAGTTTGACCCCCAAACCCTTCACGACTTGGAGCGGCTCCCAAATGGACAAGGGTTGGACCCCCCAACCCTTCACGGTTTGGACAAATGGACTAGGGTTTGACCCTCCAACCCTTCACGACTTGGAACGGCTCCCAAATGGACAAGGGTTTGACCCCCCAACCCTTCATGAAAGGCTCCCAAATGGACAAAGATTGGACCCCCCAAACCCTTCAAGACTTTGCGGGCGTTTTTCCAAGAAGCTGGCAGCTGATTTTCTGTTACCAAATTCTGCTTATAAAATGTGCCATTTACATTAAGGCCCAAATGGACAAGGGTTTGACCCCCCCAACCTTTCACGACTTGGAACGGCTCCCAAAGGGACAATTGTTTGACCCCCCAACCTTTCATGAACGGCTCCCACATGGACAAGGGTTTGACCACCCAACCCTTCATGAACGGCTCCCAAATGGACAAGGGTTTGAGCCCCCAACCCTTCGTGACTTGGAACGGCTCCCAAATGGACAAGGGTTTGACCCCCAACCCTTCACGACTTGCAGCGAGTCCCAAATGGACAAGGATTGGAGCCTCACAGAAAGCCAATTGCTTCTTCCAGCACCCGCCAGGACAGCCTCACAGAAAGCCCACATGAGAACCCGCCAACACAGCCTAACAGAAAGCCCAATCCAGACAAAAACAGATTCGCAGAAAGCCCACATGCAGTGCTGCTTCTTTCTTCACAGTTCCCGCCTCACAGAAAGCCCACTGCTTTTTCCGGCACTTGCCAGAACAGCCTCACAGAAAGCCCATTGCTTGTTCCGGCACTCGCCAGGACAGCTTCACAGAAAGCCCACATGAGAACCCGCCAACACAGCCTCACAGAAAGCTCAATCCAGACAGGGACAGACTCACAGAACGCCGACATCCGTCAGGACAGTCTCACAGAAAGCCCACATGAGAGCCGGCCAACACAGCCACACAGAAAGCCCGATCCAGACAGGGACAGACTCACAGAAAGCCGACACCCACCACGACAGCCTCACAGAAAACACACATGAGAACCTGCCACCACAGCCTCACAGAAAGTCCAATCCAGACAGGGACAGACTCACAAAAAGCCCACATGCAGTGCTGCTTGTTTCCGCACATTTCCCGCCAGCACAGCCTCACAGAAAGTCCACTGTCCTTCCGGCACCTGCCAGGACAGCCTTACAGAAAGTCTGCATAAGAACCCGCCGGCACAGCCTCACCGAAAGATTAATCCGGAGAGGGGGACAGATTCACAGAAAACCCACATGCAGTGCTGCTTTCGATCCTGCCTGGGCACCGTTGAAAGTAACGGCCCCCGTCGGTGATGTCCAAGCCCCCGCTGCTTTAGAACTAAACACTAAAATGCTTGAGCTCAGGGTGGTCTTGGGGTGGGCTGTCTGCTACGCACCCATGGCGTTACCACACCCTTAAACCGTAAACCCTTGCACCCCAAAACCTATATGCGGAAACCCTAAACCCTCAAAACCCTAAACCCTAAACCCCCCGACAGCTTCGAACTGGGGCTTTGAGTCCAAAAGCTCAGCTCCGCTATTCCTGCATGCGATGCCAGGCTGTTTGTTGTTTTGGTAACATGTGCACGTCCTTCATTGGTATATTACCAGTATTATTTTTATTACTATTCTTATATATATATATATGTTATATCATATGACATACTATATCGTATTATATATTAGTATATTATACCATGTATTATATTCTAATACATAGTAGTATATTTCGTATATATTTTTTTGATATATGCGTGTTTGGCGGCTTGCGAAAAAAAAAAGGGATTGGGGCAGACATAGACATTTTGGGGTTTCCGAAAATAATTATAAGGACCCCAGAATGAGGTACCCCTAATTTTCGGAATCTCCCAATACACGCCAGAAGTGTCCACACGGACATCAAGGCTTTACAGGTCAGGTCTACATGTATCCCCTAAGTCGTCACAGACTGCTGCAAATTTCATCAGTCCAGCGTCGCATTGGGGAACCGCGACTCAAGCCCACAAGACAGGAATAAATTGTGTGTTTGTTTATTCACACAAACCACCACTGCCACTTACTGAGTCGAGCCAAGCCAAGCCAAACCCTACCAATTTTTGATTGCCCCCAATTGTGCTCTGCACCATCGCTGCTCTGCACCCTATATGCCAAGATGGTGCTTGGTTTTGCCATCCGGAGCAGACAGTCGTGAGGCCGAAACCGGCAGGGGGGATGAGTGTGTGTGGCTGGGGGGAAGAGGGCAAGGCGCCTGCCTCCCAACCGCCCACCCTTGTTTCCGCCGAACAATAAGCCAAACCTAGCCCAACCAAGCCCAGCCATTTTCAGATTGCCCCCTTTTTCGCTTTTGCACCTTCGGTGCTGGACAAAATCACATGCCGAGAAGGTGCAAACTGTTTTATCTATCCAGAGCAGACAATGAGACAGGTACCGCCAGGCGTGATGACACCATGCGAGAACACGAACAGTGAAAGAAAATGATGAGAGCAGGAAGCCCGCTTTTTTTTAAATGCGGCTATTTGACTTTTTAAGCGGGGAGGGCCCCCCACACGAGCTTGAACCGAGCCAAGCCCAGCCAGGCCATGGGTTTCCCTGAATCTGCAGTACACCGCAACTTGCTGCGAGATACCGCCGCAACTTCGAAAGCTTGTAGCAAAACACAGCTTTCGAAAATGCAGTTGCCCAACAGCTTGCCGCAACGGGATCCAAGAAATGAGAGTCTCCCACAAGCTTTCCGCATACAGCAGCTTCAGACATTGCAATTTCCGAAAAGTGGTTGGCAAGACAGAGACCTCTACGAAGTGGAAAGTCCAATAGTTTGCCGTGAAACACGACTCTACCCCACCTTTTGTTGCTGTAGTTCCTGTTTTCGTTCCGTTTCGGTTTGATTGCTTCCAAATTGGTGTTTGGTACATTTCTTGATTGATGCTCTTACAACCGTAGGCATGTTTGAGCCTGCTACTACTTGGTTCCCCTTGATCACCGACTGTCTGTAACATTTTGGAGGATAGCTTCAATCATGTGCCCTCGTGGTGCACAGCGCCCTAAACCCTAAAACCCTACAAACCCTAAACCCAAAAAAACCCTAAGCCCAAAACTCCTACCGCATGAACCCTGCTTGAATTCTGTGACAGGTCTTCAGCTTCCAGCTGGCCGACTCCCTGCTGCTATGTGGTGGCGCAGCCGCTGGCGCTGCGAGTTGAGAGAGTTCTGTTAAACCTTTGGGGCCTTAATAATTACCTATGCTATTTTGGGGGTTCCGTATTATACTTATACTTATACTTGTAGTATAAGTGGCCCCCAAACCCTACTCGAATTATTAAGGATCTTATAATTTGGTGGCAGCGATGGTGTGATATTGTGCAGACAGCTTCAAAATCCTGAAAAATCGTGATCATCCAAAGCCAGACACTAGACACGAAACTCTATACACCCCTAAACTCTAGACGTAGAGCGTTTAGGCAGCGGTTACGGTTAAACGCTATACACCAAACTCTATACATCTATACAACAGCTTTTAGGCGAAACTGTATACGATCCCGAAATGCTGCAGGCCCGGTAGTCATGGCCTGGACAAGCTGTTCATGGGCGACTGTTTTGTGTTCAGTTAAGCTGAGCCGCTGTACCACTCATTTCAATTAAGAAGATACGGATGCCAGCATTAGTTCTCCTCAGTCACCAGAATTGCAAGGATTCTGTGGTCGAGAGTTCGTGCAAACTATCAAATACGTCTATCTGTTTTGTGGACTTCCAGTTTCCTCGACCGTCGTAAGCAACAACCATGTGCACGACGACTTCGTCTTGGCGAGTTTTTGCCACATTCTTTTTGACCATGAACCGTGAAGTGAACTTGCTGATTGGATTGCTGACGGATTCTTGGGTTATCTGGTTGATCACATGATTGTTTTGTGAACTGGCTGCGACGTTGCTGTATTGGGCTCAAATTCGTAGTTTCTCGTGAGAGCTTGGGCTAATCGACTCACGCAAGCGGGCAACTACCGTGCGCATTTCACAGTATCACAGATGCACTTGCACACACATGTGGGGCGACCTGGCCGAGCGGAAGCCTTATCGCTGCAGTCTTGCCAGGGCTGCTATGTTGGACTTGTTCCTTTTGATCGTACCCCGTGGAGTGGGAAGCAACTCTATCGGTGCGATCCTACCTCGAACTGAATCCTGAGGCTGGCAAAGCGGTATGGAGGCGCACGAAGGCCATTTGTACGTGGATCTGTTAGTCAGCCGGAATGATGTGCTCGTCTGGGACCATGTATGCGCCTTGTGTTCGTATTGAACCTTGAGGCTGCCGAGAAGTGCAGGTGACCCGGAAGGCCGTTCGTGTGCGTTTCTCTTGATTCGTTACGATGATGTCCAGCCTGGGACCATGGATCAGGCTCGACGGCCCGAATGCTGCCTCGGTTTCCCGGCGCGGTGCCTTGAAGCGGGTTGTTGGTTGCTCCCCTGCTTGTTGTGTTTACCTTTGAGGTTGCGCGACAGTGGCGACTGGAAGTTGCGGACTCGGTTCGGCTGTCGGTTTTGATTCATGTGCCGATGTCTGTGTGTGTATGCGTGCATGCTTCCGTGTAGTCGGCCTGCTCTAGGTGCTGAGCGACTTTGCTTCAGCAAAATACCAGGCGAGGACCTGCCTCTAGCATCAGCGGACGCACCGGTTCAGTTTGAGGTCATTGCCGAGTTGGCAAGTTTGCGCAGCAGCAGTATGGCGGACATTTTTGAAGCCGCTTGCATTCCAGGCAGGCTTGCAGTGCAATTTATTCCCAGAACGTTTTCACGAAGCTGATGGTCGGAATACTATTCTGACGGATGTCATCTCAATGAGCGTGGCATCCGAACCCTAGTGCTTCAGCACTTGCTGAGCTTCGTGAAGGCCTCGAGGGACCGATCGTGAGGTTAGCGTTCCACTAGGCAGCATTCAGAGCTCAAGAGGTGGACTTGGTCATCTCCGACTCGGCACTTTGTGCTGTGGCCACCGCGAAGGTTCGGGCTAAGGATTTTTTAGGAAGGAATGATGCTGGTGAGGATAGGGGAGGAGAAGATGGCAGAGTTTGGCGCGGACGGGACGAGGTGCAGGAGTAGGATGAGGTCGGTCTACTCACGACAGCCACGCATGCTGATCTAGATGCTGCTGATGAATGTTCATGTGTTGACGAATGTTGGTGAAGAACCTGAAGCAGACAATGACGGTGATGCAATGTGAAAAATATGCATTGCTTGGCGTCGCCACATACGAACAACAGCACAAAACATACTCCTTAAACCTTTACCCCCTCCCCCCCCTCCAAGCCCCCGCACAAAGCAGTCCTTGAGGCTTGGATCAAGGTCGAAACCAACACCTTTCAAGCGCCCTTCAGCCCCAACCCTAAGCCCCAAACCATGCGCCCCCTAAACCCTGAGCCCCGGACCTTGCACTGTAATATGGGGGCCTTAATAATTAATTACGTGTGCTATTTTGGGTGTTCCTTGTTGATTATAGTAGAAGACACCCCAAAACCGTGTTCTAATTATTAAGGCCCCCATAGTCGATGCTGGGATTCGTGTGGATGCTTCCGTCCCGCCGACAACTCGCAGCCCCAGGCGAGTCTTTTCAACCCAAATCCGCAGAACCCCAAACCTCCAAACCATACATCCTAAACATCGGATTTTGTGAATTTCCAAAAACTAGAGGTGGGGTCCTTATAATAAGGATCCTACCATCGCCGGAAACTCCCAGCTGAGGATGGGCTTCTCGCCGGGATTGACCCAGGCTCTGGAGACCTGCGCCCCTTGGCCTTTGGTATTCCACCAGATGGTTTAGGGTTGCGAGTTTTTCCTTTTGGGCTCCAGAGTTTTGCTTCCAAAGCTTTTTGGGCTTCGAAGTTCGTTTTAGGCTTCAGAAGTTGGGGGTTTATGTCAATCACATGGCTGTAGTGCTTCAAACGTCAAGTACCAGGGAACAGGGGCGTTCTGGATCGGGAGTTTCCCGTGTTCTTTTCTGAGTAGCACGACGTCAGATGGTGCCGGGACCCCGTTCCAAACAACAGACGGCCCTTAGATTCTTCTACGACCCTCCTGCAGTTCGGTCACATGTAGTTCAACCCCATAGTTTCCTTTGCTGCTTTGGGATCTCACCAGTGTCAGAGGCTTCACTTTGGACGTCAGCATCGGTGAGATCTGGAGCTTGGCCTACGATCCCGAGTCCAGGCGTCGACGACTGAAGTAGAGAGCAGATTGAAGGCATCAGGCTGCCGGGGACCATGAAGAAACCCGTGGGCAACCTTTCCTAGAATCCTAGCTCTTTTAGAGGCCATGATGAGAATGCCTATGAACATGGCATTTAGAACCTTCCCGAAGGCAGGAGACTACCCCAAACACATGGAGATTAGCACGAAGATGTCGGGGCTTGCTTCTAGTCCTTGTCACAGTCTTTGAGTGCAGGGCTTTGGCTTGATTTGGGAGCCGAGTCTGCGAAGTAGGACTCATGGCTATTGTCGGGCTTTCCTTGAATTTACTATCTGGAAAGAAAACCATGCTGCTGCGACTGCCGCAGGGTAATGAATCGGGCGTGGGGAGCGGGTCGGCAGTTTTTACCACACTGAATAAGTTGAACTCATCCTGTTGACTCCATATCATGCTGTCGCAGCCCACGCCCGGCAAACTACTGCACGAAGTCTTCGACGAGGCCCTAGACGATGGCCACAGCCTCCACGCGGAGCTTGAGTACCCCCTGAACCCGGAGTCTCTTTCCTTACTCGTGCTGTGAAACCCCCGAAAAGGACGCTCTTCTGCGGCGGAAACAACGAATCGGAAGCCCGGCTGCGATTGGGAGTGAATCGATGATGCTATGAGGCCCGTAGTGTTCGGGCACTGAAGGCTTGAAAGGAGTTTGTTCATAAGCAAATGTAGGAGCAAGAGTCGCGCCAGGGGCAAAGCATGCTGCCGCACTGATGCCCTAAAGCCGGACTTATCTCCGAAAGCCTTATGTGTAGTTGTCAAAATTACGGTCCCTTTTGGGGCATATTATCGTACGGCACCTAATATTTAGGGTACCCAAAAAAAGGACCATCATTTTGACAACCACCCTTATCTCTGATACTTGCATCCTCAACCCTGCAACTAAACCATTCCGAGACCTTGAACCATTTCTCAGCCCACACTTCTTGGGTCCAAAGGGGTCTTGTGGCATAAAGCTGCACAAATTTGAGGCTTAAGGGTTTGTGGAAAGGTTTTAGGTTTAGGATTCAGAGTGCTGAGCGTGTGCGGTTGCGGGCTCCGTGTTCAAACGGGCTGCTGAGGTTTGTTGAAGGTCAACAAAGAAGTGTACTAAGACTGTCACTGAGTCACCAAAGTCTTCTCTTGTGTTCAAGATAACTACAAGTATACCGCAGGAATCGGGTAGAGCCACGGAAGTATGGAAAGCACAGTCCTTCAGCTGTAAAAGCACGTTCGATGCCAGAAGCAACACACCATGCGCAAGCTGCATTCAAGGTTGCAGCCGTCCAGCTGTGAGGACGCCAGGAGGGGAATGACAAAAGGAGCGCGAAGGGACTAAGTCCTTACAGTCTTGCAGGCTTGCGGGTCGAGAGCCCAGCCCCTCAATCACAGGGCGGACAGGCCGCTACAAGGTGAGCTCTTAGACCCGCATTACGATCCCTAGATGTGCTGGAGTTTCATCACGGTGCGCGTCGGGAATTAATGTGGAAGCTTGCTGTATGTCGACCAAGACGCACACACACACACACAGAGACACAGACACAGACACAGACACACACACACACACAGAACCCAACAAACTGGATGAAGTGCATGTTGCCAAGTCTCAGTGACGAAGACGGAAACCCAGAGCAGCAGAAGAAGGGAGCCTCGCACGAAGCTTCACGTTGGATCTCTGAAAGCACCTGCACATGAACATGTAGTCTCTTGATGCCCGAAGCATTTCGGTTCTGTTTCGGCCGGATCATCCGCTTCTTCAACGAAGAGTCCCGGCCCCGGCATGCAGGGCTTTCGTTTCAAGCTTCCGCGGCTTAATTTAAGCTGAACCGCCTCGGCTTGTCTTGCTCTGAAGAATCAAAGGTACATATTCTCGAGCCGTCAGCCCTACATATCTTAGTCCATCAATATGGTCAGTTAAGTTGGGCTGAACCCTAAAGCTCCGGGCCGCACACCCGGAAAAAAAAAAATTCTCAGAAAAAGCCATCAGAACAAACGAGTTCCAGGCACCATGCCATAGCGAAGCCAGGCACATCCGGCTTGAGATCTTCGGTAATTTCACTTGGTTTGTAAACACGAGAGCACGTCCATTGAGCCCTTCCAGCCCTCCACTGCAAGCGTTTACGATCCTAGACCTCGCGGAAATGCCGCAAAGGTCCCAAGGGCTTTGCTTCTGCCGCTGCTGCTGCTGTTCCTGCCCCCCCGCCCCCGCTCCTCCTGCTCCTTCTCCTTTTCCTGCTGCTCCTCCTCCTCGACCCCGTCCTCAAAACGGCCACAACCACAACCTGTTACTGGTACCACAGCTGCGATTCTTACTGTCGTGATTGCTGTTACTACTGCTGCTGCTACTACGTATTCTACTACTACCACCACCACCACTTCCATTACTGCTGCCACTACTTCTACTCGTCTACACATCTACCACGAACACCTCTACTGCTGCTGGGTCCCCGCCGCCACCACGATCACCACCTTTATCGCCACCACTACCGCCAGCTGACGACCATGACTTTCGGTTTTGCATTTCCTAAACCCTAAACCCCCAAGCCCGTAAGCCCAACCCCCAAACCCCTAAACCCCTAAAACCCTAAACCCCAAACCCCTAAACCCTAAACCCCTAAACCCTAAACCCCTAAACCCTAAACCCTAAACCCCGAAACCCTAAACCCATAACAGGCCCCTGAAGAGAAAACCCGAGGATGTCGTTCTTGCGCCCGTTGATCCTCGTCTTTGCCGCGGCGCCCTGCCTCGAGGCTGGGAGCAGAGGGCTTTAGATTTAATACGGGGGCCTGCATCATAGGAGGCCAAAAGGGGTTTTAGCCTATGGGGGTTTAGTAGGGATTAGGGCTCCCATAATAGGGTTCATATTCAGGAATCCCTACCCCAAGAATCTTAAACCCCCCTTTTGGCCTCCCATCAACATAGGGACCCATCCGAACACATTGTATAGAGATGCACACCTGCATAATTCACTGCCTGAATCAGTACCCATACTACTTTTGGGGGCTCCTTAGTATAAATATAGTATAATGGGCCTCAACATCCTATTCTAACTATGCAGTCCCCTATAGTAGGCTTCAAATCTTCGGACATTGGGCTCTAGGGCTCCGCCGGATCCGGATGTGGTTAGGGCTGTGAGCTCAGAGAACTTGTTCCATGCGAGCAGTAAGAGATATATAATATGTTGCTGGTGGAAACGATATGGCCCGAATGTCCTTATGTACCGAACCGTTGCGCATCTCTGCCCTGCATGATTTCATGGATGCAGCCATGTTGTTCGGGGAGGCGATCGTGTGGAGCGGCAAGGATGGCAGTGACTCGAATGTGGTGGCGGCCATCGACCTCAGTAGCCTTCCGGAGTGTACTGGCGACCTGATTCCAGGTGGGGCATTTGTGTGCAGAAACCGTAAGTTCCAAGCCCGCTGTACCCTGAGCCCGAACCCGCAAACCCTAAACCCTGGGACGATGCAGGTGGCGAGGCGCAGTGCGACAAATTCAACGATGAACTGGGCAAGTGCGAGGGCAAATACACTCAGTGGGGTGATTCAGGAGAGCTCTTCCTCCAGTGCGGGGTGTCTGGACCCAACTGTCTTGGAGGACCAGACAAACACAAAAAGCAGCAATGCAAGCAGCCTCCGAAGAAGAATCACTGGGTCCTTCCCAAAAAAGGGGTAGTGTGCAGCAAGGCTTGCAAGGACAACGGTTTCTCAAAATGCAACAAAGAGGAGATGGCAAAGATCGACAGTAAGGAGAAGATCAAAACGGCGATGAAAGAGGCCGGCTACAACTGCCGGAGCGTGGGCGGCCACCGAGCCTACGCCGGAATTCCCTTCACTACATTTCGAGCAGGAGACGAGTGCTACTATGTCACCCCCGGAACCAAGGCGGACAAAATCGATTGCAACAACAACAAGTACGGTTCGCATGGCCCCCTTTGCTACTGCGACTAGAGCAGCATAGAATCCGGAGGAGGCGCAAAGCCCGCAGTCTTGTCGCTCGGACTTGAAGGAAAAGAGGCGAGGGCACAGGCCAAGCCGGGGGTCTGTACAAGGCAGCCAGGTAGCATAACGCGAATTCCTCCGTTTGTCCCCGTTCCTCCAAGGATCTTCGTGGGTTAGTTTTTTACAGTACTATAAGGGTTTCTTATGATAATGGGCCCCCAAAGCCCTATTCTGATTATTAACGCCCCCATATTCGGGTTCAGTTTAGTGTTCCTACCTGCCGTGGAACTTGGCTCACAGCGGTACCGAACATTTCCACGTCCCCGAACCCGACTCGAAGTTCTAAAGCAACCCAGGCCAAAACCCCCCCAGTTTGACCCCTTCTATGCTAGAAAGCACGTACTTCCTGGCCATACACCGCCCAGGCCTGGAACGTGCCACACCCAACAACCTTGAGCCTGAAGCTCCACCCCCCAAGTCCAGCTTGAAACGAGCCGCCACTCGATTCCTGTACCGCAGCCATGGCCCCATCCATGCGATGGGTTGTTGCAATCGTGGCCTTAGCGGTCGGCGCCGACTCCTTCCAGGCTTAACCCGGAAGCCTTCGAGGTTTGTTATTTGTTGTTGTTGTTGTTGCTGTTGCCGTTGCTGTTATCGTTAGTGTCATTCTTGCTGTTACTGTCAGTGCTACCGTCATTGTTGTTGTTATTGTTACTGATATTGTTATTGCTACTGTTACTTTTATTGTTGTGCTTGTCCCAGTGTTGTTAGTTTTCACGTCTTGGGTGTTTGACGTTTTGGGTTTAGTGCGTTTTGATGAGGGCGGGCTTAGCGACTGAGTGCTAAAGAGTGTAGACTTTTTCCATACCGAAGCAAGGAACGCAATCCAGGGGCCTAAATATTCACAAATACATTTTGTATTTTGGTGTTCCTTATTGTCAGTATGGTATAACATACCGCTAAACCACCCAAGCCCTGGGCATTGGATCCTGAATCCTAAAACCCTAAACCCCTGTATACTCCCCCAAACCCGAAATCCTCAATCCCCGTACCTGGAAACTTCAGCCCCAATCTCCCTGGTGCTTAGTAGGGAATGGGGGAATGGATCCTCTGGTAGCCCCCATATGGGAGTTTCCGAAAATAGGGGACCCTAATCTAGTACCCTAAATAGTAGGATCCTTATAATAAGGACCCCAAAATAAGGTACCCCTAATTTTCGAAAACTCCCATATAATCCCAATAACAGTCAAAAACAACCCATTGCACCTATTCCCCACTAGGAACCAGACAGCAAAGCCCTCAGCCCACCTGCCTCCTCCCTGCCAAGAGGTCAGCGCTGACCACGAGGTCGGCTCCAGGAAAGTAAGTCGGGGGCAGCAAATGGCAGGACGAAGGTTGGTAGCATTTACATATATATATATATATATATATCATATATATATATGTATATATATATATATATATATATGCACACACATTTCCACATATAGGGGCTCAAAGTTTGAGGATTATCCACCTACCGTCATCCCACCTTTGGAGTCCTTTGAGTACATTAGGGCAGCCATGTCGGCCTGGGGGTGGGTGTACTTAAAGGGTCATGGTTATAATTAGGGTAACTATACTTATAATTACTTGTAACCCAAATTAGGGTACCTATAGCACTGCTTACTAAGTCCCATGGTCCTCCAAGTACAGGGTGGAGGATCGAGGATGGCTTGGGGCTTTGTGGGCCCAAAGCGAGCAAGAGAAGGATAGGTTTTTTTTACCCGAAAATTAGGGGCTACCTTATCTTGGGGACCTTATAATAAGGATCCTACTATTTAGAGTGCTAGATGAAGGTCCGCTATTTTCGGAAACTCCCATATCAGAATGGTTGGACACAGGTATACCGCAACACATCGCAATGCTGTGCTGCTAGCTGCCACAGATTGACAAACTCCTGCATTACCTTCCGTACTCTAAACTACGGGACTTAGTTTTATGGGACATGATTTCTTTTATGGACACTGCGGGTGTGTGTATGCCAGCACTGGGGCCACAACCCCAAGCCTGAGACCCGTGTAAAAGACTTAGTAACCTGCATAGAAACCTTTTACAGGAACCCTCAAGGGAAGTTTTTAATTTCATTAAGCCATAGACATTCATCTAGAATACTTGAGTATCCAGCGGGAGCCATTTTTTAAATGAGCCCTGTAAAGATCCCTAAACGGATCCGTCAGAGACTCCCTCAAAGGAACCGTTAGAGAATCCCTTGCAGGGATCCCGTAAAGGATCCCTTAAAGCCTTAAAGGATCCCGTTTCTCCGTATTCGAGCTTCCAGCAGAGTTTGGCTGAGGCAGGCCTCGCGGCCGACTACTCGTCGCAGCTCGCCGAATGGTAGCGGTCCCAGCGGCTCCATTTAAGGGTTGCTCTAAGACTATAAGGTTACTTTAGGGCCTTAGGGGCTACAATAGAGGTTGAGTCTAGGCACATTTATCGGAAGGGCTGTGGTTGATGATGTTGGGCAGAGTGTAGGAGCCTGGATAGTTTTGGCGCAAAGTTCCCGGATGACCCTAAACCTAAAATGCGACACCCTAAACCCTAAACCCACTTGTAGTGTTTTGCTGTGCAGGGGCGTTGGTGGTCGTTGAGTTCAGGCCCGGTTTAGGGTTTGGCCCAGATGATTTTAGCACTTGCGAACCCTAAACCCTAAACAATTCCTAAGCCCTAAACCCCAAGGCCCTAAACCCCGAACCCTAAGCCCTCAACCCCAAAGCCCTAAACCCCGAACCCTAAGCCCTCAACCCTAAGCCCTAAACCCCGAACCCTAAGCCCTAAACCCCAAAGCCCTAAACCCCGAACCCTAAGCCCTCAACCCTAAGCCCTAAACCCCGAACCCTAAGCCCTAAACCCCAAAGCCCTAAACCCCGAACCCTAAGCCCTAGCACCCAAAGCCCTAAATCTTCAACCCTGCGAAGCTTCGGAGGAAGCTGCACCTGGCGAAAGCCAGACTCCGTACTCTGAAGACCGCGATCAAGTGGACTCAGCCGGCTGAGGCTCGCCACTGTCGCATCTTTCCACTAATGGACATATGCATGTAATTATGTAAGTACATATATATATATATATATAATATGTATGTATGTATACATATACATATATATATATATATATATATACACATGTGTTTGTACATGCACATGTTTCTGGACGGATACATAAGAAGATAGACACGCACGCACACATACACAGACTCCTACACTTAGATCTACACCTGCATCTACATGCACAGATACATATGACCCTACATACACATTATACACATGCATCTGTGAATATTGCATATGCATGTGCAGACGTACTGACATGCACACGTACATACATACGTGCAGCAGGCGTTACAATGATTACATCAGGTCTACATACATACATGTACATACACATCTGCAGCTGGTCATGTGCCACTGCATCTTTCCTGTGGGTCTGTATACCTCACCGGTCTATCCAATTTCCTATCTGTCCCATCTATGGAATCTATGTATCCGTCCATCCATCCGTCCGTCCGTCCATCCATCCATGCAAGGATCCATTTACCCAGCTGGCCATCCATCTACCTTCATGCGTGTACACACACACACACATTCAGTATACACACCTTGTATGTGAAAACTGCCCACACCTACGAACAACTCTGAAACACAAACAAGCTACCCGAAAAGCCACCAACGATGAAAAGAAAGCCCTAAACCCTACCCTAACCCCTAAACCCTAAACCTCTAAACCCTAAACCCCTGAACCCCTCAACCCCTAAACCCCTAAACCCTAAACCCCCTGCGCAGGCCGAAGATTCAGACAACTCGGTGCTCCTGCAGTCACCGTCCGATTTCTCCGCACCCATGGAGCCGGAAACCGAGACATCTTTGTTAGGTTTTTCCGGTTTAGGGTCCAGGGTTTAGGGATTCGGGTTTAGGGTGTAAGGTGTGGGTGTAAGGGTTCACAACTTCAGGAGTTAGGGTTGGGATTTTCGGTTCTTCTGGTTTCGGGTTCCGGGGTTTGGAGTTCAGAGCCAGGCTTCTCGGGATTTCTAGTTTAGGGTGGACGGCATTTACTTTGACGCTTACTATGTCGGTTTCCATCACCATTACGAGTACCATTTCCAGTACCTATTACGAGTACGAGTAACATTATCACTACCATTAGTATTGCAACTCCTGTTGCAAGTGCTCTTGCTATTTCTATAGCTATTGCTACCACTACTGCACATACTACGACGACGACTCCTACTGCTACTGCAACAACGACAGCAACAACTGCTTAGACTTCTTCTTCTTCTACTGTTACTGGTGTTGGTGCTGGGCACTTGCACCGGTATTGGTACTACTACTGCTACTACTACTATTACTACTCCTGCTGCTGCTGCTCCTGCTCCTGCTCCTGCTCCTACTCCTACTCCTACTACTGCTACTGCCACTGCCACTGCCACTGCCACTGCCACTGCGACTGCTACTGCTACTGCTACTGCTACTAGTACAACAACAACAACAACAACTACTACTACTACTACTACTACTACTACTACTACTACTACTACTACTACTACCACAAATAGTAGTAGTAGTAGTAGTAGTAGTAGTAGTAGTAGTAGTAGTAGTAGTAGTAGTAGTAGTAGTAGTAGTAGTAGTAGTAGTAGTAGTAGTAGTAGTAGTAGTAGTAGTACTACTACTACTACTGCTACTGCTACTTCTACTGCTACTGCTACTGCTACTGCTACTGCTACTGCTACTACTACTGCTACTACTACTGCTGCTACTACTAGTACTACTAGTACTACTAGTACTACTAGTACTACTAGTACTACTAGTACTACTAGTACTACTAGTACTACTAGTACTACTAGTACTAGTACCACTACCACTACCACTACTACTACTACTACTACTACTACTACTACTACTACTACTACTACTACTACTGCTACTACTGTGACCACCGTGACAACGGCGACGACGACCGCCACACAGGAGCAAAACCAGGATGCTTACCGAGACCACGACGATGACGACGACCCACAACGTCGAGGAGGACGACGATCGACGACGACTTCTTCTACACGAATGACGACAACGACAACCAGCGATCGCGATGGCGGCTAGAGCTCCTACTCGTACTCACAAAGAGGACGAGAGCATCTGAGTTTTGTTTGGTTTCAAGTTTGTACAAGTAACTCGCACTGTTTTCTTACCACCTGTGATGGGCTGTCGTTGGTGGTGATACTGTGAAGAGCACAACTGCGCTGGCCATGAGTACTATGAGACCCCGAAGACGGCTAAGTCTTCGCTCCTTCGGCCGAAGAACGACCCTAAACGCAAAATTGACCCTAAACCCTAAATGCGAAACCGACCCTAAACTCCCCTATACGCGAAATTGGCCCTAAACCCTAAACCCTAATCGCAAAATTAAGGCAGGCGGAGACCGTCCTCGTTCAGACCGAGGCACCCGGGCTCATGCCTGGTATCCGAAAGCTTCGGAGACAGACACCAGACTTATAGGTGCCCTAAGGGCTAAAGGGGGTTTAGGGTTTAGGGTTTGGGGCTTAGGGTTTAGGGTTTGGGGCTTAGGGTTTAGGGGGGGGGGATCCTAATTGGGGCTATAAGTATGGGCTTCGAACGGTTTAGGCTTCTCGGCTGCAAAGCCCAGGGTATAGTCTAGAGCTTGCATTCTGGGCTGATGCAGCAGGTCAATGTTCAGAGCTAAGGGGTTGGGTAGAAGAATAAGAGTCTAAGAGCGTGTCAGAGAAAATAATCCGCACCTTTGGCGACAAAAAGTAGCTAAAAGCACCTTAAACCGAAGACCCTTGCAGCCCTATCCAGGACCCAAAACCCTTAAGACAAGTCTTCACGTAAACCCTAACCCCTAAGGCCTGAAATCTAGGAAGCCCTTTCTTCACGTAAACCCTAAACCCTGAAATCTAGGAACCCTTTTTAAACCCCAAACCCCTAAACCCCAAACCCTAGAATCAAGGAGCCCTTCCTTGAAGCGCCTTAGAGGGAACCCCTCATTGAAGCCCTTAAAGGAACCTTCAAAAGGAACCCTAAACCCAGAAGTTTCAAAATCCCTTGATTGGGGAATATACGTTAAACCATATTAGGGTCCCTATCATAATTTAAGGTATATTCTTTAATTCAGGGATTTGGGAGTTTCTGGGATTTTCCTATCATAGTTTAAGGTATATTGCATGATTCAGGGATTTTGAAGCCCTTCCTGGTCCTTGGAGCCCTTAGAGTGCCAGGCCCCGAGCACTTCCTCGGACCTCACCTTCTTCCAGCAGCTCTCCCAAGACATCCGGAGCGAAGGCTGGGGTTCAGGGGTTATAGGGTTTAGGGGTTTGGGGTTTAGGGTTTAGGGGCTGGGGTTTAGGGGTTTGGGGTTAGGGTTTTGGGTTTAGGGGTTAGGGTTTAGGGTTTAGGGGCTAGGGGATAGGGTTTAGGGGCTGGGGTTTAGGGTTTACAGGGATCAGGGTTTACAGGGTTTAGGGTTAGGGTTTAGAGGTGGGATCTTGGGGAATCTTGGAGGGGTTTCAGGGGATTTAGGGCTGAGGGGATTCAGGGCTTCAAGAGCACGGGATCAGGGGATTTAGGGTGGCCCTAGGGGCTTTAGGAATTTCTGGTTTCGGCCATGGGATCCGGGGATCTCATTTTCGGGTGCTCCAGGAAGGGTGCTCTTCATCACTCGGAACTCCGAGGGTTTGTTGATCCCAAGCCCTAAACCCACACAGTGGGGTTGTAGACCCTGACTCCGAGCATGTCCCGCAAAAACTGTGGTGACGACTGTAGGAAGCCCCGGACAAGAGATCCTGAACCCCGGTGTAATAGGAATAGGCCCCAACCCCTGAAACCTAAAACCCGAAAGCCCTAATGTAAACCCTTATAAACCCCTTAACCCTAAACCCGCAAACCCTAAAACCCTTAGCCCCTAAACCCTAAAACCCTAAACCCTAAACCCTTCGCTTTTGACCGGCTGTAAGGTTGTTTGGTCCTCCTGGCCCCCACGGCCTTCTTGGAAGCTGGGTTTGCGTCTGGGAAAAAGGAGCTTAAACAAAAAAACCTAAAACCCTAGAGCCCTAAACCCCTAAACCCTAAAATCCTAAACCCTCAAACCCTAAGCCCTAAAACCCTAGACCTTAATCCTCAAACTTTAAAGAGATCCTGGCGCCAGGTGTCTTCCACTACTTCGTCTCTCGCTCGGCCTTCTGGAGCTTGCGCGGGGGCGTGGGGCGGAGACGGGGGGAGGGAGGAGAAGGGGGGACTTTCATGGGAGTTTCAGAAAATTAGGGGTACCTTATTTGGGGGTCCTTATAATAAGGATCCTACTATATAGGGTACCATATTAGGGTCCCCTATTTTCGGAAACTCCCATAGATTTAGGAAGTGATACTGTTCAGATGTTTCCGGGGCTTTTGGTAGTAGTGGTGGATTCATGATTCAGGGTATGGAATTGGGGAACCTCGGTTCTGGGAGTTGAACAAGCGGGATTTCGATTCTGAGGCCCGTAGGAATTTAGGAGTTTCCAAAAATAGGGGACCCTAATATAGGACCCTAGATAGTAGGACCCTTATTATAAGGAGCCCCAAAATAAGGTACCCTAATATCCGGAAACTCCCATTTAGGATACAAGGTCTCGGTTCCGAAGACAAGGCTCGAGGCGGAAGCCAGAGCAGCACATTGAAACATACAGAAACACATGGGAGTTTCTGAAAATAGGGGACCCCAATAGAGTATTTAGGGCAAATAGTAGGAACCTTATTATGGGAACCCAAACTAAGGTACCCGAAATTTTCGGAAACTCCCACATCACAGTCAGACATACGCACTACAACCTCGAAAGCGCCCCAACAGCAGCAGGAGGAAAAAGCGAAAGGACCCTGAGAGGAAGGAGACTAAACCACTGCACTCAGGCATGCCACATCCTTGCAAAGCACTTGAGACGTCCGCACCCAGAGCCGACGCAAACATCGGATGGATGACGGAAGGCATTCAACGAGGGCACCTTCCTACTCCCCTCGTCCTCCTCCTCCTCCTCCTCCTCCTCCTCCTCCTCCTCCCTCCTTCTCCTCCTCGTCATGCTCATCCCCACCTTTTATGCCATCGCAACGGTCTTCTTCATCACGGAGATATTCCTTGCAACCTCCAACAGAACCCCAAGCCTCGTCGTCGTTTTCGACCTTCGTGGCCTGTGCCACTCTGGGGGAGGATCGGCGTCTCTTCCGCCTGCATGGTAATGTGCACGGGGCCTCGGGTTCAGGACGGGGCTGTGTCAGGGTTTCTTGGTGCAGGGTAGAAGTGAGGGAGGCATAGTATGAGAGGTGCGAACTGCTTGACATCTGAAGTTTGGGTCAAACATTGCTTGCAATCTTAATCCCCTCATCCCTGACCCGACGATCCCCATGTCCTGAACCTAAACTGCGATTCCAAAACCCTGTACGCCGGATTCCCAAACGTACAATGAGGCGAAAATGCCCAGAAAAGTTTATCTGGGCCTCCCCACCCAAGCGTTATATTGCCGTGAGCAGGTGCTACCCCCTAAACCTCGAAGTCCCCGTTCTGGTAGGTCGTGATCCCTCCAGGCCGTAAACCCTGTAGTCCCTAATGCATCCCGAAACCCGAACCCCTGAACCTTAACCCTGGACACTAACCGCTTACCGATTTCTTCCGTTTTTGCTGTGACTCAGGCCTACTCCAGCTCGCCTGCTGCACCCCCTACGCCGACGAGGCCCGGGTTTGGGTGGTTCCAGGGTCTCCTACAGCGCACAGTCGCAGGCAACCAAACCTTTAGGTAATCATGATCACAACAAGAATATCATCACAATTGGTTCGCAATCCTGGAGAAGACTTTTTTAGCGTGTCAGCCAGAAGTTCCTATTCACTGTTCCATCATGCCAGCAGCAGTCTGTTGCAGCATACGGTTTACGGAGGCCCAGTGGGACTGCATCGTTTCGATACTCGCGGCAGGGAGAGTTTGCCCTCGAGGACGATGATGCAGAGGCCGAGCAGGGGTGGTCGGCTGGTCGAGCCATGGTGCTTAGGTTTCAGGGTGTTAGAGTTTCTATTTGGCAGATGCAAGGCTAAGGGTTTTAAGGGGCTCTTTGCTCAGGGTTCAGGGCATAGTGTTCCTCAGCAGCTATGGTGGCCTCTATGGTCACCGTCATGGTGCATGACTCGTGAAGATGATAAAGACAGTTAGGTCAGGTTCCCTTGACCTTCGACCAGAGCACTGTAGTTTCCCACGCAGCTGCGAGCCGGCTAGTCCACTCTCGAAGTGCCGCCGCGACATGCCGAAAGATATCAGATCTCGCATACTGAAATTCACAACAACGTGTCCAGATAGGCAGAGCATGTTGCAACGCACTGTAACTGTAAACACGTGCCTTCCGCACGAGATATCAGAGCATACTTCAGACACATGTTCCATGAGGTTCATGTAACGTACTGCAATGTGGCGTAATGCAATGTAATGCAATGCAGTGTGATTGTAATGTAATGTAATGCAATGTAGTGTACGGTCTGCATGTATGCACGAATGCATGCATGGAAGTATGGATGTACGTGTGAAGGTATCTAGGCATGTAGGCAATGCATGTCTGTATGTATGTCTGCACCGATACCTGTCATGATTATTCCTGTCCTCAGTATACATTTGCTCATTCTCTCATGTCCTGAGAGTTCGTAGCCTCGCTCCTCGCCTGAGAGGTCTGGAAACCAAGCAAGGCTGTCCTGGCATGGCTTAGGGCGAGCATGCTGCAAGGGTGCGAGGCTTCGGGGTCCAGCGTTCAGGGCTTCCGAAAGCGGGAGTCCATACCCAGATGCGCCTACCCATGATTCGGTATCTCATCCCAGACTCGAAGTAAAGACGCCATGAAACGGATGCCCATCACCGGCTTCGGACACCTGGGCCATTTTCGCAGACATGCCAGCCCAGCACCGTCTTCAAGGTTCATGGTTGCAATCTATGGCCCGAAATCCTCGACCGTTTTGGCCCCAAGCCCCTAGCAATAACTTCAAGCCCCAAGCCCAGCATGGTCTTTTCGCTACTGAAACCATGAGAGAGCCAAATCGCACTCTCGAAACCTTGATAAACGTCCTGTATGCAATCTACGCAACCACATGAACCGGAAAACGGGGAGTTCCTGAAACATTGGAGGTTCTTGTAAAAGGGGAGAAGGAGGGACCCTTAATGGGGACCCCTACCCTAAAATGGGCTATATTATGGGTTAGCTATATTAAGGGTATATACCTGGTGGGCATCTTGAGCTGTGATGCTTGCAGTCAGTGTTCTCAGGCATGCACTCCGGGAATCTCAAGGTCCCTGAAGCCAACCTTATTTTGGGGTCCTTCTAATAAGGATCCTACTATTTAGGGTACTGCATCAGGGTCCCCCATGTTCGGAAACTCCCGGCTGAAGGCTTCTAAGAACTCCCGAGCCGCAGCCCCCAAGAGAAATCCCGGAACTCAGATCCCCTAAACCCTCCCCTCGCAACCCTCGTCTCTATACCCTGAAGCCTAATACTTAAAAAATTCTTTAATAACCTAGTATCCTAATACCCTGATAGTAAGCCCTAAACTCTATCTCTCTAAGGGCTTAGGGGTTTAGGGTTTAGGGCACCGAACATCCACTTGCTTGTCGATGGCCTGAAGGCCAGGGGTTTGGCTGAGCATCTCAGGGTCGACTAGCTGGGATTCGCAGGGTGTCCCTCCCGCCCCACACCCTGTACCCTAAACTCAAACCCCGACCTTCTGCCCTAAGACCCCAAACACTAAAACATCTGACATCTACCCTGTAACCCAGACAAGAATCCCGAAGCCGAGTACCTCATGCTCCAGAGTCCAAGCCTTCTTCGGGACTCTGGGCAGTTTGTGAATTTGGCTTAGGTGTTGGAGTCTTGGGTGTAATACGGATACTGCCCCCACCCTGCAACGGATGGATTTTGTCTATGATGCGAGTCTATATAGCCGTTGATATGACCCCGATAATATGGACTGGTAGCAGTATCCGAGGTTTAAGGTCTAAGCCAGTGTGAGAACCGAGCCTTACAAGCCATGCAGCTCTGATGTGTGCTTGGATGGACAGCCACATCCCTAATCCCCGGAGAACTGAGGCCGGACCCAAACCCGGACAGCCTGCAACCCAAACCTCTGATCATCCTCTAAACCTCCATACCCTAAACCCTAGACTCCTAAACAGCCCCAGACTCTGAAGCCCTCGAACCTCATGGTGGCGCCAGCGACATCTCGTGCGCTCACCGGTCGCGAGCGATGCCGGGCGATTTCGGCGCTGCGGCCGCAAGGACTGAAGAGCTGGCTTGGGTTATCATGGGCGTCGGCATATTGTTGTTCATTGGGGGTCATTAATCTCAGTACTGTGGGTATACGTCGTACAATGACTCCCAAGCCCTGCTCTAATCATTTAGCCCCCTACGTTAGGGTTCTTTCGAGTTTAGGGTTATGGGTATAGTCAGCAGTAAAGGGGATTGGGAGTTAGGAATAACGGTTTAGGGTTCCGGATGTTGGGGCGCACGTCCAGGGTTGAGCGGTGTTGCGTCCTCATGGTTCTACAGTTGCTTTCAAGTTGCTCGAGGCTTGTCATCGCAAAGTGGTGTATGTTCAATCCTCGTCTTACTTCTGCCTATGTCCAATTTTGCCTCTTAAGAGTTGATTTCTTAATTACCCTAAATCCTAAATCCTGTTGTGCTAATGTTGCCAAAGGTTGTTGTGATGACCCTCTGCGGATTGGGAAGGTCGATTCGTCCAGGCCTTGGGTTTCGTTTTGGTATTGGTGTAGAGCTGGACTCGACTTGCGGGATCGGAGATCTTCGTAGGTGATTGATAAGCAGACCTATAAGCACCTCAAAAAAAGGATTCTAATTGGGGTTACGAAGGAGGGGCCCCAGGGAACAGGATGCTTAACTGCTCCGGCTGACATAATACAGCCCTCCTACTTGCAAGTGCCAGGCTGTCAGTATGCCAGCAGCCCTGCACCCAAAACCGGAAGCCCTGAACGCTAAGCCTTCTACCCTAAACCGTAAGCCCCAAACCCATCCTTAAACCTTGAAATTCCTACATCCCTAATTCCCTAAGCCAGAGCCCCGGTTTCGGGCTTCGGGTGTAGGCTTTAGAGCTTTGTATAGAGGCCCCAACAATTACCTACACTATTGCGGGGGGTCCTTATTACAAGTATTATACCCCAAACCCTATTGTAACTATTAAGGCCCCTATATTATGACGGGGGGTTCCTTATTACAGGTATTATACCCCAAACCCTATTCTAGCTATTAAGGCCCCCATATTATGACAAACCCCGCCATCCAACAGATCTTGGGAGGAAAATGGCGCGAGGCCCTCGACCTCTTAGCATCAGCCGAGGCGCGGTGCGTCCACGGTTTGACGGAAAGGGGGGGTTCGCCGGGTTTAGAGTTTGAGGTTTGGGGTGTAGCGTTTGGGGTGTAGGAGGGAAAAGGGGCCGGTCGGACCTTTGTCAGTCAGTGTCAGGAATTTTCGCTGAGGGGTTTAGGTTTTGGTCTGGGGCTTGGGGGTTTTCTGCAACTTCCATCTTTCAGTTAGTCAGACCGAGGCACGCAAGGATTCGTAGAGCCACTTTGGTCATTGAGCAGCGACAAAATCGGTTCAATAGCAATACATATCTTGGCCACGGCTTCGATTCAATGACCCGTTTGCGTCGAAGTTTCGAAGGCGAAAACGTGAGAGTTTGGCGTGCACTGCTTTGGCCTGTTTGCGTGTGTGTGTGTGTGTGTGTGTGCACACGACGGTTTTCATGAATCGTCAAGCCATGTTTTAGCGAAGCTCGACGTGTTCCTGCATTGCATTTTCCGGCACAATTTGCCAAAAAGCACGGTGGCTCCCACTGCTAGTGCGCCAAAGCCAAAATCCACAGCCGTAAGAAAAGCGCACACCTTACGCCCAGAACCATGATATCCTGAAAGCTTGATAGTTCCCAAAGCCGCACAACTTTTACCCTCGAGCCCTAACCCTATATTGAACACTAAACCTTGAACCCCTAAACCCCTAAACCATACTAAGCCCTAAACCCTAAACCCCTACACCCCCAAACCCTAAACCCCTAAACCCTCAGCCCCTGAACCCTAAACCCTAAACCCCCAAACCCTACTAAGCCCTACAGCCGAAAAGGTGGTGGACCTGATCTGCTGGAGTTGCGCCATCTCCGTTTGCGCTTCGGCGGGCCGCTGGCCCTGGTCCATCCACTTGCTCCAGGTGGGAGGGGCTCCCTTATAGTACTCCGCATAGTATACATAAATACCACACATAATGTCATATATATATATATACACACATAATATACATATATGCATGTACATGTACATATATATATACATATATATATATATATGTATAAAATACCTATTTAGCTGCATATGTGTATATATGATGCATCTCTCTCTCTCTCTCTAGCCCCGAGCCCCAAAAGCTGAACCGTAGACCTGGAACGCGAAAGCCTGAACCTCAAACCCGAAACACACCCTGGACCGCTAACCCCCTAAACCTCGAGCCTAAACCCCTCAGCCGCAAACCCGCAAAGAGCTTCAAACCAGGATCTCGAAGATCGCTCCGTGGCGCCAGACGTCCGCGCCTGGACCGCGGGAATCAGCGCGTGCGATCGCGACGGGGAGCCACCTGCCTTCCAGGGTCTTGTAAGGTCTTCAGAAGGGTTTCAGAGTGGGGGCTTGAAGCGTGTTTATACGGTCGATCGGTATCATAAGGGGATCGTATGTTTAAGGCCACTTTCTGATTCGGTGTGGGGCTTTGGGGCATTTTGGTTGGGAATATTCCGGCACCCAAGAAGCGGAGTCCCAAAATCCTAAACGGCCCCAATGAGGCCTTAAACTTTAAACCGCAAGCCCTTAACCGGAAGCCTCGATACTACAAGGGCCTTAAGAGTTACCTATACTATTTTTGGGGGGTTCCTTCTCATAACTATACCATAATGGGCCCCAAAATCCTATTCTAATTATTCAGGCCCCTTTGTAACCCCCAAAGCCGAAAGCCAGTGTTATCCGGAGCTGACAGGTGGCAGCGGGCTCTGGACCTGCTCCGCGCGATGCCAGCAGCCCGGCGATTCCTGGTAGATGATGGAGGTTTGAGTAGGGTTTAGGGTTTAGGGTAGTTCGTAATAGCATTCTCTTATCATACCCCAAGACACTCTTCCTATTCGATCCCCTATATCAGATGATTCTGACAAGTGAGGGTCCGGGTGCTGGGGCCGCCATCGCGGTCGTCGCCCTCATCATGAAGGTCATCATGTCGTCATAGTCATCCCAGCAAGAAGCCCAGTAGCCCCGAGAGGGCGCGAGGCTAGGTTCACTTGCTGTGCAGCTGTCAGCTACGATGTTCTGGAGATTTCTGGAGTTTGCTGTTCAAGACTTCGAGTTCGGGGTTCGGCGCTTGGGATTGCTCCGGGTTTTGCGGGTTGAGGCTTTAGGAGCTTATCGGTGGTAGCAACGTCTTGAGGCCTGAGGTGGAATGGTTCAAAGTGCTCCTGAACCCTAACCGAATCATACGCCCTCGACCCTGGATCCTTCCAACTTCGCGCAGTACTCCGTTACGATGGAAACCCTCTGAAACCTCATCAGCCAAGGAAGCAGATGCTGTGGCATACAATGCCGCTATCAGTGCCTTTGTGATGTTTTAAGCAATGGTTGCTAGCACCAGCTTACTGTAGCGAGGGCCCCTCATAGGAACCACAGTTTACAACCCGTGCAAAAAGTCCGGACGAGAGTTCGCAACGGTTCCGGGTTCAGGGCATGAGGGCTTCTCGGAGCTTTCTTCCATTGAGGCCATGTCGTCGTCGTAGTAGTAGTAGTAGTTGTTGTTGTTGTGGTCGTCGTCGTTTCTAGCAGTAGTTGCTGCTGCGCTGCGGCTGCTGCTGCTGCTGCTGCTGCTGCTGCGCTGCTGCTGCTGCTGCTGCGGCTGCTGCTGCTGCTGCTGCTGCTACGGCTGCTGCTGCTGCTGCTGCTGCTGCTGCTGCTGCGGCTGCTGCTGCTGCTGCTGCTGCGGCTGCTGCTGCTGCTGCTGCTGTTGCTGCTCCTTCTCTGCTGTCGCAGACACTACCACCTGCAACACCCACTACGATTGCCGCACCTGTGATTACGATTGTGATCCCGCCGAGTTTCTGTGTTCCCCTTGCTGCCGCTACGCTTGTCGGAACAAACGAAATTAATCAGTACATGACTGCCCCAAGGACCCTAAACCCTAAACCCCTAAGCCCCAAGGCGTTTGTGGTCATGCATCGCAGCTGGCCGCTGCAGAAGAGCTTTTTCGGGAGTCGCCCGGCCACCTCTTCAGCCCCAGGATCTTCTTCCCACCCCGCAGCATGCATGACCGGAAGCCCTTCATGACCGAAAGCCCTATATACTATAGGAGCCTAAACAATTACCAAGTTTGGGGGTTCCTTATGGTAACTATAGTAGACTATCCCCCGAAACCCTGTTCTAATCATTAAGGCCCCTGTATTACGGTACCAGCTGCATGAGCTCCCAAGCAAAGCATAGCAGAAAAAGAAAGCAGCACTGTCTAGGGTTTAGGGTTTAGGGTTTAGAGTACTGTCTGCAGAGGGTCGCAGTGTTTTCTTGAGTGTGACCATCCGCCAAGGATGACCCAACGGGGTCTGAAGCCCAGCGTCGTGACCTACACAACAGACGCTCGCCGGAATAGGACTGGGCTAAGGCTAGAGTTCACGACCGTGCACCCAACCAATTGGTGGAGACCGTTGCTTGCTACAAGCTTTAAGAGACCCCTAACTCCTAGGTCCTAACCCAATCCTGCGCCCTTCTGCCAATGGGGTTTTGAGATGCAGGATGTTCCCTGTCCAGGGCAAAAACGGGAAATACCAGAAGTTCCTTTGAAAGGAGCAGGTAGGGATGTCGCAGCCCAGTTCTTCCCGATTGCAGGTACATATGACTGTACACCAGGTCCTGCAGACGCACCCTTACATAGAATCCGGAAATCCCACAACCTCCCAAACTAATACAAATCTTTCACCTGGCCCCTCAAGCCCAAAGAAGCTGATGTTCGATAAGAAGAGTAGGGCTTTAGATTCAGATCGGCAAAATGACAAGGTCAGATGGGCTTGCAGTTCTTGGGCTTGTCGCAAGTATATAGTTTGCCTGCAGGGCCCTTCAGAATGCGGGTGCCCATTTTCTCTAGTAGTCAGCTTGTTTTGGTGCCGCAATGTTGAGGTTTCCTTGTCTGGTCGGGAGGTGTGGGAATTAGGGGTTTGCGGCTTTAGGGTTTCAGGGTCTTCAGGGTTTTGAGTTCAGAGGTTCAGGGCGAAAGGGCTTCATTAGCGCCCGAAGGCTTCCCAAAACCCCAAACCCTAAACCCCAAATCCCATCGACAAGGAGCCCTTAAGAAATACAAAAAAACCAAACCCCAAACCCAAAACCATAAATCCTACACCCTAAACCCTAAACCCTGAAACCTAAACCCTGAATCCGTTGAAGGCTCAGGGTTAGGAGGTCTCCCCACTGCCCCTCCTGGCCGGAAGCCTCGGGGAGGTCCTGGCTGCTCGCAGCGCCGTGGGACACTGGGCCGATGCCCTGGCCCTGCTGGGAGCTATGAAAGCAGAGGTTCGGGGCTCAAGTACGACAGAGGCCTCAATAGTTAGAAGAAGGTATTTGGGGCGCGAGATACTACAGACAGAATTGGAACCCCGAAATAGGATTGGGAATTTTTTAGTCCCCTATAGCACTATAGCCGATAGCATGCTTCGTTTAGGGGTCGGAAGACTTGGTAACTGTTTTCCTGAGGGTAGCCTAAATGGTTTGCCGTTTGCTTTTCCGTTTTGGTTGAGGATCGCGTTAACGGTCGAATCGCAGTCTAAAGCCTGCAGCCCCACCATCATGGCGCCATCATCGTCACCCTAGTCGTCACCACCGGGTACCATCATCATCACCCTAAACCCTAAACCGTCAGTAGTGGTATGGTGGGAATCCCTCCTAACGGCTCCCGAAACACCCCTCAGCCAGACTTGGCCTTTCGACTAACCTTTGGGCAGTTGGAAAAGAGGGCTTAAGCAAAAAAACCGTCAGTATAATGATGTCAGGAAGTCGAACCGAGCCTCGTCACCTATGGGGCGGCGCTGGGCGCCTGTGCGAGCCGGGGGCCTCAAAGCCCTTAAAGGTACCCTTAAAGCTACCCTTGGGGGTGAGTTGCCGATGTAGGGGTTGAGGCCGTTTTAGGGGTCTATAATATTGGAGTTCAGGGCTTCCGAGTTTCGGATTTGCGGTTTCGGAGTTCATGGACTAGGGTTTGTTTGGAGATCGGTGACTCAGGGTCCAGAAGTTTCGGTTTTTATTGTGGTTTCAAGGTTGTTTCAGGGTTCGAGGTTAAGAGTCGGTCTCGCTTTTAAGCTTCAATTAGGAGTTTCGGAATTAAGTTCTTTGGTTGAAGGCCCCTACTTCGCGGGCCTGTGGTCTTCGGGTGATCGCGGCGCTTTTTTTGTTGGGGATCGTAGAAACGGGGAACACTTGGGGTCCCGGGGTTTGGGGTTCAGGAACTTTAGGGTTCAAGGTTTGAGACGGAAATGGCTCGAGTGGAGAGCCCAGAAGAGCGTATGTCAGGGGGCCGTTTGACATCGGGGCGGCTTGCGTTCTACGATCATGCTGCAATTGCACAAACGGGCCCAACAATAACTCGAGCTAGACCGGACACCACTAACGTTTTCTTGAGTTGGGGATTTGGGTTCGAGAGATAATAGGGGAGTAGGAAATCGCAAGACACATGACAACCCGGACTAAGGTGGTGAGCAGTGGCAAAGCGCCCTGGAGCTCTTCTCCCAGCCCATTGCCCTTGCTTTGGGGGTTTCGGGTTCAGGGAACAGGGTTTCGGGTGTCGGGGCATTGGGGTTTGGGGGTTAGGATTTGTGGGGGTTTTGTGTTTAGAGCTTCGGGGCCTAAGCCACAAAGAATCCCGAAAACCCCACAGTTCTACATGGAACCCCGAAGAGGACGTCTCCAAACCCCAGACTTCAGATTCTGGCTCCCCGTGCCCGCAAGCCTTCGTACATATGATGGACTGTCTGGTTCTCCGCGAGCCTAGCCGTAAGGCTTCAGTATTGCAGGGTTGAGGATTAAGGAGGACGAGTTTTCTGTCTCGTGGCCCCCAAAGCCCCAAAGCATAACATCTACATCATAATCACAGTGGGGGGGGGAGCGGTCAATGTACGTGCAATGGGACATTCTTAGCCTTTCTATGGAACTCAATGGAGATCCCATGTCAAGGGACCGCATACTTAAAGGGCCATGGGACTTAGTAACTAGGGATATTCTTAGGGTAACTATACTTATAATTTCTTGTAACCCTAAACCCTAAACCCTAAACCCACCAATTAGTGTACTCAACCCCCATGATCCTCCAAGCAAGGAGATCCCACAGTCCAAAGTGTTCCGACGGGAAGCCGAGGATCTGTGGCAAGCCGAACGGCGTAGCAGCCTGCCTCCTTATGAAAGGGCGGAGGGGCCCTAAACCCTAAACCCTAAGAGAGGGGCGGGGAAGGCCAAGCTGGCGTTTGGCTATGGGTTTACAATGTAGCAAGTCACAGTATGTGAGCTTCAGGGCTTCGTGGTCCGGAGTTTGACATATCTGTTAAAGGAGTAGCCCTTCAGTGGACTGTGTGACGGCTTCACTAGTCAGAAGTTCGGTCCGAGGTTCAGACGGTCGTTAACCATCACTTTGTTTCTGTTGCTGCCCTTTCAAGAGGGACCCTTAAAGGAACCCGAGTCTGTTTATTAAGGCCCCTATATTATCTTTCGTAAGGGACCCCAACATAGTACCCTAAATAGTAGGATCCTTCTTATAAGGACCCCCCAAATAAGGTGACACCTTATTTACGGAAACTCCCAGATCTTAAGCTACTATCTTCAGGTCTACAAACACCCCTTATGGTAATCTTTATAGGCACTTTTAACAGAAACCCTTAAAGGAACCCTATAGATAGTTTGCTTAGTAAGGCCCCTATAGTATCTTCAGGTCTACAACGCGGCCATCACAGCCTGTGCTCGCGCAGGGCAGTGGGAGCCAGCGGCCGCCCTGGTTTCTCGTGCTGGGCTGGACAGGTGCGGCCCCGTTCATATCGGGGCCTGAAGAATTGCTTATCCTATTTTGAGGGTTCCTTATTATAGCTATAGTATAATGGGCCCTGAAACCCTATCCTCAGTGTGAAGGCCCCTGTACTAGTGTTTGTGGGTCCAAGGTTCAAGGCAGTTTAAAGCTTCGGGGTTAAGGGGACAGGGGTTGACGCGGGGGGGTGATGTAGCGGGTTGGAGATTGGGGTGTTTGGCGTTTAGGATGCTGCTTTTTGGGCGTGGGCCTACGCGGGAATACACTGCAGGTGAGGTGTGGAGAGGGGTTGCGTCTTTCCTGCTCGCGGTCCACTGTCGTGATTTCAGACCGCGCAGCCTTTCAGGGTCTGTAGGATTTTGAGGTTGATGGTTTAGAAGCTGCCCCCACCCTGTAATGTTGACCTAGGATTAATAATCCCCCTACGATTAAAGGCGGCCTGCGGGCGGCTCCGGCCCCAATCTGTACTACTTGAAAGGCAGCACCCAAATAAGGATCGTCTTTTGCAGAAAACCACCACGATTAAAGGCAACACCGTCTGGGGATCTAAAATTTCAAAAAGTGCTTCGAAGACTACTTTTAAAGGGGGCAAGACTACATTTAAAGGGCGTCTTGTCCTCTTTCAAGCGGTTCTTTCAAGGGCTACTGCTACTGCTACTGCCACTGCTACTACTGCTGCTACTACGACTACTACTACTAGCACCACTGTTTACTGCAATTTGGCTTCACGGGATTATTTGGGGGTCTGTGATCCTGTGGGGGGCCTGCGACCTTGACAACCTTGAGGGGGGGGGGCGGGGGGGGTTTATTAATCAGGGGTCAACATTAATAGTGACTATAAGGATTATATAGGATTATATTAGGGCCCTATTATATTCCTATTATACCACTATTACAGGGTGAGGGCAGCTTCTAATTGATGGTTGATTTAGGTTTAGCATTCCGAGGTTTGCCAAAGTTGTCTGTTCGGACAGGCATGGTCCGGATTTGCTGCTCTACACCTCCGCCATCAGCGCCTGTGAGAAGGCCTTCTCTTTTGTAGCAGAAGGCCTGCCTCCAGGTCGAGCTTGGGGCTCTTTTTTGGGGGTTTAAGGTTTAGGGTTTAGGGTTTTGGATTCCCTTGCGTTTGCCTGTGTCATAACTGCGACTGGAAGTGCGTTTAGGGCCTAGAATTCAGAACACACCCATGTCGTCGTTGTTGGCCTTTCAAGATCTGCCTTGTCAATTTGTGCGAGAGACGTGCGGAGAAGAGTCGTCAACTTACAAAGCACTCATTCCTTCCCTCTTGCCCTGCATTCCTTACAAAAGAAGGTATCTCTGTGCAGGAATTGAAGTGTTCATGCTCATACCTGGCCCTGAGCATCCCTACTTGGAGGTTCGGGGGACTTAGTAAGTCGGTAATAAGTAGGCTTATAAGTACCCTAAAAGGGATCTTAATTGGGGTTATAGTACTTATAAGTATATCTATTATCTACTTACTAAGTCCCCCGACCTTCCAAGTAACAAAGCCGCATAGCCCTGAACTTTCAACCCTGAAGTCCATGAGCCCAAGAGACCCCAACCAAGCCTTCAACACCCGAACATGAGGGTGGTTGTCAAAGTTATGGTCCCTTTTTGGGTACCCTAAATAATAGGTGCCGTACTTAATAGGGACCCGAAAAGGGACCATCATTTTGACAACCACCCATGAGGGGTAAGTTGGTCTTTCTGGGTGCCATAGCTATTGGTATGTTATTCCTCGGGGCTCCGAACATGAGTATAGTCTGTAATGACATGCCCCCAAACCCTGTTCCTCATGATTATCTCTACGGTCCCTGTACCAAGAACCATCATGGCCATCCTAGTACTACAAATACTTAAATATGCGAACTGAAAAAACAAGAACAGGACGAGGAAGAAGAATAAGAAACAAGAGTTGGGGCAAGCGCGAGGCCTCACAGTGGCACCAGGCTTTGGTGCTCTTACGCCAGCTCCCGGGCCGCCAGTCCTTGAGGTCTATGGGTTGTTTTGTAGTCGGTTTTGGGGCTTGTAAGTGTATAACATACAATTCATAAGGGATTGAGGGGACGGGGTAAGGTCTCAGACCTAGACTGTTACCATCCGTAGCTTTCATTCGCGGTTCTGTTCTTTGCAAGGCTGCCGCGCCCCGACGTCGCAGCCTTCGGCGCAGCAATCAGCGCCTGTGCCAGTGGAGCCAGGTCTTCTGTTGTGCTCCTTGCGGTGAAGCTCATGTGCATGACAAAGTTAATCCTGTATATGTAGCTGCAGCTGCATGACCCGTCCGTCCGTCCGTCCGTCCCTCCCTCCCTCCCTCCCTCCCTCCCTCCCTCCCTCCATCCATCCATCCATCCATCCATCCATCCATCCATCCATCCACACATATAATTACTCAAACTGCTGCTTCTCAGGTTGATTGACTTGGTGTGGCTCGACGAAGCTCTGGCTCCTGCTTGCTCTTTACACAACACATACAGAAGATATCAGAAGATCATGTTTACACCTGCGGTTGCATATGAACAGGCAAGGATAGGTATACACACACACACATACAAACACACGTACGCACATCCATCTCTCTCTCTCTCTCTCTCCTCCCTCTCTCTCTCTCTCTCTCTCTCTCTCTCTCTCTGTCTCTCTCTCTCTCTCTCCCCAACTCTCTTTCGCTGCATCTGTGTGGATGCTTGGATCCGTTTACCCCTACGGGCTTAGAGGCGTGTGCTGACAGGTGGGAGCAGGCGTTGCAGCTTCTGGATGAGGCAGAAGGGCCGAAGCAGGGAGGGTTTAGGGTTTAGGGTTTAGGGTTAACAGGATCAATGGTTCGGGAAATTAGCAATTTTTCGATGTTTTTCGATCATGTCGGATCTTGGCTTCAGATTCAAGTCTCCGGGTGCCTCTTCGTAAAATTCAATGGGTCCCGACCCCAAGCCAACCACAAATCAAAGAATAACCCACAAACCCGAAGGTTCAGGGTTAGGGTGTAGGGCTCACTTCAGGGTTTGTTTTTCTGAATCCAAACACTTGCAGACAGATCACGAAAGCCGTCGTGACATAACGATTGAGTGTGCTGCCCAAGATCTTCAGCCGTGCTTGGAATATCGGGGCCATTGTGAAACAGCCCGTGCAAAAACTTTCGCTAATCCTGACCCCAAACCCTTACGCGACGCTCTTCGAAAATACGCTGAACAGCCAGCACAACCCCAACTCCAAAGCTTAAGCGAGCAAAATCCAGAAAGACTATATAGCTCCTGAAAACCGTTTCTGAAGATCGTATCCGGAAGGTGGATGCGGCTGGTCTGACCGTCACCCTGGCGGCAGTGAATGCGGGCATTGCAGCCTGCGAGAAGGTTCCGGGATCTTGAGCAAGGGGTTTGGAGGATCAGCTGACGTAACTAACAATTCTATTTTCGGGGGCTCCTCATTACAATTGTAGCATAATGGGCCCCAAAACCCTGTTCCAATTATTGAGGCCCTTTGTTTGTGGCCGCTGCACGGCTGATTCGGGCGAAGGGCTTCGGGCTCCACGTTTCATTGCCTACGGTTGATGACCTTAAGGACCCTACTGTAAACTATGGGGCATTATGGTATATTCCTTATTATGGGTCGGAATATACCATAATTCCCATAGTTTAGGGTCCTTAAGGTACTGCAGGATTTATATCATCAACCGTATGTCGAATTGAAACACCGTTGGTCTGTCGAGCAGCCCCCAAAGGACCGACCCAGCAAATACAGGGGCCTTCTATTACCGTATACGATAATTGCCTACACTATTTTGGGAGCTCCTTTTAAAGGGGTTTATAAGGGCTACTATAAGGGGGGTATTATGGGGGTTTAGCATAGGGGCCTTAATAATTACCCAGACTATCTTGGGGGCTCCTTAGTAGAATTAGAATCTTAGAATATAGTGGGCCCCAAGACCCTATTTTATATTATTGTCAGCAGGTTCCGATTGAACGCCAGGAGATACGCAGAAATGAAGCCCCCCTTCGAGGTTCGTATTGTGACCCCTGAAACCTGATTGAGCATAGTTTTAAGGATTGGGCGGCTGGGGGCGAGCGCCCGACAATGCCAGACTCCAGAAATCCTCGAAGCAGAAAGACCGAGCCCCTAAACCCCACACCATATTATATTAACCCTTGTAGTACTCTTATTGCCTTGATAGAAACCCTGATATTAGCGCTTGCAGTCCAACTTGCCCTAAGCCCTCAACCCTACGACAGCACCTGTATTGTAGTAACTCCTACGGCAGTAGCAGCCCTGAAAGTAAGCGAGTCTTTAAGCCTGGAAGCTGTGTAGACGCCAGGGCCTGCAATGGGAGATGGCGCTGTCGCTCCTGGGCCCCCTGGGCTCTGAGGTTAAGGTTGATGAGACCCCAGCACTTTTAGGATTTGAGGGTGGAGACGGAGAGCTTGGTGGGGAGCCGTTCGAGGAAATTTGTTACAGGCTTTGCGGCCCTTCTCGCCCATTTCACCCAAGCTGCGGGGCCTCATGTCAAACAGTCTAAAGCAGAGGCCTAGCTTCCTGAAGTACAGCTCCTGCGCAACGGGGCTCTTTCAGGCACAGGCTTCGGATTCCTTCCATTTCATCCTCCGGAGCACCGTACATGGATGCCAGATGATTCCATGCCCTAGGCATTCAACCCGGAACCCCAGTCACACAGACACACAAAGACACATCTTGCGTGCAAGTGTGAGCAGGTAGACAGGACAAACAGGGGGACAGACACGCCCAGGATCGCTGACTTCGCGGCAGCTGGCTGCCGACGTGGTCACGTACAGCCCCTCGGCCCCTACAAGGTGGCGCTGATTCAGGGCGAGGGCCCTTCAGGAAGTCAGGGTTTGCGGCAAATCCGGTCTTAGGGAGTTGGGCAAGACTGTGGGGGCTTCGGCTTCAAGGGCTCTCGCCTCCCTGCCTGTCTCAGCTGTGGCCTTCCTTCGCGAAGAATGAAGCAACCCTAAACCTAAACCCTAAGCCCAGAACCTTTTTTTATTTAAAAAAAACAAAACCCTAAACCCTAAGCCCTCAACCTGACCAAGCAGAACTCCCCCTGTACTACCTTCGATCACAAACAGCCTTTCAACGTTGTAAGAAAGCCCCAACAACTCAGCGACTAGATTGCACGAGACTCAAAGCGCCAAAGGACGCCCCAAAAGCGCTGCACACCCTCCTAGGTAGTATTAGGGAGACCCCTTAAAGGGGACCCTTCTGAACCCTACTTCTTGCTCTTCGAAAGAAGAGGTCTAGATCCCCCAAGAGTCCCCCTAATCCTAACTCCTACACGAAGCTGGGAGAGAGGGTTTGGGAGAGAGGCTCGGTCATGAGTGCTTGTGCACCGAGCGGAAACTGGCAGGCGACGGGGCAAGGTCTCGTCAAGGGTTGTCTTAAGGCCTCGAAGGGAAAGCCGCTTGTGGTTCTCTAAGGGTTCTACAAGGGATCCAAAGGAAAGGCATTTTTCTAGGGTTCTAGAAGGGATCTTTAATTTAAGGGTTTGGGGTTTTGTGTTTAGGGTTTTCGGATTAAAGAACTACGGAGTTTTCGGGTCTGGGATTTTTTTGTTCATGGGTGTCAAGGTTGGTTATTGTTCCGTGCTCGGGCACCATACTATAGAGATGTATTTGGATGTCGGGTTAGGGCTTGAGGGTTGCTCTCTGATTCAGAGTTGAGGGTTCGGGGTTCAGTGTTTGGGCTACACCGGGAGACGGCAAAGAATCCTAAACCCTGTTATTCCAGGAATGGACCTTGGCTTCTGAATCAGCCCGTGAGATTATTCAGGGTTTCCCCTTAACCGTACGCCCGGAACCTAAACCCCGAACCCTCATTGAAACCCCAAACCCGACACTCTAAAACCCCTGAGGGACGTGCCGAGCACAGAGCCAGAGTTAAAACTCGATCGTCTTAGATCCTACAAACCTACCACGATGCTGTAAGGTGTGATGCCAGAGTTGCTTTGTCATGAGCCGTAGCAGCCACGCATTGAAACCTGGCAGCCTCAACCCTCAAACTCTAGACCCCTGAAAGCACGAGAGTGTAGGTGGTGCTTGACGTCCTGGCGGCGATGCGCATGGCTACCCTGGAGCTGGACCTCCGTCGTGGCAAGCAGCACTTGCAAATTGAAGAGAAATTGGTCAAAAGAGTATAAGTACGAGCATTCGTGCCGCCCTCGATGATGCAGCCCAGACCTGGAAGGCTTACATCGCTTCTACACCCTATACTTCTTGGAACATCTCATCCTTCAAGTTCTTGTACTTGGTGGGGCCTGTTCTGGTGGCACCTGGCAAAGCTCATGAAACAGAATGACGACGACGAAGCCTTGCCCTATCACCAACAGCAACAGGAATGGTGTAACACTTGAATCATAGGGACCCTTAGAGGGGTAGGGGGAGGGGTGTTTTTTAAGCAGGTATAGTCCTCTACCCCCTCCCCCCCCTACCCCCTAAGGGTCCCCATGATTGAATGTGCAAGTTGGCCTATCCAGTCCTGCATCGAGGGTCAAGGGACAGCTTTGTAACTTAGGGTAACGGATAGAAGTCTTACTTAAGTCGCCTGCTTTAAAGCACGTCTTTCTGTTCTCTACCAGGCCGCCTATCACTACATTCAGTTCCCATGCACAAGGACCCCAAAGATTATGCGGGAGATCAAACAAAGATAGATGCTTCGATGCCACGAAGCCTAGACACCGTTAAGCCCAGACCCCCCAAAACCACAGCCAAAAGCCCAAAGCAAACCAACACCAGAACTCTCCCCCCAAAGAGAGAGCCTTAACCGCAAGAATCTAGACACCAAGACCCTACTTCTCCCCAACTAGATATGGGTGGTTGTCAAAATTAGGGTCCCTTTTTGGGTCCTCAATATAATACGGCACCTATTATTTAGGGTACCCAAAAAGGGACCATATTTTTGACAACCACCCATATCCCCAGATTCAAAGCTTGCAGGCGAAAACCAAAAGCTTCCCCAACTGGAAAACCAACGCCCCCAACCCGCAAACCCTACACAAATTGAATCTAAAGCCCTTTACCCCAGACCCTGAGCCCTCCACCCTGAACCGCAGCTCTCCTGCAGTAAACGGCCCGGCCCTGGCATGGCCGAAGGATGGCATCGCCCACGACGCATCGCAGAGGGCGTTTGAAGCCGCAGAGATCCAGCTTCGGCGCTTTGTCTTAAACCCACAGACCGCTAATCATGTAGATAAATGAATGCAGGTGCCTCTGTATGCGTGTGTGGGTGCTTGCTTGAAATATGGGTATTTGTATATATACGTTTATACTTTTCAATGAACGTATATCTATCTATCTCTCTCTCTATATATGTACATATATATCATAGATGTGTATAAACATGTAAACATAAATACGTAAAACATCTATCTATATATATATATATGTACATGTGTATACACATGCATGCAACTACAGATAATTACTAAGGGAGCGAATAATGGGCTTCTTGATTTAGGGTCTCAGGGCTTAAGGGCTTCGGGGGGTGTGTTAAGAAAGCTGAAGCTTTAACCTAAAAGCTCCTAAACCCTAAACCCGAAAAGCAGACAGGGGCTCAGAGGGGGTTGGCACCTCCGTGGGGGATGACACTGATGACCCTCCTTATAGAGCCCTTAAAGGAACCGCTCTCATAGAACCCTGAAAGGAACAACCACTGTTATAGAACCCTGAAAGGAACCACTGTTATAGAACCCTTAAAGGAACCACTGCATGAGGGTTTTCTGTGGCTGGCGGAAGTCTGGCCATCTCCTCCCTGGCGTATAACGGGGTTTAGGGTTTAGGGTTTAGGGTTCTGACCTAGGGGCAAGAGCAAAAAGGAGCTCAAAAGAAAAAGAATCCCTACAAACCCTAAGCCCCGACCCGTAGACCAGGCACAAGAGGCTTCGACTCGCCAGTCGGCCTCTTCTGGCCGCGAAGTCAAGGCTCCTCGAAGGCACCGGTACCAGGGCTCTCTCTTTCCTATGAGTGGCCTCTAGTCCGTGCACGACTGCAGGCCTACTACTACCACAACAACTACTACTACGACGACTACTGGTGTCGTATTGTGATTATTGCGAGTGTTGCGATTAGTGTGGTTTTGAAAGCTGCAACCAATATGATAGGGTTCACACGATCGGCGCGTTGTCTCTGGCTTTACACGACCTGATGTTCTTCACAGGTGCCACAGTTCAATATGCTTCACAGGTCTCGTTGCTCATTCTGCATGACCCTTGTTGGATTCGATGTGTGTGCTGTCGCAGCAGCAGCAGCAGCTGCCAAACCGTTACAAGAGATGCCTCTGGTCACGCCCTAGGCGACTACGAGAACTTGGAGCTGAACTTAAACATGAAGTCCTCAAGCGCAGACTCCCAGACCTGAATACCCAAACCAAACTCTCTAATAAGGATTCTTGAACACTCTCATTCCCCAGCATCAACTTCATGGCTACCATTGCTACAGCTGCTCTCTGCTGTTGCTAAACCTCCTACCTTTACGCACCAGCGGCAGCACCAATGACAGTCTACTACTGCAGCCGCTGCTGTTCGGCGGCTACTGAGCACAGCCGGCCTTCACAGAGTATTCTTCTTCCGAAACATGAGCTGCAAACCCTGACCCACTCAAAAGGATGGTTCAGGATAACTTATGTTGCTACTGTTTACTTGATTGTTTACGTGTATAATTACGTGCAGGCATCCGCCTGCACTTCTGCATCTTCCAAGCGGAGGAGTTGGGCAGAGTATGGGGGCCCACGCTTCTCCCGTAGCAGGGCTCCAAGTTAAAACGATGGTCCCCGAAGTAAATCCGGGCATTTGCTTGAGGCTGTGCAGAGTTCAGAGTGTGCTGCATGGTGATGTTCCATGGCCTATTCGATCACCTGTTCATTTCATCAAATGCTGAGAGCCTAAAGCCCCAAGGCCCTAAACCCTAAACCCTAAACCCTTCCGTTTTCCAGGAGCAGGGCCTCAGCGGCTGGACCCTGGAGCAAGGTCGGAGAGATTTTGGTGGGTTGGGCTTTGACTGGGTATATGGGGCTGTACGAGTTTGTGTGGGGTTATGCAGTCAAGGCGTAGGTGGCTTTATGGGCATTTAGACAGGAATTTTGTATGCTTTCCGTGTCGAGGCTTCAGAAAACTGCGGGTCTTTCTTACGCTCGCTTTATAGTCTTCCCTCTCTGACTACTTTTTCCTGCCCCGATCTCATTGTCTCTTTGCCTATATCCCTTTTTGGCCTGCCGCTAAACTCTAGACTCTAAGCTCCGGGCATTTCGTCCTCGCCATGTCTCTCTTGGTGAGTCGGTTCGTGCCAACTCCGATCTGTAGCAGCCGACGTGGAAGGCAGCCTCCAGAACCGCTGGGATGTGATTCTGGATGGCCTCCTGAAGGCGTTCCTCCAGGGCTCCTGTTGGGACGATTAGTCTCGTGTCTTACATGTACATACATAGCATGTGTAGGCAGGTTCTAGGGAAAGGAACAAGCTCTAACAGCTCCCCAAACTACCACACCCAAAGCCGGAACGCGCAACGTTCTCAATAGCATGTTAGCCTACAGCTTCGCAATACAGGAGTCGGAATACTCACTCAGATTAATCTCTTATGTTCCTTATTATGTAACTTTGCTATAGTGGCCTATTCTGATGGTTCATGCCCACTTTAGTGTCAATTTCTTGCTTGTGATCTTGCTGGCTCTCAGGTCCTGGAAATGGCTCTCAGCAGTCGAAATTCGGGGTTTCGTATTCAGCCTTTAGGGTTTCCAGCTCAGTTTCAGCTCTGTGGGGCTCTAGTAGAGGCAGTTACCAAGATTGTACCTCAGGGCTCCGTGTTTAGAGTATGCTAACACGACCCAAAACCCTAGACGGAGTCGCGAGTCCAAAACCCTAGCCCAAAAGGGGCCCGCTCTGATTCAGTATAGGGGCCTAAGCAATTACCAATACTGTTTTGGGTTCCTTGCCATCTAACTATAGAACAACATACGCCAAAACGCTGTTCTAAGTCTTAAGGCGCCCATAATGAACCTGAGGGCCCAACAGACCCTGAGAGTTTTTGTGCAGAGGCCTCTGCCTGGAGACTTGGTAGCTTTCTTAATGCTATAACGTCCTTTGAAGCTACAGGCCGTAGAACACTACGCAGAGACCCTGAACCATCGAAGGCACCGTAGAAAAGGAGCTCAAAAAACTCTGAACCCCAAAGCCTGCCGATCCCCTCCCCCGAACAGCAAACCCTACCCTAAACCCTAAACCCCTAAACCCTAAACCCTAAACAAGGCCGTGATGATGGATGGCCAGTGGCCTCGGGAGCGCAATTCTTTTTTTTAGATTTGGGGCAGGTTGGGGCTGAGAGTCAGAGGCGTTCCGCAAAGGCCGTGTCCAGCTTTGCAGTCATAGAGCTTCAGGGCTTTGATGTGCAGTGTTCGTGTTAGTCTAGGAGTCTAGGATTTGCGGGTTCAGAGTTGCCAGTTTATCGTTGCTTTCATTTGCTTGTTTGGCTGGGGATTCAGACCACGTGAAATCCCAAACACTCAACGGCCCTGTGTCGAAAGTCCTTAAAGGCCGCGGGGCATCCAGAGTACGGCGTTGATGCTTCCTTTTGCGGAGTTGTGTTCGCTTTTGGAGCAGGATGTCGCCGCGCATGCCTTCGTGGGAGCAGATGCTGTGCACATTACGGGCGCCATACAAGAGCAGGTGATGCCCATCGTGGGCTACAAGGACCCTCGGCTCATATTTTTAGCCAGGCCCCTCTCAGTGAAAAAAATGTATATACTTCACGTGAGCTCGAATTTGGATCAATCCCGGCATTCTTGTAGATCCAGTCGCTAGAGCAATCTGTCAAACCTAAACAGGCTTGGTGATGAATTTCCTGAACCCTAAGCAAGAAAAACAAACTCTATACAGCAACACCCATGTCGCCCAAGGCCGGTCGAGCACAATACCAGCCCGCCACCCTCAAAGCCTTCGAGGACTCGTCTGTCGTCGTCTTTGCCGGTGGTGTCATTGGCACTAGGAGAGGGGCCTTAATAAGTACCTCTACTATTTGTTGAATTCCTTATTCTAGTTATAGTATAATCGGCCCCAAAACCCTACTCTAATTATTACGGCCCCTATATTAGATAGATAGGGCTGACTTCACTCAGTGTCTTCGCCATCTCTCAGAAACGAAGCTCGTTGAAGCACGCATTCTGCAATGTTCATTGAGAAGCTATGTAGCCAATTCGCAGCACTTTCAGCGTCCATTCAAGAAGGTTCCATCAAGACCCTGAGCAATCATTGCATTCTCCTCGACCCCAGACACGAGGGGTAAAGCAATGACAATAAAGACCGTGTGTTCAGGCTCCTACCCTAAATTGCAGACACCCTAAACCTTGACCAGAAGGGGGGTGCACCCGCTTGAAGGAGACGCTGTGGCGTTCTCGCGAGGAGGAGGCAGGGCTGCTAGACTTGCGAAGTCGGATGTCTTCAATATCAGGCCTGGGGCCTCTAGTCAGCTATGCAGGCTTAGGGCTCGTCAAGTTTCCATGGTGATGCTTACAAAGCTCCAACATCCAAAATTGTGAAGTCGTTTGCGTGCATTTGGGGTGGGTGATATTCCCTGATGTACTGGATTGCCGTTGTCTTGGAGCTTTCTCTGAGAGTACAGCTAGGCTGTGACATCATCCTCTCCAGCGCAAAGCTGATTGCCATATGCATGTACCCTAAACCCTAAACCTCGAAACCCTGAAAGGTGCATATGGGAGTTTCCGAAAATAGGGGACCCTAATATAGTACCAAGGACAATGCCCCCTCAGGAGGGCCCGACAACTGGCTACGCGACGCGCTCTACAAAGAGCCCGCTGGAGACGAGCGCCTCCACCTATCACAAGGTACTCCATGGCCATCTGGCGGTCGAGCGGGCAGGGGCAGGAGATCCGGAAGATGATGAGCCACAGGCCGAGTCTTCCACGGTGCAACCGCAGCTGCTTGCGCCCATGGCCCGGCTCTACATCAGCGCCTGAAAGAAGCCTCCACTAAAGCAACTTCCGGGTAGACCCTGAACCTTAAACTTTGAACCCTAAAGCCCTAAAGCCCTAAACCCTAAACCCCAAACCCTAACACCCGAAACCCCTAAACCCTAAATAGTAGGGTCCTTATTATAAAGACCCCGAAATAAGGTACCCCCATTTTCGGACACTCCCATATCACTGCACTCAGCCCCAAATTAGCCCAAAGCCCTGGCGGAAATTCGGTTGACCGCTCTGGACAGGGCCTGCAAGGCATCCGGTGGGAGCTGGGAGGTGCGAAGGAGTCGCTGGAAGATGCCAAGGCCTGGTCGGGACCATAGCTCGGAAATGATAGTATACTATAGGGGCCGTATATTATACTTTCCTATACTATTTTGGGGTTCCTTATTGTAATTATAGTATAATATATCACTAAAACCCTATTCTATTTATTAAGGCCCCTATACTACTTAGTATACGCATCACATAATGGGACGTTGTGTTGTAGTTATAGTGTGATATATTCTGTTGTATCATGTTGTATTATACCATTTGTATCATATGATGTTGTATCAAAACCTGACTGAGCGCAGAGTTGTAGGCCTTAGCCGTGGCTTTTGGTTCACGTTTCCCTTGCCTTGTACAGGGATGTCTTCAGAAGCCTGCTTTCTTTTAAGGTGCTGTTTGGGGCGTCGCTTCTGACTTGGCTTAGAAATTTGGGATTCTGGGCCTGGTGGTTAGTTCAGGGTTTCGTGACCCCTAAACCCTAAACCGAGGCTCGGAATCAGGGCTTCTCGTCCGGGGTGGAGGGCGTTTGGGCTTAAAGTTCTGAGAGTTGAGGCTTAAACGTGAGCCTGGGGCTATGATAGACAATAGAGTGCGGAGGGGTTCAGGGCGCAGACCTGGGGTTCAGCGCAAGGCAGGGCATGACGGACGGCTTGATTGAAGGTAGCCGGGCCTACTTTGCATTCGAAGCACTTGCTTGTTCTTTGCTGGTTTTGGATCTTTCTCTCGTTCCGTCTTAGATATTGCAAACCCTAACAACCCTAAACCCTAAACCCTAATGATAAGTTTTGGGGCTTAGGGATGGGACAAGGCTCTTCGAACTGAAATGCTCGGATGGGTTTCCGCCTTGCTTGCAGTCACTGCTTCTGCCAAGGACCGCTAGAAGGGACCCTCACAAAGATCTAGACCTAAAAGACTAGCCCGAACAGCCCTAAACCCCTAACTCTAAACCCCTAAACCCCAGAGTCTGAACCGTGCCTCAAGCGGCAAAAGAGGAAGCTCAGTTGGAAAATCTGGACGCCTTTCTCTCCGAGTGGCTCGGGTGCAAATGGGGGACTACGGTCAGGAAGTTGTTGTTGAAAAGGTGTTGTTGTTTGGTTTCTTAGCAGCTTCGTTGTCAAGTGTTTTCTCCTTTACTACCAACATCATACGGGCTCACCATCTGTTGTCTTTGCAGTCACTGTCATCATGGTCACCATTGTCAGCATCATCGTTATCATCGCCATCCTCATCGTCGTCATCGCCATCATGATCATGATCGCTTTCATCACCGCCATATTCTTCTCCTTCATCGTCGTCATCATCACCCTCACCATCACCATCACTTTCATCATCATCATCATCATCATCATCATCATCTTCTTCTTCATCATTGTCAGCACAATCGTCATTGTCATCACTGTCGTACTTTACACGACGTTACCTTGGACTCGTAATTAGTACTACGCACATTCAGAAGCCCCACCAACACCTCAAGCGTCAAACCCTATATGGTTCGGGATGCTACATTGCAAATTCTGGATAGACCTGGGCCTCAAAGGGCCCGAGCCGCATCGATTGCCTTGAGGATCAAGGCCGCTGGAACCGCCATAGCCTTTGCAACGAAGGAGTTGCTCAACAAGATGCATGTTAGGGTTTTGAGATTGGGCATGTAGGGTTGGTATGTTCCGGAAGGTTCAACCTTACGGGGATGTGGGCGGAATTGTGGAGAAGTCGCCAGGCAGAGAGGTGAAAGACATCTTCAAGCATGACCTTCCTCTGATGCCGCCAGCTCACGGCTGCTACACACCATGCCATTTAGGCTTTGGGTTTAGGGTTTCGATTCGATGACAATCCCGGTCAAGGATTCGACAGAAGCCTAGACACCAGCCTGAGTTGTGGGATTTCGGGATTTGTGATATTGCTTTGGTTCAGTATTACACCCAAAAGGCCTCTGGCTCTAAACCCTAGCCTAGAATCTTAGAAGCTTCAGAAAGATAATGGATACCTCAAAGCCGTTTACGCTCAGCCGCGCGACCCCTAACCCAAACACAAGAGCAACCTTGAGCCTCAAGACCGCCAAAAAAAGAAAGGGTTGTCCATCTTTCAGGTGAGAATACTGGAAGTTAGCAAAGAATAGATAGAACGTTCATGATACCTGCTTTAGGCGATTCTTGCTCAAGAACTGGAGTACAGGGCCTTGTCTAGTGTCTTAACAGGGACAGCCTGGGAACAAGTCTCTCAACCCACAGTTAAAGCAACCCCGCTAATCACTGTTTGTAAAAATCTTAAAGTCTTGCAGGACGCCCGGGGATCCTACGGCGACCTCCTGAGGAGCTCCGAGGCAGCCAGAGGTGGCGAGGAGGGGCGGCCCGAAAAGCGGAGAGTGCTTTGCCTCTCGAGAGTCGTGGGGGTTGTTTACATACAGACCCTGAGCCCTAAACCCTAAAGCTTAAACCCTAAAGCCCTAAACCCACTATACTCTGTTCAGAGGACTATTTGTGGAGACTTGATTTCGAGGCCAAACTTGAATAGCCTTGGTGTATAGGGCGGAGGAGATCCAGGTTGTGAGTTGGGCTCCTGCAGATTCGGGCGTCAAGGGGTTCGTTTTGGTTTGTTCTTATACGGGTCTTATTAGTAATAGGGTTATGAGAGGCTGAGAGAGTTCTTATCATGAAAGCCACAGGTTTCTTCTAGTTTGATTAGATCTCAATTGGGTTCTGCTTGTTTCCGTCCCGCTGCTGCTGCTGCTGCGGCGACAGCGATGACCACACTCACTACTTCTTGTCTCTTCTACTCGCAGATAGCGTTCAGAACAACAGCCCGAAAGCTTCGAACTCGCTACGAGGAGACCCTTTTCCTACTCCTTGGAGGGGCTCACGGCTTTGATGGCCTGGACGACTCTTGGTAGCTTTATGGCTCCGCGGAGATGTGATGAACATCTGAGTCAGGTTGTGAAATTTGATATTCGAGTGAGGATTGAATTTGCGAATGTGCGCAAGAAGACGGTGCGATGGCCCAAATAATGAACCGCCAGTGTGGCATCAGGGTGTACTTTGCAGAAGTGCCTTTGACTTCAATCTCGGCGGGTGCCAGGAGCAGAAGAGCAGAAGTAGGCATCATGAGCCACCTGGTCGATTCAGGGTCAAGGGTGTAGAAGGTGCGAAGGTCGATCGTTTACTAAGTTAAAGCAGACGTAAGCCTAAACGCAAAGCGCCAAATCCTGAACCCCAAAACCCATATCCGAAACCCAAGCAGCCGAGGATGTGGATGGCTCTCACCAAGAAGCTATCCTGCTACTCGCTGACGGAGAGCTTGGATTTTCCAAGGTTGGTGATTTACGGTCTAGTCCAACAATGGTGTTATACTAAGCAGACCCGAACCACTTGATTCGCGGCGCTCTAAACCGTTTTGCAGTGAGCATTCGGCGTTCGCGATGGTAAAGCCTGTATCCTTCATCCTAACTAAACCTCAGCCCTGATCTGGGAAAAATCCTTCAACGCGAAGCCCTGGGCTTTGATATTGGCGTATGCTTGTGAAGCTCTCAGGCGGGGCGCTTGCTCTGAGATGGTGCGGCATCTTTTGGGGTTGAGCGATTCGGGTTTCAGCACGACCGTTTGGTCGTGGTAGCCCTAAACCCCAAAGCGTAAACCGGTAGGAGCAAAGCGTAGTTCACAAATGCCGGCTTGTACGGGAAACCCGCAAGACGGGGTTCCTTTGAATTGATATACTATCAGTACGATTGTTTGAGCTACCCTTATTATCGCTGCCAGCTACCTAGTACTACTACTACTACTACTACTACTACTACTACTACTACTACTACTACTACTACTACTACTACTACTACTACTACTACTACTACTACTACTACTACTACTACTACTACTACTACTACTACTACTACTACTACTACTACTACTACTACTACTACTACTACTACTACTACTACTACTACTACTACTACTACTACTACTACTACTACTACTACTACTACTACTACTACTACTACTACTACTACTACTACTACTACTACTACTACTACTACTACTACTACTACTACTACTACTACTACTACTACTACTACTACTACTACTACTACTACTACTACTACTACTACTACTACTACTACTACTACTACTACTACTACTACTACTACTACTACTACTACTGTTAGTCTTGCTATCGGTAAGGGAATCTTGGAATCCTATTCCAGACGAATCTTGTTGAAGATTTGCTCACATTTTCGCCCAGGAATCGCTTCCGAGACTCCGGCAGCACTCGGAGGTTTCGGGTCTGGGATGTGGGTTTGCAGATTCGGGTCTGGGATGTTGAGGTTGGGATGCAGGGTTTGCAGACTCGCATTCCTGGTGCAAGTTTCAGGCTTGGATGCACCCTCTCAGCTCTTCCTAGTGCCACCACCCAAAACCCTGAGCCCATTGAGGTTTCAGTCCTAAGCTCAAGGCGCTTAAGCTCCCCGGTGCACAGCTTTCGTGGCCAGGGCCCCCAGCAACCGGGGGGAGCCAAGGAGATCACCTTGGCGACTCCGGTGTGTCCTGTTTGGTCTTGGGGTCCTCACTGGAGGCCCGCGTGCACCCGCAGCGAGAGGGGTCGGCTGTGGGGTTCAGAGTCTAATAGAAGACATGGCCTCGGGTTCAGTATCGTGCTGCAACTGGTCAATTTCTGGATGTAGCGGCTTACTGTACACTTACACATGATGGCAGGCCGTTGAATTGCCAGAAAGCATGTCTAGTCCACCTCAGTACCGCTGCACGCAAGAAGGAACGCAGTCTGAGACGAAACGTAGAATCCTTGAGCCTGAGTTTATTCGAGTTCGGGGCGTAGGGCTGAGGGTGAGAAAGCTGCCAACCCTTGAGCCCGAAAAGCTACGGCTTAAGCCCAAAAGCCCAAGATTCGGAACTCTTAAGCCTCAAGCTCTGCGGCCCTAAACCCTGAGCCCGAAAATCAACCCGGGCTTGCCATAGGCGCCTTAAGCCCTTTATAAGGTTACCGAGGTAGATAACCTCAGGTGAGCCATGGGACCCTTAAGCCCTGAAGGGCTTTTAAGAGGGGGACCTTCGCTCAGCCCGACAGGATCCTCCGAAGCTAAGCCTGGCGAACGTGGTGAGCTGCTTGGGTTTACGGGTTAGGGTTCAGGGCTTGCGGAAATTAGGGCTTAGGGCTTGGGGTTGAGGGTTTAGGGCTTCGGGTTTAGGGTTTAGGGTTTAGGGCCAGGGTTTAGGGCTTAGGGCTTCGGGTTTAGGATTTAGGGCCAGGGTTTAGGGCATAGGGCTTAGGGTTTCGGGGTCAGGGAGCGTGGACTTTCAGGTCGGGTCCTTGCAGCCCGGCCTAATGTCAAGTCGGGTGTGGGGTGTAGTAATAATAATAATGGTAATAATAGTAATAATAATAGTAATAGTAGTAATAGTAATAGTAGTAATAATAGCAATAATGTAGGCTTCGGGAGGTTTCGGTCACATCCTGAACCTTGCGCCCTCTACCCGAGATTTCGTTTTAGCCGCTAAACCCTCAACCCCTAAACTCTAAACCCAAACCCTAAACCCCTAAACCCTAAACCCCTAAGCCCCTAAACCCTAAACCCTGAAATTTTAGCCGTTCAGGCCATAAGCCCCAACCCCGAAGAGCCAGACAAAAGCCTCAGGCGCGGAAGAGCCTGGTTTCTAAGCACCTTTCCCCACAGCCCAAGACCCTAAGGGTCCAAGTAGTCCTTATGGGTTTTGATACCTAAAAGGCCCTAAAGCCCCACAATAGGGAGTACTTGGACCCTTAGGGAGAGGGCTCAGGCTCCTTCACGTCGAATCCCAGGTTAGTAAACCACCGGCTTCTTTGAGGGGCGAGGGATACTGAACAGAAATCCAGAGGAGCCCCCAAAACCGCTTTAGATTTTCCCCGACCGTCGGACACTCCTCGCGGCTTCAGGTTTCCTCCGGGTTGAAGACCTGCATCTTGTCGAGCTTTCGTGAGTGGGTTAGGGTATAGGCTTTGGCTTCGAGGTCGAGAGTTCGTTTGGGGTCTTGTTGGATGTTGGGGGTTCGAAGATGTTACCTTTGGGGTCTGGGATATTGCAGCATGTTGGGGACCCTACACCTACAGGTTTACCTTCGTTTCGGTGCCACCCCACTCAGGGTGCTTGGCCGCCAATGTCCGCTTGAGATGCATCACTCGGTTCTGGTTCTCGCAGGGCCTCGGAGGTAGTCTTTTACACTCGGCTTCTTGAGGGTTTGTGAAGAGGCGAACTCCCGGTAGGAGTTCGATTGGGGCACACGGTCGGTGAGCTGAGGCAAGGCCACCTGAGACTGGTCGCTAACATGGCGAAGAGCAATTAGCGCTGTGGTACACACCCAGATGCAGGCTCGCAGCACATGTCCTGTTACTGCTGCAAAGGATTAGGACTAGGACCAGGAGTTATTTGATGGAGGGTAGGAAGGTGGAGGCTTCGTCGTCGTCGTCGTCGTCATGATCAGCATCACCATCACCATCACCATCATCGTCAGCATCAGCAAAGTTGCAAGTACTGATATTGTTTTCAGTGTTGTTATTATCAAAACTATTTCTATTACTACCAATACTATTACTCCTACCATGGCTATAACTATTATTACTTTTCGTCCGTCGCTTGGTCAGTCAGCATCGCCGACCTCCTCCTGACCGTGTTCAGCGGTATCACAACCAGATTGCTCATTATGATTATCAGCAAGTATCAGAGCCAGTCAGCATCATCATCATCATCATCATCATCACCATTGCGCTGCTTCTAGTAGATGCGAGCACCTCGCCTGTCTGCACTGTATTACAAACAGGGAGTAGGACAATTTTTCAGGGACGCATCAAGGCCTAACCTGAATTGTAAAGCGCTAAAGCTACCCACAAGCCCACATTAACCGCCGGCATCGATGACGACCCTCATAATCATTAGTCATGAATGTTAAGGAGCAATCCAACAAAAGCCTACAACCTCGATCGCCACACGGTTTAGGGTTTAGGCTTTAGGGAAGCTTAAACCCCTAAACCCTAAACCCTGGGCATTCAACCAACCTAACTCAGGCAGGGGGAAAAGAGGGTTCAAAAAAAAAAACCCTAAACCCTGCTTGACCGGAGGCCAAGGGAGCCACTGTGCAAGGGCTCCGTGCTACGCGGTCGTGGCCATGGTCCAGGGGAAGGCCTCGTCCCAACCCCGAGTCGTAAGCCACTACTTGTAGCATACTCAAGTGAGTAGAAGTTCGGTTGTTCGTAACTGTCGTATCTTAGGTAGTATGGAGCCCTGACTATGTATACTGCTAGGGTTGTGTGCGAGGGCTCACCCCTTGGAAGGAAAATTATGATATGCACTAGCCATCCTCTCTGAGGCTCCAGAGATGCACGCCCTGAGCCCAAAACCCTGGCTGGAGGCTTATGGTTCCCACCCGCCCCCCCCCCGAAGGATCCTTGACAATCCCTTTTTCAGTGGCCCACAGACCCCAGCCCGCCACTACCAAATCACGGAGCTTTGGAGAACATGACAACTCACAAAGCGCAACATCTCAGAAGGAATAAATCACGAAAGTTGCAGGTGCCGTGGACAAGGACGAGCCCTGAATCGCCTGCGGCCTTGCTTCACTGTCGAAAGAGGGGACTCGTGCTGGAAGGTGCTCGAAGCCAGTGCGGAAGCTCGTTGCAAAGCAGCAGGGGTCGTGGAGCTGTTCAAGTGGATTCGCGGCGTGGAAAGACACCCTTCGCGGCACCTTCTTCAACGTCGACAAAGGACAACTTCCTTGGTATCATGCTGGCAATGTGGAAGCATGGGTCTACCGTGATGGAGCTCGACGCAGCCGTGGCGAGCCGGATTCGCTTCCGGCTGCTCTTTGGGAGATGGGAGCGCGAGCGCGCCGCTGCCGCATCCATCCTGCGTGTGGGGCCCAGGATCGGCTCAGGATGTCATGACTGTGAAGATGAAGATGGAGATGATGATGAACCGCTCTCATTGGTCATGGTGATGGCAGTGATTCGGACCATGAACATGAGGAACAAGGTGCAAAGGAAGAAAGATAAATGAAAGAGAGGAACATGATATTGATGCTGCCGCTGCTGATGACGGCGATGATGGATAGCAGCGCATCACAACCATTCAAACCATGATGATGATGATGATGATGATGATGCTGATGCTGATGATGATGATGCTGATGATGGTGGTGCTGATGCTGATGGCAGTCGCCGTAGACGTAGCCCTGGCAGCAGTAGGAGCAGCCCCTCCCCAAAAGCTGCGGTCTCCCGTTCTGTAGCGCGGGGCGCCTCCTGCCCCCAAGTCGGAGTCGGGGCTCAAGAAAGAATGAGTAACTTCAGGCGCATTTGTTTTGTTTGTTGAAGCATGAATAGGTCAAATGTCACTGGCGCAATTTGTACCTTCACCTTCGAGACTGACGGTGAAACACTACGTCCTATGGCGACTACGATTAGGGAGTGTCCGAAAATTAGGGCTACCATATTTTGGGGTCCTTATAATAAGGATCCTACTAATCAGGGTATATACTATATTAGGGTCCCCTGTTCTCGGAAAACTACGACTTAAATCCTGTCAAACTATCTGTCCGAAAGTACCCATCGACTTGACCCAGCCGGGGGTGTCGGTAGTTGCCGTCAGCGGTCTGAAAATCAGGTGTTCCTTTGTTTCTGGTTCCTGTTGCAGGGATCTTGTTCTTTATAGGGCCAGATCTGCGCGCCCCAAGCCCTCAACCTTGTTCAGGATATCCAAATACCCCACAGATTCCTAAAGTTTCCTCGTCTTGCCAAGAAGCCCTAAATCACAAGCCGAACCGTCAAACGCAAAGTTCTGAGCCGGCAAAGAGCCGAAGATCTCAGTTTGAGGTTCTCGGTTTCAGGCGCCCCCACATGGGTTTTAGCAGGGAAGCCAATTGCCCTTCTTCTTGGAGGATCATGGGACTTAGTAAGTAGGGTTATCAGTACCCTTAATTGGGGTAATAAGTAGTTATACGTATAGTTACCCTAGTTATAACGCTAGTTACTAAGTTTCATGACCCTTTGAGTTCGAATCCCAGAACTCAGGCTTCGAGCTGCGACAATCTGCGCGGCTGCTCCGAAACTTCGGACACCTCGGTTCCCTCCAAAGACCCTGGGTTGGAGTACCATACTTGAATACGTCTTTAGGTACCTGTTCCTTAAAGAAACCATTATGAAATAAAAGTCTATATTGTTTTTGTCCCTGGTTACTTCAGAGTCTAAGACCCTGGTGCAGAGAGGGAAAAGACGCCATGGATTGCTGACGCGGTTTAGGGTTTTGTGTGGCGGGTAAGGCTTGGAGTCTTCGAGTGGGAGCCTTGGTGGCGCTGTACCGGTCTCACAGAGCCCCTAAGCCCTAAACCCTAAACCCTAAACTCGACGGCTCAGCGAGTAGTAATGATGATAAAAAGGGCACAGGCAGCAAGCGCCCCGTGTCCTCCGGCCTTCTACCACTCCCCAGAGACTCCAATGTCCCTTAATTAAGGAATACACCTGCAATTTTACCAGGATCCCTATAAAATATGATTTAAGGAATATACCTTAAATCATATTAGGGATCCTATTGTAATTTAAGGTATATCATTCCTTAAATCATATTAGGGATCCGATTCTAATTTTAGTTATATTCCTTAATTTAGGGATGGTGAAGTCTCTGGATCAGATAGCAAAGACTTGGAATAAGGGCTTAGGGTGCAGGACATTGTGCATTCGTACAGGGGCTGTGCGGTGTACTGACCTGACCCATCGAGCTCCAAATCTTTAAGCCTTTACTATAGGGGCCTTGATAATTACCATACTATTCTGGGGGGTGCCTCATTATAAGCAAAGTAGAATGGGCCCCAGAACCCTACTCTAATTATTAAGGGCCCCATACTAGACTGTTGAACAGTGAACTCCACAGTGAATGAAACCCGACTCGCTGCGTGCCAGAATCCGAAATTCGTCGGCAGCCCGGTGCGCAGTCCCAACTTTGGGACCAGCCCGTACGCTGCCTCCTCAGCCAGTTCAGGGTTTGGGATGTAGGTGTAGATTTAGGGTTTAGGGTGTACGGCCTATGCAGTGTGGGAGAATGAATCCACAGACGCTGTTCAGGCCCCTGCATCAGGCGGGGATGTTAGTCAATATTGCACCGCAATGCGCTACACTCGCTGCAACAAAATATTTTCTCGCGCAGGCTTTCGGTCCAAACGTTTATGCAGCCATCATGTGAAAGCGGTATAACGTTTGGTCCGGGGTTCAGGCAGCAATCTGTGGATGTTTCGATATACAACCCTGCATGAGGAATGCATAGTCCTTCATAGAGCCGACGGAGATTGTTTGGAGTCCAAGCTTGTCTGAATTCCATCCCGAGATGCTTGAAACTTGAAAGTTTTTTTCCAGAAAGGCCTTCAGTTTCGACGAGGGACCTTGCATTAACAGATCAGGCGCTTTGCCATGTGCGGTATCGACCTTTCAAGCCGAGAATGAGGCCCACCCAGGCGTTTCAGACCTTCTACCTTAAACGCAAACTTGAAATCCCGAAATGCAAGCCCGTCCAAACCCGTAAACCCTAAACCCTTAGACCCTAAACCCCAAACAGCTTCGAGGCAGGCTACGGCGGCAGCCCCAGTTCGAACCCTACCAGCGCCGGACTCAGCGTACGACAGCACCAACATTCCGGGGTTTAGGGATACCTCTATCAGAACTGTGCCATAGAGGTGGTTGTCAAAATTATGGCCCCCCTTTTGGGTCCCCATTATAATACGGCACCTATTATTCAGGGTACCCACAAAGGGACCTTAATCTTGACAACCTAATATGATGGTGTCAGACTTCGGCGCAGTAGCTATACTCGTAAAATACTTACTACCACAGTAGAAAAGCACAGTAACTAGGAGAAGAGTAGAGCAGTAGTAGGACCGCAGCAGTATTTTGTTACATGTTCGGGCTGACGGCGAATTATGAACTGGAGAAGAAGCCTAAACTCTAGACTCTAAACCCTAAACCGTGTGTTGAGTCACAATCAGGCTGCAAGTGCAGCACTGGAGTGGGAGACGGCACACCCAACTTTATCAAGAAGCGCCAGATCCATAGTGATTGTATGGTTATCATGTATAATACTTCTTATACGGTGTTAAACCCAAGGCCCTGCACCCTAAACTCATGGATTCTGAATGGGCTTCGGATGGGGCTTCGCCGCTTGAGGCTTGGGGCTTTGGGTTTGTTGCGCATCTGCTTGAGAGCCTGGGCCTTTGTGTTTCTCTCCCTCGTCCACTAGACTCTAAACTCGAAACTTGGACAGAAAATCTCAACTAGTAGAGGTCTCGGGTGCTAGCCAGTCCTTCGAGCTGGATGTAGGTTTTCCTGGGCGCAAGTTTAGGATTCTCCGGTTCTGCTGTGCAAGGGTTGAGGGTGTTTTTCAGGGGTTCTGTGGTTCTGCTGTTTCAGTGGTCTGGGGTTAGTGGTTTAGGGTAGCGGGTAGAGGACAGGCAACATGTTGCAACATACATCCTCGGCAATCTTTGTCGTCCTAGTAAGGGGAGTCGGCGCGACTTAGTGCCATACTTGGAGGGTCGGAGGACTTAGTCAACTTACAAGTCAACTTATTGCCTATACTTACCAAGTCCAACACCTTCACCTGTACAAACCCTGACCAATGAACGGTTTATGTCAACGGTCAGCTCGAATATGGATTCTAAAATACAGGGTGCCCGACAAACCTAAGGACTTAACCGCAACCTCTTACACCGTGGAACCTATTGGAATATAGGTTTTGTTGGGCTAGTGGTCATATTCTAGTTCAAGAGAATACCACGTTCAGGAAATATAGGAATACTAGTAACCCTAAAGGTAACCCTAAACCCCAATATTCAATATTCCAGCCGCTACATGTGTTTAAAGCACCAAGCGCAGACTTTAGAGGCGATCGGAGTCCTCGCAGCCCCATCGCTTGATGCAACGCAGAAGGCATCGGTTCGTTCTCTGCACCCGGCGTTTGGTTTGCGGTTTAGGGTTTAGGTTCCAGGGTTTGGGGGTTTGGGGGGTGTAGCGGTTAGCGGGGTTAGCGTTTAAGTGTTTGTTTGTTCTGGGTTTACCTGTCAGGATCTGGGGCCTAAACTTCTCAAAATCCTGCTTGCCGGAAGGACAGAGCCTGTACATTGTACATGTCAACTTGGTTTTTGTAATGTAGGAACCTGGTCAAGAAACCCTGGGCCCCTAACCCCAAAACAGTAGGCTTCATATAAGGAACCCTAATAAAGGCCCCAAGGTTTCTTCATCAGGTTCCTACACTGATTATAGTACCCTTATAGATACCTTCTAGTAGCCCTTATAGACCCCTTTAAAGGAACCCTAATAAGGGGCCTAAGGTTTCTTAATCAGGTTCCTACATTCTTGGTGAGCTTCTATCAGTGAAGTGAAGTCTCAACCCAGCGTAGCCGCAGACGTCGTCTCCCTTGGACTCCTTGCAAGCACCTACTCTTGTGGGCCTGCATAATTACCAAAACTGCTTTGGGGAGTTCCTTATTATAAATATAGAATAATGGGCCCCAGAACCTTATTTCTAATTATTGAGGCCCCTATATTAGGTCCTAAACTCGGAAGGCTTTCTGGTAAATCCCAGTGTTGGTTCAAGCATCGGTGCGCGGCCTGGCCGATGCAACTCAGCCTACGCCATAGGAGCATCGAGCAGAAGAGTGTCAGCTTGATCTCAAGGGAGGCTCAATAGTCAAGGCTCCGAATATAGGGGCCTTAATAGTTGCTTTGGGGGTTCCTTATTATAATTCTAGTATGGTATACCCCAAAACCCTATTCTAATCATTAAGGCCCCTACACTACGCAGGATCTTTGCCCTGCAAGAAGTCCCAGGGAGTCCTGAGCCCTGAAACTTAGACCCACTTCGGGCTTCCTGGTGAGACCCTGGTTCTTCCTGCCCTCGAGCTGCACCTGTTCGGTGCTTTGCTGGCTTAGGAGCTGCAAAGGTTGGAGGTGCTGTTTTTGGCTTTGTAACTTCGTGGCACGGGGCTTTGGGGATTCATGTTGGAAGTTGATTTGCCACGGTATTTGCCAGCAGTCTTGTGGCTTTTCTGTCATGTTCAGCAACCCTACGAGTTCTCCTCACCTCGCTTCTCGTGTCGTGCTCATAAGCGGCTACAAGGTGTCCGTGCGTTCTACGTACGTCTTTCTGCTTCTTGCTCTCAGGCTGCGGAAGTACCCTTGGTGGTTCTGTGAGCTCACCGAGCGCTGGGGCACCAACCCGGGCAGTAGCAGTTGCCCCAGTTTCCAGGCCATTTCGCTGTCGACGAACATGGCATTTGCCAATAGTGGTATGGATCTGGATATCCTTGCCGTTCTGGATACTGACGTGAGATACCCGTAAAATTAAACACCCGAGGCTGAATCCTGCAGCCAAGCCCTACTTTAAACCTTAAACTGTAAATCCTAAACCGCAAGCCTAAAGCTAATCCTAAACCCTAAACTCGATTGTCCCCAAGCGACATCGAAGCTGAGCCAGAACACGGCCTCGAAGCCACAGCTGGGCATCTGCCTGAGAAAAAGAGCAGGTCCGTGAGAACCGCTTGAAGCCAAAAATGAGCCTGTAATATAGGGGCCTGAATCATTACCTACACTATTTTGGGGTTTCCCTTTTTAAAATTATAGTATAAATGGCCCCAGAACCCTATTCTAACGATTAAGACCCTATATTATGCCATAGGAAGCTTTGCAAACCCCAAGCCCCAAACCCTCAGGAGCATGCAGCCAAACGTCACGCATCCGCTGCTTTTCCTGCATCTCGCCCCGATGTTGGTTCATAAAGAAATACAAAGCTGATCGGTGTCTGCTTTCGAGCTGTGCGTCGGCTATGACTTTGGTCCGGAAATCCAGTAGCTAGTGGTGGAAGCCGGCCCTAAACCCCAACCCTAAACCTTACCCTCAACCCTAAGCCCTCAACCCTAAACCCTAAACCCTAAGCCCTAAACCCTCAACCTTCAACCCTGAACCCTAACCCCAAACCCTTAGCCATCGACTGCTGGCCAACTTCGGAGCCTCTTGGATCACCAGGTTTTGCTTGATACAGTCGCAGCCATACCTACGCACCAAACATCAAGCTTTAACCCTAACCCTAACCAGACGCCAGACTTTGAACCCTAAATCCCCAAATCCCGAAGTTGGAGCTTACAACCCAAACCCCTTAACTCCAGAATTGTCCTTGAAAGTTGTCTTTCGCCGCGAGCGGCAGATGGCGACACGGTCACCTCAGGCCACGTCGTATTGAGGGTTTTGCAAAAGTTAAGCATACCAATGTTGCAGACTTCACACACAGACCTTTCATAACGATTCAGGGTTTCGGGCTCAAGACATGTAACTTTCGAAAGGTTAATTAAGGACTTGAGAAGGTGTGTAGGCTTATTAGGGTTCAAGGTCCTGGGTTTAGGATTCAGGGTACAGGGTTCCAGGTTTTTCTTTTGTTGGCCCGTCTTCTCCTATGCCCTACAGCACTGACTCGGCGCCGGGCGGGTCTGCCTCGCAACATTCATGCTTCCTCGTTGGAGCAGCCTGCCTCAGATTAGGGTTTAGGGGTTGGTGTTCGATGTCCATGGTCGTTGTGCGTATCGCAGATTATCAGTGCTACGCCTGAGTTCCCAGACCATACGACGCGACCTCACAGGTATTGCACGACATCACCAAGCCTGGCCGGAAGCATCCAGACAACTTGAACGAACCCTTAGGGTTCTTGAAGTTACACCTAAACGAGCTCGGAGAAGCAGTGACAAGAGAACAGACGCACCGCTGGTAATACTGGCAGACTAGCAGCTAGCAGCGCAATGCTTGCAGAAAAGCAGCCATAGCAAGAAAGATAAGACAGCGAGCCAAAGAGTAAAGACGACGTCCTAAAGCACCGAGCCCAATTCCGCAATGTTTCAGGTCCCGGGCTGGAACTGCACTCACTCCGAGGCATGCCCAGGAGCTTCTCTGAACTCGGGCATCGTTGACGCATGTTGTTTGCAGCAAACGCCGAGCATGCTGGACTCAACTCCCGGCTATGTTCTCGAAGTTTCAACTAGCTCCGAAAGCATCGGCAAGATGTTAGTGCAGCCGAGGCACCAAGCCTATATTCGCTATGAGGATCCTTGTAGGCCCCTCAAGCAGGGACCCCCATGATTTTAGGAGCTAGGTCGTTTCCGGTGTCAGCTCACCATGGAATCTGCAAAGGTTTCGAGGTTTGCATTTGGGGTTGAGGGTTTGTTGCTGTAGGGCTTGAGGCGGATGAGGGCTTTTGGCGATTGGATATTCAATCAATCGCTTTCGGCTACTAGGGCTGTGCATTCTGGAGTCTAGGATGTAGGAGTTTGGGACAGAATCCACAGAAGCTTTGTACTGAGCAGGGCCGCCTTGAATGCTGCCACGCCGTTCAGATCGAGCCAATTTATGTGCAGGTAATATAGGGGCTTAACAATTTTGATACTATTTTGAAGGGGTTCCTTGTTACAACTATAGTATAGTGGGCCCCAGAACCGTTTTCTAATTATTAAGGCCCCGATAGTAAGCTTCAGAACAAATGCTAGATGTTAGAGGCACGAAATAGCATGGTCGCTTTGTGCAAGCAAGCTTATCAGCAAGAGCAGCAACACCGTCAGCAGCAGCAGAGCGGAATCATCGTCGCTACGATTGTTGGTGAAGTTTGTAGTGAGATAGCCACATCAAAAACGTCACTAGATGCGTCATCCACTGCCAGGAATGGAAACCAACAACCTAGTCGAATCGGTGCCATCGTGTCATTGTAGAGATGTCACGAGTGTGAGGGGAGGTGAAGACATGGTGTTCAAGGTCGCACAGGCAAACTCAGCCCAGACAGTTAATCCGAACCAACGCCTGAAAGCACACCCTGGTGTTGCGGGCTTAGGACCCCCATTGCATGAGTTCCCTTCATGCGCCTCTCTTGGTTTTGGAGCATCGGAGTGTCATGGCGTACGCTTGCGCTGGCCACTGCGCCGGCATCTTGTCTTGGACTGGAGGTGCATTACGTCATGTATATATATATATACACTAGAATAAAGGACAAAGGATTATTATATATATATATATATATATATAACATGTATGTATGGCTACCCCTAATTTCGTCTGGCACGCCTTCTACTCTTTTGTCGCTACAGCAGTGACCTCCCAAGCATGTCGAAGCCCCAAAGCCCCCCGATCTCCTTGCGGCAGAGCTCAGGCTTGTCCCTGATTGTGCTGGTTGCGATCATCTGGGTGGCTGCTTCACAGCTCATCGATGCTTGCCTTTCCCTTTCAATCCTATTATAGAAGCTTTGAGCTAGAAGCTCCATGAAGCTTCCCTCATCCGCAAGACCACAAAGGACCCCGATCCCCCTCGCCCCAAAGCCCTTCACCCTCAACCCTCAACCCCGAAAACCCTAACAGCCCTAACAGAGCTTTCAAGGGAACTAGAAACCCCAAGCCCCCAAAAGAGCCGAGGAGACGATCTTCAAGGACCAGTCCTTTGACCATCCCTACTTCCTCACCTACTTCAACACCTGTGGCAACTCGGTTTTCTGAGGTGATTACACGGGCTTAGGGTTTAGGGTTTAGGCTTCAACACCTGTGGCACCTCGGTTTGTGGGCTCTTTGAGTGCTCTGGAAGGCTATTACACGGGGTCCACAAGGTTCTTGTAAGGGTTCTGGAATTCAAGGTCTTATCGATCAGACCTTGACCCCAACACCATCACTCGCCCCATAGACTCATAAGCCCCACCAGCCCTACAGTGTAACCTTAGCGATAAAGCCTGCAGGCCCTAAACTCGAAGCCCTTGGCACGATTGATCGCGACACTCCCTATGAGCCCTACTACTACGAGCCCTAAACTCCCTTAACTGGAAGCAGGAAGTGCACTTAAAAAAAGAACTGGAAGCAGGAAGTTCTAAACCCTAAACATCCCCAAAACCGAAACCCTGTGCGTAGATTGGTCTTAACCTTAAAGCCCTGAGCCCTACAAACCCGACACTCCCTAAACCCCGTTTGTGTATCAGCCCTAACCCAAAGCCCTAAACCCTAAATCCTAATCCCTAGACCCTGAACACTAACCCTGTACCCTATACCCTAGACCCTAAACCCGACAAGCCCTGAACTTGAAGGCTTTTCATTCTGGCTTTTGGCCTCCACGTGCCGCCGGCGCCGGCGTGGGGGACTCAGAGCTCCGTGGCTTCGCGATCCGGGCGCCCCCGGTGATAGACGCACTGTCCCTAAGCCCTAAACCCCAAACCCTAAACCCTCTATAGTCTTATAGATAGGTGGATAGATTAGATAGATAGATGGGCAAATAGATAGTTAGATAGATAGTTGAATAGATAGATATGTGCATGCATGCGCATAGTTTCGAACGATTATGTATGTCTTCATGTCTGTATATATCATACACATGTATGTACAGGTGTTTTCGGCTTATGTATTCACTGAGGTGTCTATACATGTATACACATGTATATGTGTACATACACACACATATATATATATATACATATACATATACATATACATCTATATGTATATATACATATGGTGTAGATGGCGGAATTCGGAAGGACGTCTAACATCGACAGTGGAATATACATGTGTGTGTGTATATATATATATATATATATATGTACGTATGTATGTACGTATGTATGTATGTATGTATGTATGTATGCGTGTTTATTCATTTGTTTATACATACATTTATACATACAAAGATACATACATACACACATACATACATGTGTATGTACATATGAAGACACACGTAACAGATATCGTATATAGATCGCAGCTTAATTACATAATGCATCAATTATTGTACAGCTTTCGGGTTTGGAGTTCTGAGCTTAGGTCTGGTTCTGCTGGAGGTTGGTGTTGGTAAGATTCGGGCCTGTGGGTTTTCAGGTTTGGACTTAGAGATAAGGCTCATAAGAAGGTAAGGTTTAGGGTTCAGGATCGCGGTTCCGGTTGTGTAAGGGCTCCGCCCAATTTTGGGACTGCAATTTCAATCCGACGCGCAAGCCGAGCAGGAAACCATCAGAAGCATGGTTGGCCGTGTTGTCACGTTGTTGTGCCCAACATACTGCCAAAGGCTATCCAGCATTGGAAGCCTTCCGCTCGGTCAGGGAATGGAGCCGTTTTAGTGACCTCGCAGTGCTATCATCCTGGCCGACCCCTCTTCATGTTTCACCCTTCAAATCCATGACACGCGGGTCCCAGAGTTGAAGGAACATGTCCCATGGTTTCGGAAATCCAAGACAATGCATCATGTTATCATGTTGCCACATGGCCAAGGTGATGCCTTCGTGGAGCAAGCTGGTGAGGGCGACAGCGAAGCAGCCGAAGGGCGCCGATGGCAGAAGTACGGCAGCTGTCAAGCGATTCAATACATCACGTTTCCTCTCAGGCTAAGATGGGGCACCGAAAAGGACCCTCATGTGCAGAACTGCATGTGTTTTTTTTTAGAAAGGCTGGCAACAATAACCTCGACAACATCACCATCGTCATCACCATCACCATCATCATCACCATCACTGTCACCATCACCATCACCACCATCACCATCATCATCACCATCTCCATCACCACCACCACCACCACCAGCATCATCATCATCATCATCATCATCATCATCATCATCATCATTGTCATCATCACCACCATCATCGCACTCACGGTCTTCGTCTTCATCATTCGCCCCCCCCCCCCCGACATCATCATCTCAGCTTTCAGTGTCGGACAACTCGCAGCAGCAGCAGCAGCCAATTCGGCAAAGCTGTGGTTTTACCCCAGATCGGAGCCAAGGTGCTGCTCCGAGGTTGAGAGTTTCTCTGTTGAGTGCAAAGTTTTTGCTGCGCACTATCAGCTAATTTAAACTTCCTACTTTGTATTGACACCGCTTTGTGTTTGTTTGAATTACTCGACGTGGTGGTTTGCAGCACTACGTACCACCGCCAGTGTTGCTCTTTCTCTCCATCATTCTAGCAGCAGTAATGATGCTCTGTGTTCTGCTAGCAACAGAATCGCAAGTCGATGTCGGAGTTGTGGCTTCAGACCTTCAGCAGCCGTCTCCTGCGAGAGTGCTTGCCGGAAACATTCGTCCATATATGGTCAGGCGTCTGGCGTTCCCAGCCCCCCCCCCCCCCCAATGGTATGGTCTGATAGGGGTGGGGGGGGGGGGGGCCTGGCGTGTGCGGAAAGGGGTTGGGGGCTGTTGATGGTGGGGTGGTGCTGGCGGCCACGGCTCACGCGCAAGCCCTTCGCAAACAAGCCGTAAACCCTATAACGCAGCGCGTGCCCCCGTTTTGAGCAACCTTAGCCTTAGCTTGTACTTATAACTGCAGGCCCTAAGCCTAAAGCAGAGCATACACCGCAAATCCTCCCTAAGCCCTTGTCGACTCGAAGCCTTATACCTTGTAACCGTAAACCCAAAACTCACAAGCTTAAGCTAAACCCTAAACCCCAAAACCCCACAACCACCCACAGGGGGAAGAGGAACCCCACACCCCACACCACAGGGGAGGGGGGGCCCCACCCTATATCCGGACCATTGACCTTTGGGGGGGGAGGGGGGGGGCTGCGGAGCGCGTGACCATATATCCATATATATATATATATATGTGTGTGTGTGTGTGTGTGTTTATATACAGTTATACATATCTATATGTATGTATATATGTATATATCAGTATAAGTATTAGTTGCTTCTTTGTTTATGTACCCCATTAGGTGTGCCCGGGTGGTGGCGCGTGATTGCAGCGCTCGAGTAAGTCATCACCACTCCACATTTCAGAGCCAGTGGAAGATTAGGGAATCATCATCCCCAGGGCCCTGCAGCGCCTGCAGGTAAAATAGCTCTCATCATCAGTCCAGCTTGGCTCTTGGCCACTCAGCTGACTTTGAGTTTTGGAATGCTTCGTTGGAGCCGCAACAAGCAAGTACAGAGTCTGCTTGTTTCTTCATGCGGGTGCTCGGACTATCTATCCAGGTTAAGCTGTGGATTGTCTCTATCTCAAGATCGAAGTAGCAGTGTCAATCCTTCCACTAGGAACACAGCATGGCAACAGTAGAAAAAACGGTCCTAACTACTGACGCCATGGGAGAAAATCAGGGCAGTTTCAAGACCAACATCATTGGCAAGAAGAGTATTAGAAAGAGTTGGATTTGCAGCAGCTGTGTAGTATCGTTCTGGCGGTGGCGGTGGCGTTTGGAAGCTGTTGCAACACTCCAACAGACCAGTCAAGAGAAGTATGTCTTCCTATAACCATATTGGAGCTATAGGGGGAGCTGTTCCGACCCTGATATTATCAATCTGGTGTTGCCGTGAGGCGAACTACCTTTTCAACTTGTCCCTGGATTCGACTTCGGTGGTGACTCGCCACTTACATCTCGTCCAAACCGTTTTGAGCTTCACGCTTGGGTAGTCTATAACAGGGCTACAAATAAGGGCCTTGTATATCCATATTATACATACTACTCTACTACTCAACTGTTACTGAATGGGGGCAGTATCCAACTTCAGGCTTTGAAACCCAGAACTTGGTCGAAGGTTCAGGGCAGGGCTTCCGGGAAGATCACACCTTTGCGGGCTGGAGAGTTTTGAGCTTGAAGGTGTCAACGCCTGGGGTCCTCCCATCACGAACTCACCCGGAGCTTGTATCTTCCAGCCTCACGTTGTCTGTCGGGTGCTTAGTAGGGAATGGGGGAACGGATCCCTACAGAAGTCCCTTCATCATTAATCCCCAGTAATCGTCTCCATAATCCATTCCGCCATTCCGTGCGAAGCGCCAGGGAGTTGTTTACACTGCTGAAGGCTATGGTAAGAGAGAATCCCAACATCAAAACTGGAAAGCAACCGCAGCTGGCAACGCGGATCGGTGCCTTCAGCCCGAGCTCTGTCGGGTTAAATGCTGCATGCCAACAAGGTGTCAGCACTGAGGCTTCATCGCTTCGGGTAAGCAGGGTTGTGCCTTCCGGCACGACGGCCCGAAGTAGCAGCAACCATACTTTCACAGCGTCCGCAATGCTGATGGCACGGGCAACCACAAAGCCGGTCACAGGGTTAATGACGAACCGGCCCCAAAAGACCCTCAACCGCTAAATCCCTAGCATCCAAGGGCATGTTTCGCACCCATTGACACAGACCCGATAGAACACCTGTAGAAGTCTTAACAACTTCATAAACAAAGCCGCGAGGCATCCAACTCCATGTTCTCCACCACGAGCAACCTTTGGACGATGATCTTCTCCTGTTGCTTTCTGGGAGACACCGGCCTGAATAGCCCTAACATCGATGACGAAATAGGAACAATCGACTCAATGGTATTAAGTTAACCATGTATTCACCACCATCTGCAACAACATTCTTATCTCGCAGCAGCAGCAGTAGGAGGAGCAGCAGGAGGAGGACTAGTGCCGTAGTCAGCGCAATAGTGGCGAAAAGGGTTTTTTGCCGTCACGAGAGCTACCGGCAACCACTGCAACTTCCAAGGGCACTAGAGTTGCATGGCCTGTGTCAGCCTTGGCCTTTGGGGAGTTCCTTGCATACTGCAGCTGCAGGCCTTCAAAAGCCGCAGAAGCCACGTCGTGAAAAAGAACTGTCATAACCATGATAAAGATATAGGGGCTTAGGGGGGCACCCTTGACGAATGCCTGTGTGCGGTGTAGCCTGTTTAGTTTCTCCTAATCTGCCCTTAGTCTGAAAAATCTGATCTGTGTATAGGTCTGTGATAATCTCTACGTATTGGCGGTGTACTCCAAGGCGCTCTAGGGCGACTCATGGTCGACTTTATCAAAAGCCATACGCCAGTCTAGGAACAATAGCTGGAGCCTTTACTTGGGTCCCTTTATGAGCCCTACTATTTTGGGGCTATAGGCCCAGGGTTTCTTATCAGGTTCCTACATTATAGTCACCTAAAGCTCAGTATTCCTGCAAGCCCAAACCTCCAAGAGTAGATGAACCCTCAACCCTAAACCCTGAACCCTTTACCGAGGAGAGGATGAACCCTCTGCATGTGGCAGCCGTGGCGTTGACGATGGGAGGACTGGGGGGCGTGGACCGGAGTCAGGTTTTCCGTCTTGTCGTCTTGGCGAGAGTATGTGAAAAGGGAGTGTCCGAGAATTAGGGGTATCTTATCAAGGGGTCCTCATACAAAGGATCCTATTATTTAGGGTACTATATGAGGGTCCCCTATTCTCGGAAACTCCCATGTGGCTTTTGAGGAGTGTATAGAGGCTTATAGGCCTTATAGGGATTGCGTGGGGCTGTCGAGGTGCATCTGCCGGGTCCCGGTTCGGAGCCGAACCAAACTCAGAGGTTTTGGACTTTCGGGTGCATGGCATATGTTGTTTTTTTGAGGGGGGCGGGGGGGGGGGGGTCTGGAGGGTTGGATCACGGGGCTTTGGATTGGGCGTCAGGGTGGCCCTACAAGCCATATGTGATCTTCAGAGCGGCATGCAGACATACCTACGGGTTAAATGGCTTAATGTCCAAGATGCAGGAAATATGACCATGCAGGTCATGGTGGAATCGCGTACCGGTATGTAAACACATGCACGCTGTTGTTGCAATGGAGTTGGTTATATAAGCTTTACCAACCATCTTCTGTTGCCGGACGTGTGGTTCTCGGGCAACCGAGCAACGTTGGGACAAACCCGAAATCCTAAACCGATGTTGTTCCCAAATAAACCGATGTTGTTGTCGGCCAGTTGGGATCGAAGCGTATTATAAGTGTCTTCTTGTGTGATCCGGCCCAGGAAATCTACACTACTGGATCGTCGACTTGGGGATCCTAATCTTCTCGCACAACCCATAATTTAGACTAGTTGCTTGATTTCGGGATCCTTTTCCGTCTTCGGGCCCTAAACCCTAAACCCCGGACCCCTAGACCCCTAGACCCCTGAACCCCTGACCCCTAGACCCCTGAAGCCCTAAACCCTCTAAGCCCTAAACCCTAAACCGCTAACCCCCCCCCCCCCCCCCGAAGCGTTAGTTTCGGGATGGCGAAGTCGGGGCCCTGAAGTGGGGAGAGGCTCGGCTCTTGTGGCGACCTCCGACGCCAAGGTGGGAGGGTGCCTACGGTTTAGGGTTTGGGTAATGCTTCGTAGCCGGTAACCTTTATTTTTTTGGGGGTGATTTTCCTTATCCTACAGGGTTTCGGGTTTAGAGTTTAGGTAATGCTTCGGAGCTGAGAAGGTAGCCTGTAAGCTTGGGGGGGGGGGGGTTATGATAATCCTACCATAATTGCAAAAGGTTAGCCTTGTTTGGGCTCGGGTACTCAGCCCCCAAGAATCATACGGAAGCCTCAATAATTCCCAAGACTATTTTGGGGTTCCTTGTTATAACTATAGTATGATATCCCCAAAATGCTTTATTCTTACCATTGAGGCTTACACAGTACGGTACACCCCACTCTTCCCAAAGCTTCGTAATGCCATTTTCAAAGCCGGCAGAAGGAAACCTGCACTAAAACCAAAAGCCCAACTCCAAACCCCAAGCCCGCAGCCCCTGAACCCTAGAAAGTTTAGCTCCGGAACCGAAGCCCCGAAAGACAGAAGAGAAGCCGCTCAAGCTCTTCCCGTGAAGGCCTCGGAGTCCAGCGGCGACGACAACAATACCTACCTAGGCACATGGTTTAGGGGTTTAGGGGTGCGGGGCTTGAGGGTTGACACGGGGTTGTGGATGTAGGATCATGGTGTTTGGGGATTATGAGTTTTTGAAGTGTAGCGGTGTTATGGAATTGGTGGCTTCGTGTTTAGGGCTTACAGCCTGAAGGGGGGTAGGGAGTCGATGTGCCAGGGTGGCGGGGTCTAGTGACTAGTGAGTATTCAGAATTTTGGCCTACCGCCCGACTTTGCAAGGTCAGCACTCGTCTGAGCCTCAGGAAAAGTAGTTTTTAGCTTTAGGGCCAAGGGTAGCTTCAGCTTGTGTTGGGCTTCGGTCTTCAATCAACACGAATGCCCAACTGCCTGTCTCTAAACAGCCCTCAACCCCTCGCGGTAAAGAAACATCCTGAAGCCCCCGACGAGGAAACCAATACCAAAATCCTCACCCCTGCCCCACAACCCCCAGACTAAATTCAATAACTCTGGACCCTAGCCCCTAAACCCTAAGCCTCAAAACCTAAACCCTAAACCCAGACTTAGGGTCACCCAGTTTAAAGACAACAAGCCCTAAATCAGACTTTGCAGAGGAGACGGCCTGGCGTTGACCTCTGCTTTCGTGCTGCCGGGCCGTCGATTCGGTCATTTCAGGGCCCGGAGATCTTGCAGAGTGTTCAGAGTACAGTAGAGCATAGCATCGGATAAAAATTTTCTAGTTTGATATAATGATCAGAATTTGGGATTTAATGAGGCCTGCAGTTTACCGTTTCAGTGGCGTTTCTTTCCACAGAAGTCGAGCACCGATCGTGGCGTGCACAGCAAGACTAGCCCGGTTTCGGGCCCGAAAGCCCCGACCACTCACCCCGAAATAATGCAATGTAATGTAATATAGGGCCGTAATAAGTAGAATAGCGTTTTGAGGCCCATTATACTATAAGTGTAATCAGGAACCCCCAGAATAGTATTGGTCCAAAACCCAACTTTTCAACCATTGGGCTCTCATGAGGTAGTCTTATTCTGAAAGTTTGAACTTTCAAGCCCAGGGGTTTTGGGGAAGTAGTATTGGTAATTAAATTTACGCCCCGACATTAATGCAATGTAATGTAATCGCACACCCTAAACCCTAAATCCTAAGCCCTAAACCCTAGTCGAACAGCCTGACCTTCCAAGCCGGAGAGCCGATATCCAGCCTGGAAGCAGCCCCGAACTACGCAGGCAGCATGAAGCAAGACAGAATTTTGGGGCCTAAATCATTACCTAAACTGTTCTGATTTCCTTATAAAAAATTGTAGAAGAATGGGCTCCAAAGCCATGCCCTATTCTAATTATCAAGGCCCCTACATTAATGCTGTTTGCGATTGTCGAAATGCCGTATTTCATCGACACTTTCTCGAGCTTGTGGGGTGCTCGGGTTGGGTTGCTGCAGAGTGTTACAGTGTCAGCACTCCAATGCAGAAGTTCAAGAATATCATGCCACTTGGACGACTAACGTTTCATCGTCCAAAGGGCCGAGCAGTCAAAGGCTTCCTCGCACTGCCAAGGTATGGGGCTTACACCGTCATGCTGAAGCCACGCTCCAAGCTGGGATGACAACTTGGGGGGGCTTTCTACTCTTGGACGCGATCTCTGAAGAACTCACATGCTTGCTTTATTGGCATTGTTGTCGTTGCAGTTAAGTCTTCGATACGTCGATGCCCTCAACACAGTTCCTTCGCAATGGTAAGACTGTGTGTCTTCAACCTCTTCATACCAGAACGAGCGTTTGGGCATCCTTAAGCTTTATCTGAAGAGTAATGACCGCGCCGATAGGAAGAGCCACGGCTCTTCACGGGGATGATTGTCGATTCATTCCTTCATTCCTTCCTTCATTGATTAAGTCTTTCCTTCAGTCTTCCGTGCAGAAAGTCCAGGATCCAAGAGTCCAGCTCGGGGTAGGTGGGGAACCAATTACTTTCAGACTTGGATCGTCTATTTTGCCACCATCCTGTTGAGAGCCTTGTGCTTCCCTTCTTGACTGAGTTTGCCAAACCCAGAAAACTCGTAGATCTCGCGCCGGGAGGCACTATGTCCCAGAGAAGGAGGAAGCGCTGGCCATGCCAACGCTGCATCTTGGCCCAGGGACTGAGACAGAAACATCGGTTAGCTCCAGACCTCACGGTGATCTCGTTGTCATAAGCCCTGGGTATCCTGCAATCGAACTCAGACTTAGCACACCCGGCCGAGCACAACGTGAAGCCCCAGCGCAGCCCAGAGCAGCCCCGAATGCCTCTTCCCCGGAGAAACTTCCCAGCACCGCTTCCGAACCGGAATGGATCCCAGCTGACAAACCTCTGAACAGATGCAGGAGTACTCGGTGTCCTACAAAGTGCTCCGAAGTGTTTCTGTCAGGTTTGGCTTCATCGGGGTGCTTGTTATGCTGGGTGGCTGGCCGATCATGGTACTTCTGCATCTGCTGGGATGGGAGGCCTGGGAGTTGAACCGGCTGTGGTAGTATAGGAGCCTTAATAGTTACCGCTACTATTTTGTGGTGTTCCTTATTATAGTTATAGTATAATGGGACCCAAAGCCCTATTCTGATTATTAAGGCCCCTATATTACATCATTCGAAATTGCATGGTGAACTAACAGCCCCAGATTGCCAACGTCGGGTGAGCGTTTGCGCTGCTCCGAGTGGTAGGCGGTCGAGTTGTGCTGCAGAGTTCTAGCTCGCCGGCCAGCCATGGTCGCAGCTGACACACAAAGAAAGGCCTAGCACGAAGGAAAGTGCATATCGCCGCGAAACAAGTGCATGCAATGCTGCCAATGTTGATGGTAATGATGCGGTAGAGATGATGGCTGCCTTGGCGATAACGGCAGTAGCCTCAACAGCCAGACCACCAACAGCAAGAGCAGAAGCAAAAACAACAGCACGTCGTGGAGGACAATCATGGCACAAAGAACAATCACGATAATGGAGGCATCGACAACGACGACGATGACGGCGCGATCATGACGACGACAGCAGCAGCCATTCATGTTCCGGATAGTACTGGCAAGAAGTAAGCAGTGTCATTCATACATTGTCAGGCCATTCTGTCACCAAGTACAAACATCTATGTGCTGTCAAAGAACTGCACATCGGCCATGCGGATGGACTACCACGAGAATCAATATTCATCAACGTCTTCACCCTCATCATGGCCCGCATGACGCCGTCATCATCGTTTTTGAACCTGCATCTGCACCCACAAAATCCAGTCTCCTTGTTGCTCAATGTCAATGCCACATCTACATCTCCATGCCAATCCTGATGTCTGGCTGCATCGGTTTTGGCATCTGGCCATTCGTGCTGCCTCGTCAGTAGCTAGAGTACCCTAAGTGTCCATGTACTCATATAGTATATACATTGGCCTTAATGTAGTCCCTATATAGGTACTTTGGGGTTCATGTATCTCTATATGGGTACATGGACCCTTAGGGGTAGCTATTGCTTGTCATTAGCTACCAAAGGGCAGAGCATCCGGTGGCATACAGGAAGCAGCTCTAGAAGCCCTGACCCTATAACCCCAAAATTTCTCGGGTTCATAGTATACAGAACCATACTACAGACCCAGGGTTTCTCAATCAGATTCCTACCGTAAACCAGCTACTCTTGGAGTCCATAGCTTCTTCGAAGCCTTTTAGCCCGAAATCGCAAGCTTTCAGGTCTCGGATTCACATCCCTCAAGCTTAGACCGTAAAGAAACGAACACTCCCCACATAAGTTCAGCCTGAACCTCTAGACCTGAACTGCAAACCGGTAAGTTTCATTTCCCTAAATCCTATAAACCCGTAAAGCCCTCGTTCACTCGTCCTTCACCCCGAAGAATCAGATTTCTTTCTACACCCTAAACACCAACACCAAACCACATAGGCGCTCTGCAATGCCCTTACAGCTGAACGCCTTCAAGCCCAGCGACGCGGCACTTTCGGGCGTGCAGGCGTTTGCATTGCCCTCGCGCCCGGTGTGGGGATCCTTGGTGGTGAATGCCACTGGGCCGACCTTAAAGCGATACACCGGGTGCAATATACCGTAGAGTTCTGGAACATGTGTAGTATCAGTCCTTTTTGTTCCGTTGCTATGGACGCAGCGAATTACATAATTAGTGGGGAGCTAGAGCAGTTGGCTACTAGGGTGCCTGCCAGGGTTTGCATGGAGGACAGCACGTTAAAGTCCACAAGCTGAAGTTTCGAGTTTAGAGATTGGCAGATAGAGTTTTTGGATGTGCATTCAAGGGTCGTAAGGATGAAACTCTCTGAGGCTCAGTTTGGGTATCCCAGAAAATCTCAGGTACCTCATGACCTCGGAGTTACATAGATTTTTTGTTACGGAAGCCCGCAATCATGGTGTGGCTGTGCATTGCCCAGAAAGCCATACTGGCCTCGGTCAAGAGCTTTGACCTTCGTTCCAGTGAAGACGCAGATGACGATGACGGCGATCAGAACCCTAAGTCGGCGCCAGTTGGTTATAAAATACGGCAATGGTGGTGTGCTTGCTGCTACTGCTTCTGATAAGACGGACGCTTGTGCACGGTCTTTTACGTCTGTTGGTAGTCGTCGTGGTGATGGTTTGGATGGTGGTCGTCGTGGTGGTGATGTTTTGGATGGTGGCCGTTGGTGGTGTGGTGATGGTGGTGGTGGTGGTGGTGGTGGTGGTGGTGGTGGTGGCGGTGGTGGTGGTGGCGGTGGGGCTGGTGCTGGTTCTGGTGCTGGTGTGCTGGTGTGCTGGTGTGCTGGTGTGCTGGTGTGCTGGTGTGCTGGTGTGCTGGTGTGCTGGTGTGCTGGTGTGCTGGTGTGCTGGTGTGCTGGTGTGCTGGTGCTGGTGCTGGTGCTGGTGCTGGTGCAGGTGGCGGCGGCATGATTGACAGACAGAGGTCATGTGCGGGTACTTTCAGAATGATGAGTTTCTTGCATTTCTTGATGCACACTAGAACTTTGCAGTCCAGAAACTCATGGGACGAGGCACTGATTGGCACCAATCTCAGCGATGTGCTCTGGGCGTACGCGGTGCAGCTGACGACACCTTTGACGGTGCCCTGTCGTTGTGGTTTCAGTGGGCAGCACTCCCAGCCCTGAACCCATCACCTGGGCTTCGAGGCTTTGAGCTGCCGATCTTGGGAGCTACTTATGTTTCAGCCCGGAGCTTTGGATTGGCTCCAAATCTTCCCCCTCGCCTAGCCCCCGTACCCGTCGTTGGTATAAAAGTCCCGTAGATCCTCGAACTTCCGATCCGACTGTACCTCAGGCCACGCTGGGACTGTCCCTTACCGTGCCCTTCGGCATGATCTCAGATGTGCTGCTCCGCGGGAAGGACGGGGATAGTCGAGGCGAAGAAGACGGGGATGTTGGAAAAGGCGGTTTTCGTTGGGGTGAAAGGTTCAGAGGTTGAGGGTCACAAGTCTCGGACTAGGTAGGCCTTTGGACATTTTGCATTTTCCCTTATTTGGCTTACTAGGACCCTATATACGAATATTCTTCAGAGGCTTTAAAGGGCCAACCTAGCGGAGGGTTGGTTACAGATGCAGGAGTTTCGCATGAAAGTTGTCGTGCGGCTCGGTTGCAGGGTCTGATTTGTATTTTGGTTTGGCTTAGCTTGTTTGCAGTAGGCGTTCAGACCCATTAACTTTTAAAGCCTTCATCATCCCCACCTATGTAATCCCTAAACTCCCCGACCCTATCATGCCAAATCTGTGCCAGGAGTTTGACGCCCAGTACATCTGTGGCTCTCTGCTTGTGGCTGGGCAAGCAAAGCCTGAAGCCCCTCACCCATTCGGGAACCACGGCTTCCGACACTTGCTCCGTCTAAGGTTTTAGTGTATTGAGTTAAATTACGGAGACCGTTCCGGTCGTAGCAGATTCCTTAAACACATTCCTCCTAAGTTCTTACTGGCTGCTGGAACTCCACAGCTGATGCATCCTCACCGGCAGGATGTTCAAGTTCATTTATGCAAGGTTTAGCACAAATGGTTCCTTAAGTTTACGCAAGGTGCAGGGCTCCATCAAGAGGTCTACTGTCTACACCCAAGGCTGTGAGATCCTTTCAGATCACGAAAACTTATTGTTCGGGGTTCAGGGATGGTTATCGGTTATCTAAGTATTCAGGCCCGTATAGTGCGGCGCTGAGTTGACTTGCTGCAATAATGGGTAACACTATCCCTACATTGCCCTATGGTCCGTGTCTCGTTGTAGTACAACATACACCCAAAGCCATGTTTAAAATCACTAAACGTCCCCGTGGCTCAGGTCCTCCTGGGATTTTTCCTGGTCAGCGTGGCGCAGCAAGCAGCTTGCCCGATATAGGATTGGGCTTGGGATGGAGGTACTTTCGAGCTCGGGTGTCTATGGAGCTAAGCGCGAAGATAATCAACACCTCCAAGCCCTCAACACAAACTCGTACACCCGAAACCCAAAGCCACTTTACCCCAAACCCTAAGCCCTGAACCCTGTAAACAGAGTAAACCTCAACCCCTGTCGCGCTGAATCCGAAGGCTGTTGCGCCCTAAACCCACAACACCGAACAAGTTGGCACCCCAAGCCTCAAGCGAAAGGTATGGTCGCGCCTTTGGATCACAGAGGAGTCCAGCTGCTCAGCGCGAGGCCCAGAAGTGCATCGGTATAACAATTAACACCGAGGTAGTATTGGTAATTGTTTAGGCCCTCATGTTATGAAGTTTGGGCAAGTGGAGAGTCAGAGAGAGAGAGACAGAGTGAGAGTGCGAGTGAGAGTGAGAGTGAGCTTGAGAGTGAGAGAGTGAGGAGGGAGGAAGGATGCTCATACTGTAGCCTGGACATGGTTACCGCGGGCTCGCACGGCCAGGAGAAAAATGGCAAGGCAATAGCAGAATCAAGAATCAAGCTAAATATCACAGACACCTATGATAAAGTGAAGGCAGTAAAGATTTAAAGGCCCTAAACCCCTTAAACCCTAAACCCTCACCCCAAGGACAGCGAGGATGAGTGATACGTGGGAAGCTGGCCTCGCTAAAGCCTGCTCGCCGAGCATCTGCAGCCGCAGACTGTGCAGTTTCGGATTGTTAACGTTTTGGGCTTTAGTTTGGGTTTAGGGTTTAGCAGGGGTTGAGGGTTTGCTTATGGTTGGCTGAAGAGTTTAGAGCTTTGGGGAGTTTCAGACCGTGATCAGTTCTCTTCAAAACCCCTGAACCCTTGAAGTCCTAAGTTCTCCACAGCCTCGAGTCTGGTAGGTTGGCCCATGGAGTCCACAGTTTGCCATCCATATGGTTCAGTGGATGTTAAGTCTTTCGGAGTCTACAATTTGTGCGGTTAGCATTGTGTTCTCACTTATATAAAGTAAGCTAAAGTCATCTTGTTTAGGGCTCATGTTTGGCTTGTATACGGTGCTAGATCTTCCGGATCTGTTGGGCTTGCCCGGTGGATCCGGTGGATCAGATGGTTAGTCCCCAGACCTTCCACATCCCTTAATTCCTTAAGACATATTAGGGATCCTACTATAATTTACGGTATATCCCTTAAGGAGTTTTGGAGGTTCAGGGTCTGCTGTTGCCTGCGGATGCCCAAACGGCACATGGTGTACATCTCGGTCTCGGTGATATCGAGTCAGAGGACCCGGCAGCAAAGGGACCGGCCAGAGAGGAGCCCCCAAGCGAGGGACGGTTGTAGTATAGTTTAGCTTAGTTTGGTACGGTATAGCATAATTAGTATAGTTTAGTCTGGTATAGTATAGTGTAGTATAGTTTGGTATAGTCTAGTCACTAGTCCAGTCCAGGGTCCCTTCAGTTTTCCCTCGGCTTTGTCGGACGCTGATCCATTCGGACCCCCTCGGGTTCTCCTGGAGCCTCGGAGCTAGCAGCTTTGGCTCGCTCCCCTCCTGGCTCTCGCGGCAAGTGGGCACAGGAGCTGCCAGTAGATCTCCGGGCTCGGGCTCTAAACGGAGCTTCTCGCGGCGGAGCGTCGAAGGCAGACCGGCTTCTCTGCAGTTTCTCTGCCAAGCCGTCACGACCGCGCAAGCCGGCGGCAAAAGATGCGAGTTGTAGAGTGTAGGCTTTGATTGCGCTTGACACTTCCTGTCGCAATTGCTCTCATTGTAGTTGGCCTTGTTGGTGTACTCCTGTACTACCATTTCTTTACAGCTGTTGATCGTAGTCATTTTTCGTAGAAGTGCTCTCGTGGTGATTCTCTGCCTCGCCGCTCGCGGTGGTCTGGGGCCGTCCTGGTTCGGATTGAGATGCTACAACTGTAGCTTTGACTGGGCCGTGTTGAAGATCTAATGAGCTATGTCCGAATTGCTGCAGTGCCCAGAGACTTCAAAACCCCTTGATTCCGGGTTTTGGGGATCCTATCATAATTTAAGTATTACTTGAACGGTTTTGCAGCCTCTGGGTACATACGCATACCACAAATTTAGATGGTTCACATTGACGGCCCCACCTTCGTATCGTCTCGCTTAATGAGGAGCTTTTGTAGGGTTAGGCCTTAGCGGAGCATGCTTCAAACGATGAGCGCCAACACAGCTCCAGTGATTCTCGATGGCTCCATCAGTCGAACCCGAAACCACTAGTGCTCAGCCGAAGCCGTAAACTGTAGACTGTAAAAACCTAAACCTCAAAACCCCTTATCCCCTAAGAAGAGTATTGTATAGATCCTACACCCGAAACCAGTCCAAAGAGCTCTCTGCTCAAACCCTAAACCCTTAAAGCCTAAATCCCCAAACTTATCCCCAAAAGCCTGAAGTCTAGACCCCAAAGTCCAGGTCCCTTCTCAGTGTAGCTACAGCAGAACATATACCGCATACCCCAACACTGAATGCAAATGAAAGAGGCCATTTTGGTAATAGCAACCCAGAGCCCAAACCCTACTGAAAGTGGCCTGTCTGCAGTCAAGTTACCGGCCGGTAGACAAGAGGCCACTAAACAAAACGAAGCCTACTCAAGTGCCCTAAACCTTAAAACCCTAATCCCCTAAACCCCCAACCCCTACACCCTAAACCCTGAACCCTGAGACCCAAGCCAAATTATTAAGGCTTATGGTAGGAGCACCCTTATCGTAGGAGCACCTGGCTCCTTGGCATCTTCGCTCTGTCAGGCCGCTTTCGAGTCAAGGGCGTCGGGATGGAGGGGTCTTAGGGGTGCTATGACTTAGGGGTTCTGTGAAGCTATAATAAGCGTTCTATCATTTCAGGATTTAGGGTTCAGGGGCTGGGGATTTAGGGATTCAGGTGTGGTGATCCGGTTTGGGTTTCGAGATGTAGGGTTGGAGATTTCGGGTTGGGTTTTAGGTTAGTGCTTCGGTTGATGATATAAATCCTGGATTACCCATAATAGGGAATATACCATAATAGGGAATATACCATACTTCCCATTGTCTAGGGGCATGATGCTAATGCAGGATTTAGATCATCAACCGTGGCACTTGGGATTTTGTTGATGACCCTGACCCCCTTTTCATGTATAGTGTGCATGAGTGGAGCTTGTGCAAGTGAGGGTCTACTTGTTTGCAGCGGATGGCTTCAGAAAGGTTGGAGCCATGATCGGCAGAAGCCAACGGCGACATGCCATGATCGGTAGAAGCCAGCGGCAACGTGCCATGATCGGCAGAAGCCACATACCACGAGCTTAGGCTATCGTCATGCTGTGCACAGAAGCGCATGTCGACTTTGTGGTTTGCAGTAAAAAGAATTCGGATCGCGTGCGCCATGGTTCGTTGAGCCTACTCCTGTGTGAAACACGTTTCTGAGATCTAGACGACGACGTCCCGTAAGGGGAAGTTTGTATTCACAGGTTATGAGCGCCCAACCTCCAGTGCCGTCTCCCCCGACTTTGGAAGGAGAGGCCAACGGGCCGCAGTATGAGGGCATGCGAGAAGAGCGCCAGATGGCAACCGGACAGAGCCCACAAGTGGGCCAGGCCAATGAGCCCCAATTGATGGTCAATGGTGTCGATCCTCCACGGGTGAGTGCTGCTCGCGAAGAACCGCCCCCGGCGGGACCGCGGGTAGCAGGCTCGCCCCTGGAGGGCCGCACGTTGACTGATGAAGCAGCTGGAAGCGCGGTGGCACCTGGTTTTTTCCGCGGACAAGTGGGCATGGACACGGCAATAAGCCCATCGAGCAGTGCTGGCTATGAATCACTACCTACGAGACCGTCTTCACCTATGAGACCCCAGAGTGGGCAACCGCACGAGGCAGAGAGGACGGTGGCTATGGAGTATTCTGTGCAGAATGCTGGTGGTCAACCGGTGGTTCGTTGGGTGGCAAGACTGACGGAGTTTTTGAGATCCGAGCAACGGGTTTCAGGGTAGGTTTATGGAAGGGTTAGGGTTAGGTGTAACAACAGGCCAGCCTTCAGGATTCACCACACTCCCTGAGCAGCAAGCCTACTCTACAAACCACCAGCAGCAGCTCGTGACGCACCAAGCAGCAGCCCAGTCCCCGGCGATGACAGTGGCTAGACCTTGCGACTTGCAAAACCACAGTTTGAGGCAGCGACCGCCACCACCACCTTTGCCGATAAGGATGCCATCGCCAATGGGACGAAGATCTCCTTCTCCACCTCCACCTCCTCCGGTGCAGGCGCCGAGTTTACCGTGGCTTTCCAGGAATCCTTCATCACCACCGGCACCTCCACAATGGGAACATCATCTCTTCACGCCGGAGCAAGCCACTCACTTAGAACGGCATCAGCATGAGGCCCCCTGGCTGTACTCTCGAAGGGGCCCTCCTAGCTCAACGTCGTCTGAAGAGGTTCAAGCTGAAGTCCAAAGGCAACTTCGAAGTTTCGTAGAACGGCATGATGGTGAGGCTAGGCGTCTTCGTGATGAGGTCCAACAGCTACAAGGGGAACGAGATCGTCTTGCAAGGCAGCTAGCACGTGATCAGACAGGAGAGGGTCACCAAGAACGTGATCGGGCTGTGGAGGGTCACCAAGGGCATGATCGGACTGTGGAGGGTCACCAAGGACGTGATCGGACTACAGAGGATCGTGAAGTATACGTGATCGGACTACAGAGGGTCACCAACTACGTGATCGGGCTTCTGAAGGTCATGAGGGGCGCGTGCGGTCTGCTGAAGGCCGTTACCAAAGACGAGATCGCTCTACCGAAGGCCTTCACCAAGGACGTGATCGGGCCTTAGAGGGTCACCAAGGACGTGATCGGGCTTCAAAGGGTCACCAAGGACGTGATCGGGCTTCAGAGGGTCACCAAGGACGTGATCGGGCTTCAGAGGGTCACCAAGGACGTGATCGGGCTTCAGAGGGTCACCAAGGACGAGATCGGGCTTCAGAGGGTCGTTATGTGTCCAGTCATGATGTTGGTCGGGATGCCGTACCTGGTCACAGTCAGACAACAGAGTACTTTGACTTGGCAGCAGGCGATAGAGCTCTACGTGATCAACAGCGACTTCCTTCCGAACTTGATCCACCAAAGGAGCAGGAGCAAGATGGCGCGAAGGCTAGTGGAAACCCCTCTACGATGGAGCTGTTGGGGTTCATCGCTACGGGGATGAAGCAGCTACAAGAGGTCCAGTTGAAGCAGATGGAGAAGAAGTCGGACATGCCGGAAATTGTCAAACCGGGCATTTCTTCTCTCCCAGCTCTGAGCTCGCCGGGCCAAGACACGAGTCCTGTCGACATACAGGATTGGTTGGAGGAAGTCGGAGGTGTGATGACTGACTTGAGCGACTCCAGCTGGGAGTGGTGGCTTCAGACCCGGGACTTGGCGGAAGAACACTACCGCAAGTGGGTAAAGTCTACGCCCATGGAGAAGATCTCTTTGTCGATGCCGAAGAGTCCGAGTCTGGAGCAGGGCCGTTATGGGAGAGTGAATGCGAGAGCGGCGGGAATGGTGCTTGCCGCGCTCCCTCAGGAGGTGAAGTCTGAGATGATCACGAAGAAGGTGACGGGAAGCACGGCAAGTTTGATCTTCAGGCTCCTCACGGCGTACCGGCCAGGAGGGGAAAAGGAGAAGACCTTGTTGCTGCAGCAGCTCACGGCTCCCGAACCGGCCAGTACGGCAGAAGAAGCGGTACAGGGACTACGACGCTGGGGCCGGTGGCATTCTCGTGCAAAGGACCTCACAGTGACGGTTCCGGATCCGGTCTTGATGATAAAGGGCCTTGCGGTGATCGTCTCTGGAGTTCTGAGCCGACATCAAGATGTGTGGCTGCGCACTTCAATGGTGCGTCAGAAGCTGCAACTAGACAGCAATCCCAGCGAGGAGTCTACCTTGGACTACCATAAGCACCTGCAGGCCGAAATGGAGTTGTTGAGTACTGCGGCAGCCCCTTCAGCGAAGGCTACTCCAAAGATAAGGAGCGCTACTACGACGGCAGAGCAGTCAACTACGGCGCCTACGGCAACCTCCTCTACTACCACACCGGCGGCAAGGCCCAAGGCGTCACCTACCAAGGACAAGGCGTGCAAGTGGTTCGCTAAGACCGAAGGAGGCTGCAGACGTGGGGCGGACTGTCAGTTCGCCCACGAGTGGGGTACTACGGCGAAGGCGGGCAGATGCCTGGTATGCTCAAGCACGGGCCATCTCAAGAAGGACTGCCCGGTGAAGGACAAGGGTTCGGGTTTGCGTCAACCCAGACCAAAGTCTGAGCCCTCACCGCAAACCTCAGCTACTACCACTGCAGCAGCGAGGGCTTTGGCTACCACACCAGAGATCACTTCTTCTTCGACTACGATGCCTCCTCAGCCTGCGGCGGAACCTTCGCCTACTACGTCACCGACTTCATCACAATCCCGGGTTCCCCCAGAAGAGGAGCGCCCAGGAGAGTTGAAGCAGATGTTGGCGGATGCGTCCAAAATGTTGAAAACCATGATGGCCAACAACCCTTCCGGAACCCCGGCGGGATCAGCGACAACTCCGTCGTTTGAGTCTATCCAGAGGCAGTTAGATGAGCTGCGGCTGAAGTCTATGACCGTGGACAGCGCGTCAAGGGGAGCTTCGAGTTCTACGGGTTCCTCCTCACGGCCGCCTACGTATGAAGAGATACAAAGGCAGCTGGACTCCCTGAGGTTGAAGGTTATGAAGGTCACTAGTGCCGACGGCGAAGATAAGCAAGGAACCCTGTTGGATTCGGGATCTACGCATGTGCTTCGACCAGCCAAGGATGAAGAAGAATGCCGTGACTGTCAGCAGGTCTTTGTTACGCTGGCGGGAGATGAACAGCGGCTTCTCAACCAGACAACGAGTGGAAGCATCATCGTGGAGCCCAGCAAGTCCAAGGATGTTCAGTCCATAATCCCGTTTGGGAAGGTCATCGAATGCTTGGGGTGTACCTTGAAATGGTCTAAGGGCGGCTTTTACCTCCACCACCCCAAGTTCGGCCGCATAAAGACCCATGTTCGAGCAGGATGTCCAGAGATCACTGATGCAGGTCAGGCGGCAGCGATCATCGCCGAGCTTGAGATGAAGAAGGTTGCGGAGCTCAAGGAAAAGACACGGGAGCTTCAGGATCAGCTCACTGCGATTCGGATGCTCGAGGACCGCAAGGCTGATTGGAGAGTGTTGTTGGGAAGGTATTCGGAACAAGGGTGCGCGGCTGATGGTTTGCAGGCCTTGTTCACCTCCCCGGCGTTTGTCAGAATGCCCAACGAGTTGAGGACCCTGGTTGCCCCGGAGATGAATTGCTCACCCGATGCGGGCTGGGACTACCTTAAGCTCCTACCAGTGCCCAGACGGATGAGGAAGCGACTCCTTAGGTCGAGCTGTTGGGTGTTGAACATGTTTGCGGGCGGCAAGAAAGGAGACCCCATCCAAACCTTTGCTGGAGCTACTTCGTCAAGACATAGGGGCGAGGTTGTGGTGATCAACGTCGATGTAACTTTGTCGCCGGGGTGGAACCTTCAAGGGGAGCTCTATAAGGCCCTCCTGTGGGGAGCTATGAACTCGAAGGTGAAGGCGGTGATCTCCTCGCCCCCTGTCGGAGGTTTGTCCATGGACGGTGTGACGGAATCCAATGGGAGCCCATCGCATAGATACATGAAGGGCTTTGAGATGCTGTCCAAGACGCTCTTTCTGTACCTGGTGGCCTATACAGCCTCCGAGGGTGCGGAACCCTCGTTGTCAGTTGGTGCGCCAGTTGACAGTCGCGGATTTTGGGAGCTTGAGATGGTTAAGGGCTTCCAGGAAGTGGTGAAGGAGATTGGAGTTAAGGAGTGCGTGCTTGAGCAAGGTGCTTTTGGACATCCTGAGAAAGCTCCTGTTAGGCTTCTTCACAATGTTGGTTTGGAAGTTCATCATGGGCTGAAGGACTCGCGTCCCGACCACCTACGTCCCCCTCGAGATCCTGACTTTCCTGATCGAAGATGGTGTCCAGGCCTACGACGTGCGATACTTGAAGGCATTAAGGCTTTGGGCCTTGGGGATGGTGCAGAGGGCTATGAGTCGGAGGGCGAGTGCGAACTTCGGAAATTGACCAAAGAGCAGGGTTGGCGACTCCACATTCAACGAGACCATGTTCCTTTCAGAAAGGACTGCGAGCAGTGTGTGATGACTTTGGGAACGGGGCGCCCGCACAGGCGAGTTCACCAAAAAAGCTGCTATGTGCTGAGTGTTGATGTGGGTGGTCCTTTGAGATTCCCCAGCAAGGATGCACACGGCTCTGGGTACAAGTACTTCCTGGCGGCATCCTACACCAAGCCCCGCTTCTCAGACTTAGAGCCGCTTGATGAGGACCCGCCACCCGACCTTGCCGATGAGGACTACGACTTCTCTACGCTTGAGGACGGGGAGGTCGACCCTGGAGGGATAGCGGACGACGAGTTCAGTGCACAAGGCGGTGTATGGGATGAAGATGAGCTTGCCGAGTACGAAACTTCGGAGGCAGACGTCAATGAAGACCCGGCAATGAAGAAGGTTCACGGCACCAATGGACTGTGGGACGATGATGATTTGGCGGCCATCGAACAGGAAAAGGATGCGAAGGCCACGGAAGATGAGGAGGGGAACGCGGAGGCTCAGACGGACTTTCTCTACTACTTCAAGCCTTTGAAGGGGAAGAGCGGGAAGCATGTCCTCAAGGCGATACAAGAAGTGGTTCTACAACTACGAATGGAAAACCTTCCTGTGGTTCGGATTCATGCGGACCGGGCCCACGAGTTGAGATCGGAAAGCCTTCGTCAGTGGACCTTAGACAACAATATCCTCCTCACGCGGACGGAGGGCCAGTCCCCCCAGTCCAATGGGACGGCTGAGCGAGCCGTTCGTTTCCTAAAGGGGCGGGCACGTTCGCTACTACGATCTGCTGGACTACATCCACAACACTGGGCCACCGCCATGGCTACAGCAGCACATCGTCAACGTGAAGATTGTTTGCGACCAGAAGCCACGAGTGTACCCCCTGCGTATGGCACGAAGGTGGCGATAAAGAAAAAATACTACGGCCAAGGCGGAAAACTTGATCTACTACCTCGATGGGTTAAGGGAACCTACATGGGGCCGGTGTGGGACGTTAACCAGGGCTCAGCAATACTCGAGGATGAGACCAACCGCTTCACGGTGTCTACGCATGTGAGGGCAAAACTTGTGGACCCAGGCACTATCGACCAGGAGCCGGAGTTGAAGGTTGAACCACCGCCCAGGAGAAGATTGTCAGCAAAGACTACGGTGGACAAGGACGGGTTGAAGATAAAGGCGATGTCTGTGAAGGAGGCACGAGAAGTGCAAGGGAAGTTGCAAAGGGAGATAGTGGAGTTTCTCAAGACTGGCGACTCCCTTGGGCGGAGTTAATCGTCCTCAACTACAATCCCAAGAACTTCAACCTGAGAGCTCGTACGTCACATTGGGAGCCTTCCAACATGGTGGGGTAGTTGGTGTCACCAATGCAACGAAGGACCACCAGAGCTTGGCGAAGAAGGTGTGCGAGTTAGTTACCCTGGCCTTTCCTGAAGAGGTGTTCTCCTCTGTGACGATTGTTCGTGATACTTGTATGCCTGTTCACCGAGATTGCTTCAATGATCGCAAAACCTATAACCTGGTTATCCCCTTGGATGTGACGGGTGATGCAGCGGTTTGGGAGGAGCTTTGTCCTGGTGATCAATTTCTGGGAAGCTATGAAACCAGGTGGCATAAGGGTCGCGAAGTACCAGGTCAAGTTCACAGCCTAAAGGGAAATGTCAAGGTCAGACCTCATCGGCTCCATTGTGCAGTACAACCAAGTGAAGGACCGAGGCTTCTTTTAGCTGCGCACACCGTTGGTGGATGGAAAAAGCTTAAGGAGGAAGAGCTTCAGGAACTGATAGAAATGGGCTTCCAGATCCTCGGTGTTGAGGAGTACATCATGAAGCGAGCTGAAGTACAAGAACACCGGGAGGCTTTGCATTTACCGTGGGTGATTGAAGACGAAGATGTAGTTCACAACTTTAGTGGAAAAGACTCCCCAGCCGAAGTAGATGAGGATGTGGTTCGATGCGCAAAGGCGGCTGCAGACAACCTCTACACCTATGGCATTGAGGAGATCTTAGAATCACTACAAGATGAACTACGTGTTGTTCATACAGTCCACCCTCGTGAAGTAGATCAGCACCTTCCCAGTTGGATTCCAGCCCTGAAGGCCGAGATGAGTACTCTCGAGGACATTGGCGCCATCAAGAGATTGGTAGGGCAGGCTGCGAAGGACTACTTGAACTTACCAGGAGTTCAGGTGGTGCCGGGGAAGGCCGTCTACACGGTGAAGCCCCCAAACAAACCGGGCTCCAATTATCGTCGCAAAGCCCGTATTGTGGGCTGTGGAAACTTCCAGGCGAAGGACGACTCGGAGCAGAACTACTCCGGCGGAGCTGCTGCGGAGGCGGTGAGACTTGGTGTTGCCCAAGCGGCAAGGCGAATATGGGCCATTTGCACAGGAGATGTGGTGAGCGCCTTTTTACGGGCGCCTGTGCCGCAGGGCACGCGATTGGCGTTGAGGCCACCAGCAGTTCTTGTGCGCGCTGGATTAGCTGACCCCAGCGAGTTGTGGTCAGTGCATATGGCACTATATGGATTTAGAAGTAGTCCTCGCTGGTGGGGCTGTCACAGGACAGGCATTATGAAGCAGGCGGTCACACCGGGCGGCTTGACCTTCCACCAAGGAGTTGCAGACTCTGAGGTCTGGCAGGTGCGAAATGGAGAAGGGGCCGTTCTCGGCCTTGTCATAATCTACGTGGATGATTTCTTCATTGCTGCGCCGAAGGAGATCTGCGAGGACATTTACAAGTGGTTGGCGGATACGTGGGAAACTACGCCCATTCAATATGCCTCCTCTACCTCACCAATCCGTTTCCTTGGAATGGAAGTGCGAGAAGCTCGAACTGAGTCCGGGGAGTTTGAAGGGTACACCTTGGACCAAGAGGGCTATCTTCAAGAAGTACTACGACACCGGAACGTGAAACCCGAGGAGAAGTCGTTGCTCCCGGCCACGAAGGAAACCCTTACGTTATCGGCTGATCAGGATCCACCTACGTTTAGGCCGGAGGACCTCAAGCTGGCGCAATCCCTTACAGGCGAACTCGCCTGGATGGCCCAGCGTTGTAGACCGGATCTAGCATATGTGGTGAGCATTATGGCGAGCTTGACTACCCGAGACCCAGTGCGGGTTGCTGCAATAGGCCGAAAGGCCTTGGCCTACCTAAACCATACGAGCTCGTGGAGACTGAGGTTTTGGACCGGTGGAAGCCCTACGTTGGTGACCTACACGGACTCTTCCTATGCTCCGGACGGAGACCGGAGTCATGGAGGCGCCGTTACGTTTTGGGGAACATGTCCTATCGCGTGGAGGAGTTCGCGCCAACAGTTGGTCACTACGAGTTCCGCGGAGACGGAATTAGTGGCAGCTCATCATGGGTGCCAACAGATGGAGTCAATAGATGCTCTTCTCACGGATATGGGCGAGACTCCGGAACAGCGGGTGATCTACGTGGATAATGCTGCAGCGATAACACTGGCGACTTCCGAAGGTGGGAGTTGGAAGACACGTCATTTGAAAGTGAGACATCGAGCTCTACGCCAGAAGGTTGAACAAGGCTGGGTCGAGGTTGTGTACTGCCCGGGCGATCAACAGCTGGCGGATGGACTCACGAAGCTACTGGCGTCGCAAAGAATGAACCAGATGATGTTGTTTTGGGGATTGTCGGCAGCTGGAGATCATGTTCGCCTACGGCAAGTTCAAGCTTCAGCAGAACAACAGAACCCAGAGCAACAAAGGACCGAGCAACGGACACTGGAGCAGCGCCAGCCAGCAGAACACACACCGACACCCACAGCACCACATCCGAATCCCGAAGGCCTGGGTTGTTGTTTGGGACTTATTGTTATTCTCCTAAACTTAGCTAAGGCTAGTGGTGAGGTTACTAACCCGGAAGCCCCAACTGCTCTGGCTGTGGATTCGTCCTTGGAGCTGTACGGCGTGGTGTTGATGCTGGGAATATGCTTTATTGCTTTATGGGAATGTGGAAGAGTGTGCTGGCGAAACCGCGGTGAGGCGATGCGCTTGAGGTCTCTTCAAGAATCCCAAAAGCTGTCCAAGAAGGAGATGCGCGAATTGAATGGTCTACTGAGGCGGAATCCCGCCCAACTGCAAGGACATGAGAAAGAACGGATGATCCAGTTGGCTGAGGCAACCGGAGTTGATCTTTCAGGAATCCTTGCTGGAACCGAAGGGCCACAGTTCGCTACTCCAAGTACTGTTCTAGGTGGAGGTGAGGTACCCCCACCGCCACCAAGCCCCTTCAGTGCTTGTGCGGCAGACGAAGAATTCCTGAGGAATAGAAGAGGGGAACGGCGTTCTCAACCGTCGCCTCCGCCTCCACCACCTACCTACGAGGACATCGTTGAGGAAGACGAGCGGGCAAGGAGGACTACGTCGACCTTCTACCCCGCTCCGGAGCAGGTGTCAGCTGAAACCAGGACCTACAAGTCACGATCGGTTGGAACTCAGGTCCAGATGCTGAAGGAGATGCCAAAAGTAGTGTTCGTAACTCCCTCTGGAACGTGTGTGCATGCTACGAGAGATTGCAGCACATTGAATCGATCGACGAAGTTCATACAGAAGGAGGTGTGTGCTAAGTGCATACCAGGGCAAAAGGAGGTCACGGAAAGGCCAATGTAAATGGCAGTGACCTAACGCCCATGCCAAGGAGGGGTGTTGATGACCCTGACCCCCTTTTCATGTATAGTGTGCATGAGTGGAGCTTGTGCAAGTGAGGGTCTACTTGTTTGCAGCGGATGGCTTCAGAAAGGTTGGAGCCATGATCGGCAGAAGCCAACGGCGACATGCCATGATCGGTAGAAGCCAGCGGCAACGTGCCATGATCGGCAGAAGCCACATACCACGAGCTTAGGCTATCGTCATGCTGTGCACAGAAGCGCATGTCGACTTTGTGGTTTGCAGTAAAAAGAATTCGGATCGCGTGCGCCATGGTTCGTTGAGCCTACTCCTGTGTGAAACACGTTTCTGAGATCTAGACGACGAAGTCCCGTAAGGGGAAGTTTGTATTCACAGATTTCGGGATTCGGCATTTTGGTGTTCATGCTTACTTGGAGCAGCGAGCCGGATCTCGCCTCTCTGAGCGGATTTGGGCATGGGGATGTGGCCTTCGGGGCCTTATAACAGGGACCCTACTACTCAGGGTACTATATTTGAATCCCCCATTTTCGGAAACTCCCACATTAAGGGGCCCTAAGACAGCTGGCCCCATGGAGTGCGAAACCTCTGCATCTGTAGCAGGCTCCTGGTTACCTGGAGCAGCACCGGGCTGAGGCGGCTTGAGGTTTGAAGCGACCGGGTGAAGTATGCTGTAGGCATAGAGCAGAGTGCAATAGTACAGTACAGCAGCGTAGGATCACGTGGAAGACATGCTATATGAGCCACATTACGTGTCTTCCTGTTTGGTGCCTGCACTGCAACTTGCTGGACGTTGAGCTCAAAAGAACACAGTCGCTGAGGAAGAAGACTCCCTCGCTTGCGACAGCGGCGAGCACTTTCGGCTGCTGGAGCCATTGCGTGGAGTGGGGGCCTCGAGTTTTTAGATGATGTAGGGCAAACGGTTCCAATATGTACGCAGCTCTTCCGCAATCCACCTGCTTTTGTTCAATACATGGGCGTACATGCCAAACACGGCTTTGCAAGTAGTGGGACCTGAGTAGAGGTGCTGCTTAGTGTAGTCGGTGATACACATCCAGGGTTGGTGGTACGAATTGCGGTCTTCCTCTGCAGCATGTATAAGAAAGAACGACATGTGTCACATGTATATACATATAAGCATATAGATGTATATACATATATATGTGTATATACATATATATATATATATATGTATATATGTATATATATATATGAGTAGATGTCGAGCCGCCTCCTGTTTAGCCCTGATTTTATGACTTTCCTGTCATTATCTGTACTTGTATATATGTGTATACACACCACAGAGGTTCAGACATGTATGGAACATGCAGTTAGCTGTACTCACACAGAGCTAGCTACCTGGCCTTTCCGAGCGACGGGTTCTCCGTTGGATCGGCCGTTGGCATGCAGAGTTGCGTTGAATACTGATGCCGGTTTATTTTCCAGAAGACGAAGTAACCGGTAGCAGGCAAGGTGCGGCGGGTTCTGGTTCAGGGTTCTTGTTGGCATTGAAGAAACCGGTCTCGGGTCCATCTTTTGCAGGAGACGGGCAACACATCCCAAAATCTTCCAAACTCTATTGTACCCGACCTGAAAGCCGTAGAGATCCCGGAACACCTGGACCTAAACCCGACCATTAGATATGGTAAACCAGAGTCCAGAGCCTTTTGAGGTGGCCTCAGAGGAGATCTGCAGTTGGTGGTGCCCTCAGGTTGCGGGTAACATAGGGGGTTGAATAGTTATCCCCAATACTAATACCAACAGTGGGAATGAGAGAGCTGTGAGCACAAATATGACGACGATCAAAAAATGTAGCAGTAGCCTTAATTAGTTACTGATCGTTATAACAACAATCTCTGTAATGGAATCATCATCAGCTTCAGTATTTTCATCGTTTAATCCGTGGACACAATGTCTTTTGGCACGATCTTGTTGCCATGTTCGCGACGAAGGTGTGGTGCGCCCGGCTGGCTTGTTTTTGGTGCAATGATACTGGAGCATGAGGTGTGCCCGGCATTGTCATCTTCATGTGTCCCTGGGTGGTTGCAAACTGCGTTCCTGCTCAAGCTATGAAACCCTTTGTGGTCATCACGGAAGAGATTGGTTACGTTTATTGGCGATTGTGCTCGGCTTTTTCAATAGCGGCCATGCTCTTGTCTTGAACGTTTGGGGTCCGGGACCTTTATCTGTGTTCGAGCACGGGCTTTCGCGGAAGACTGGCAGACACTGTGCCCCTAAAGGTGTGGAAATGACCAAGTTCGCCGCTGTAGACAATGGCACAAGTTTGCTTGCAGCCGAGATGGACGCCCACGAAGTCTGTAGTTCGGGGCACGAACACGTTACCGACCTGATACACACGTTTGACGACGACACCTGTTCTTACTTTGTTGTGGACTTCGCCATGTTCATCACTTGGGATTTTTTGTAAAGCAAGTGGCAATGGACATTCTGTCCGACATGTGTTGTGGCTTAAGCCAGATGCATGATCAAGCTTCGCTCCATCGAGACGTGAAGCCAGAAGAAGGCCCCCATCCAGTGCCGCTTCTTATCACGCGGGCCAACTCTTTCAACATGGACCTGGGACTATTTGCTACAGCGCGCCCAGAAGGCTCTCAGGCCATGCTTACGAGGCCCCTTATCCTAACTTGTGGTGTGCTGGTTGCTGTTTTTATCAGTGCTTGGCCGAGACGTTTTGACTCAAAAGGCCGCGGCCGCTTGACTGCAAAAACAAGCCCAAATCAGCAAGCTATCCCGTGCCCAGCCGAGCGGGTCAAGGTCAGCCAAAGGTTGCTTGCAAAATTTCAGTGTCGTTGACCCAACAGCTCGGCTCACCAGCAAGTGCCGCACTGACGTATGCATGCAGCAGAAACGCATGCGCCTGTGACAATCTAGCTAGCTTCGTCTTCTCTGAGCCAGTGTGCGTGCCAGCATGTCTTGCCTGCATGCTCTTTCAAAAAGGGAGTCAACCACCGTCGCCAAGTTCAGCCTCGCGACAAAGCGATGGACGAACCCAGAAGATATTGAAAGCAAAGTACAAAACTGAAAGACAAATAATGAGTTATATTAATATTAATCGTAATAGGTATCTACTTCTTTGGACTTTACTTTGGTGGTGATTAAGAACGACGATTGCAATGAGGGTTTTTCTTGCAAATGCCACGAGCATGTTGAGACCGCTTTTTCTGGCTGGGCTTGCGAAAGCCAACCGAGGCAGCCGATCGAGGGTGCATCCTTCCTCCCAGGTTATGCTGGAGGCAGGCAGACCGGAAGTGCAAGCGAGATAGTTGAAACTGTAAGGTCGACGCTGACATGACTTGCAGTGCAGCTGCAGCTTTGATTATCCGTTTCCGGAGGCATTCGTGCCAGTATGGAGTGGATTACAATCACAGCCACTCTTCATATTTGTCGAGGAACATGCGCATGATGTGGCAATGTGGTCTGTATGACTGCAGTTCTGGGGCGAAGTCGCTCTGACTACATGCTGACAAATTGGAATTGCGAAGCTGCTGATCCTGAAAGTTTCTGCTCCAGGCATCCCAGTTGCTGCTGGCTCCCTCGCGACGGCCAAGGCTGCGTAGTGCTGTATGCCACCACTTGAGCAGGTGTTACAGGTCAGATACTCAGCCCCATCCTGCACCGAACTTCAACGTCGACGGACCGCTCAACCGTAAAGAATATCTTAATCGTAAAACCCCAAGTTTGACCCTGCCGGAATTGCATCAAGAATCTCAGACCCACTCCCAGTGCCCTCAACCCTACAATCCGAGCCCTACTGAAGAGCCTTAAAGCCCTAAGCCCGACACGTCCCACGCCTAGTTCTCCTCAACATCTCCGTCCAACTCGATCAACGAATCCAACGAGTCAACTAGGCTTCTGTCCGATGCCGCGGTCGCCGAATACTTGACACACACTGCACAGCGTGATTTTTTCTTGGCCGCACCGTCTATTTTCATTGCCCTGAGACGGTGTGCCGTTCGGGTTCGGCCCGTCATTCCCAGCAGCACACGCCCAAGGGTGTTTTCTCGGGAGGCCGTGTGGGTCGGGAAGACTTGCCGACCTTGTTTTGAAACAGGGTTTGAGGGTATGTGAGATCATACCACATGTGTAGCAGGCTCTGTCTGGACACATATGCACATCCGCACAGGCAAGCTTTATTAGGTGTTGGTTTTAAGCTCAACTTAGGGATTTGGATGGGGAGCTCAGGGTTTGGAGTTTTGAAGTTCGAGTTGAGTCCGGGTTCAGAGTGCGGCCCAGGGTTTGTGGGCGTGGGCACCGGTAGGCACACTGCATGGCGCTTGGCCCTGAGCTCAGTGGCCCTGTCATGTCGGGCTTCGGGTGCAGGATGTAGCGCGCAGCGATCCGAGCGCGGCCCCCTCAAGTTTGGGGCCTTCATAATTTGAAGAGGGTTTTGGGTATATCATTCTTGATATTTCTTATTAGTATTATTGTTATCGTATCATTAGTATACTATTACATTGGAATTATTTCAGGACGGTTTTAATCGCTGTGCAGGATGTCTTGTGACTCGGGTTGAAGAATATGTTGCTCAGGTAGGTTAGGTCTTATCGGGCGGAGTCTGCAAGGGGAAGCCTGCGGGCCCCAAACTCAACTGTACCTAAACCCTAAACCCTAAACTGAAGCCGTCAAGCTGAACCCAAAAGCCTTCGACACCACAGGCGGACGCACCAAGCGTGAGTCCGAAGTTGAGAATCCCCAGCCGTTTCAGTCCGAAGCTTCGACCCTGCAAACTAAGACTCCCCCGCAGGCCTTAACCCTGGTACTTCGGTTGATGATATGAATCCTGCATTACCTTAAGGACCCTAAGCTATGGGAATTATGGTATATTCCTTATTATGGGTCATGCAGGATTTGTATCATCAACCGTTCGAGTCCGGAGACTTGACACCCGACGCTCCCATGCAGAACACAGGAACATGTCGTTCAACCACGTATCCATCGTTTGCTACTGCTAGAAGCCCAACTTTCATGAGCATCTTGGGCACATTTCCAAGATATCCTGTTCTGCTTAGTCAAGCTTAAACCCGAAACCTTAAACCCTAAACTCTAAACCCCAAACCCAAAACCTGAAACCCTAAACCTAAACCCGAAACCTTAAACCCTAAACTCTAAACCTCAATCCCCAAACCCCAAACCTTAAGCCCTAAACCTAAACTCGAAACCTTAAACCCTAAACTCTAAACCCCAAACCCAAAACCTTCAACCCTAATCCTTAAACCAAACTCTATCAACAAGCTCCGAGTCAGCTCAGGTTCGAACTGCTCCGGGATCACTTGGCAGCCTTGCAGGCGGAGTCGCACCGTCACTTATTAGTAACAAGAATAATGATACGGTTGATGATACAAAACCTGCATGACCTTGAGGACTCTGCACTATGGGAATCATGGCATATTCCTTATTATGGGTAGTGTAGGATTTTTTTTATCATCAACCGTAGTACACATAATAGGAAGGAGAGTAATAATAATGACAGTAATGACACTAGTGATAGTAATGATGATCATGAGAGTCATGACAATTGATAATAATCGTAAAGTTGGTAATGAGAATACGTACTGATAATCATGATAATATTGATAAGAATGATAGTCATGGTAATAGTGTTATTGATGATAACAATGAGAATGAACATGAACGACAGCATTCCAACATTCTGTGCTCCCCATAAGATGAAGAATCGGATTGCCGTGTACTTTCGGAAATGTAGGGTACCTGATTGTGCCCTCACGTCACCAGTGTTCAGTCTCTTGTGTTTCGTAAAACTGCCAGTGTTCAATCTTATTGCTGCAGCTTCAGCTGCTATCATGAGTGATACCTCTGCTTGTGTTCTTTCTGCTCCTGCTGCTGCATTGTCACATTAGTGGCAGTAGTGTTGAGCAGTAGTAGGGGTAGGAGGAGCTGTAGGAGCAGTAGAAGTTGTAGGAGTAGCAGAAGCACCAGGAGTAGTAGGGGTAGTAGAAGTAGGAGAAGGAGGAGTGGTAGTCGTCGTAGTGGTAGTGGTAGTAAAGCCACGGCTAGTACTCTTACCACCACTACTACTACGACGACAACGACGACGAGTTGCTACTGGCAGCAGTGATCGTCGTTGGCGTCGTCCTAATCGTAGCACTTTTTGCCGTTCGATGAACAGTCGTGCTTGCTAGTGGAATGCCGGAGGCATTAAAGGCGGAATGCCGCTGGCATGAGGAACATGGACTAAAGCCTTTTACTGTATGGCCGAATCGGTTTCACAGGTTCGTCAGGCCATATGACCAGTATTGAGACGTAATCAATGCAAAGCTTGATGGGTGATCGTCTTTTCTTGCTTCTTTCCGAACGAAAGGCCGACACCATACCTTGCCCTGCATTCTACCGCCAAAACATTGGGTTTCGTGCTCTTGGGAATAGAAGCATGAGCCGTGCAGATCTGCCCAAGGCCAACATGACAGTGCGTTCTTGGAATGATGCCTTGACAGACCCCTGAACCTTTTGGAAAACCCCAAACCCGAAGGAATGAGTTCTGTCGATTGTTTCAGGCTGGTGCTGAAAGGTACAGTAGGCTCATTTCACAAGAAGATCAGATGCCCGCACTTCGAAAGCCGCAAACCCCCATGGCCCCAAAATAGATGCAAACCTAAATCAGGTGGAACAGCATCATGCTCTACTCCTTGCGACAGGAGGCCGCTTCTGTGGCACTCCTGTCCATGCTTTGTGGTGAAGGCTTTGACCATTTAGGGTCTGAGTTAAAGGGTGCCCGGGGAGGAGCAAGAAGCAGCAGCAGCAACAGGAAGGGCAGGATGCAGACGAGAGACGCAGAGATTGTCGTGGGCGTAGTAGCATCCCTTGTTTCATGGCCATATGCCCGAAAACCCCAATGTCGCTGGACCGAAGCAGGGAATTGGAGTAGGACAGGTATGCAGACTGAGGCTCCGTGGACTGTGCTGCCATGGCCTTGGCGTTGTGTGGGTGGAGCCTCAACTCCATGCCACCACCCGAGAAGCCAACGGAGGTTATCGGAGATGAGGATCTACTACCGGCATTCCCGATTGACGAGCATCTGCATGTGCAGTCTCATTTGAGCGATGGAGGCGAGCCCCTTTTGCTGGATGGAGGCGCAACATGCCGACGAGCTCGCGTGGATAGCGGGGACTGTGGGGTGCCCTCGTTGGAAACTCGACAGTCCTACTTCTCCAGCAGCATGCCGACAAAGGCCGAGCCCCCTGCGCCCCCCAACCGGATCTTGCACAACCGCCACAAAGATCTTGTCGAGAAGATGATGAAGGACGTCTTACCCTTCCTCTACTGCATTTCCTCTGGTAGCAAGTAGGGAAGCATGTCACAGTGCACAAGTGCTTTCCGCATATGTATCGTGATTGACCTCCCAGCGCCATGTAAATGGTGGTCAGGGCCAGCGGGACAGCCAAGTGGGTAACCCTTCACCGTTTCATTGTCCTGAGTTTGCGCGTGCGTGTGTGTGTAATCTATTAATCTATTGTTTGTATAGACACACACACACACATATGCACACACATGTTTGTACTTCTGTTGGTAGCGGCGTATACTTGTATGTGTACTTTTGTTTGCGTGTGTTCGTACTAATGTAGTTATGTCATGTTCCATTTCTGTATTCAGAATATTCATATTTCTGTGTATAGGTATAGGTATATCTTAGTATGCACAGTAAGGGTTGATATGACATTACAAACCATATATGTTTATGGGTGTACGTGTATATACATATATATATATATATATATGTATATGTATATGTGCGCACAATATGTATATCTACTCTTATACTCTTATATATATATATGTGTATATACATATATACATATATATATATATATATGTAAAGACACAGACACACGTACACACTCGCATATATATATATATATATGTGTGTGTGCATCTGTTTATATGTTTTGCACACTCGTGCAATCCTCCCTCTGGACTGATGTAACTCTCGAGAATTTCAGTCGAATCATTCAGAGGTGTAGGACTTTAAGAGGATTTAGGCTTTACCTCTGGCCTTAAACAAAACTTCACACATATGGGGTTTATGGCTTGGCCCCAGTGCCATTCCAATGCATTCGCTAGCACTTTACTGCAGGTACACAGAGCTGGCCAAGCTCTGCTTCCCATGAGATCAGGTAGCTTCATTGGACGTGGTCCCTGATCTCATGCCACGTCCCCCTGCAAAAAAAATGCATGTCAGCAAACCTTGGCAAACAGGTGTTCCACACACACACCCCGACAAGCGGGGTAGCCTTTGATGGCATCACATTGTTGACAGACATCAGTGCACATTTTACACTAACGGCCTCTCCGTGTTGTATAGCACAGAACAAGGGTGGTTGAGAGTCCCATTGGTGGGTACACACCCTTACATACTGTTAAAGAAGATGGCCAGCATAGATGCTAGCAAGATCGAATTAAGCATGCAAAAATGACTTTCACGGAGAAGTGCTCCTCTTTCTTTTCCGAGGAGACTCAGAGCAATCAGTGCGATTGGAGGGAGCATTGGTAGTCTCAGGCAGGTGTGGGCTTGAGCTCCACAAACTGTCCGCAGTAAGGCGAGTTTGGATCCACTGCTGTGTGGCGGGGAACCACGTTTTCCACCAACGGTCTTGACCATCAGCTGCCGTGCTTTTAGACCAGTAGAAACGCCACGAAATCTGCGGAGAACGAGATCTGCTCCGTTCCGACATGATGGACTCACTAATCTCCACTGAAAGCCGCAAACTACAGACATACTTCAGCAATATGCAAGGCATCAAAAATAAGGGGCAATTGGAGACTGCGATGCTGTTTTGGCTTCGCCTCGCATCTGCTCAGAACCGGCTTCACTGTTTGGTGGGCCCGAACTCATCCTGGATGAGTTTGACAGGGCAAAGATGCTTCAAAACATAGTGGCAGGAGCACCTGTAGCCACTGCGGGCTTGCATCTTGGCAGCTGCTTTGCCACGAAACTGGTAAGGTTGTGGCACATCGACAAGTGGCTTGATAGACCCCGGCAGGGGGTACATAACTTCCGAAATGGGATCGAAAAAGTTCGGAGCATCTGAAGTCCTTGATGGCTTCGCGGTAGAAGACTTGGAAGTCTTTTTGGACTTCTTCTTCTTTTTCTTTTTCTTTGTCTTCTTTGTACTGTCATCGTCCTTAGGACGATTCTTGCCCCTTTTGGAAATCGGTTGAGATGTTGCATCAAAAGCAGAATGCCACGACGAATCCGACGAAACTGGTGACGGCTGCCGATGTTCAGTGGCTTGATCCATGGCTACCAGAAAAGGAGGGCAGCATAAGAGCCAAAAATTCTCACACCAGATGATCTATCCTGACGTAGCTTTGCATGTGTAGGGTATTGCAACATTGAGCAAGGCACCCACACACATTGCACAATCTTTTTCTGCTGTACGAATTAAATCGGCTTGCTTAAGCAGCTGAAAAAGCTGCGGCTGCTGCCATGAGGTTCTCTTCCTCAGGATCATCTACATCAGGCAGCTCTATCTTAGGGGTTGCAGGTTTACCCCATGGGCCCCAGCTGTCGTCTGGAAGGCCATCGGCCAGAGCCAAAGTAGGCTCATTATCGACAGCTTTGAGCCTAGTTCTACGGCGTTGTCTGCTCTCTTGCTGAGGGTAGTCAGCTTTGCTTCGTTCTGAAAGAACAAAGATAAAATCGATGCGAGCCGCCGCGAACCGAATTGCCCACCGTCTGTCCGAAGAACAGCTGTGGACCAAAGCATGAAATCTCGCCAGATTGTTCTCATATCTGGTGCATGCATTCTTGCCCTTAGCATGGCTACTGGGCAATAAGCCTGCAAATACCACTCCAGAACAATTCTTAGTTGAGTGGTAGCACTTGCAGGCAAGCTGTACAACTCCTGCACCCCAATTGGGGTTCGTTGTGCTTCTGCCGTAGAAGGAAAACGTATCTTCTTGAGGTTCGAGGCCGGCTACACTGTGATCCGTAGGGAGGATCCTGCCCGTAGCCAAAATTCCTGTGACCCCTTCTCTGGTAGTGGCATGTGCCCAGAGATGCCAGTTTTGCTGGGCCAGGGGTGGGCCGGGAAAACCTGTACACCTGAAACGGTATCCAACTACATTCTCTTCCACATCATGAAAAAGTGAGGCACCTTCTTCGAAGTGTCTCTCATAATGAAGTCTGGACTGCAAAATGCAGTCAACGAAACCGAAAAATTCTTCCTGGCCTATGGTGTTCGATGGCACCTGCTCTGGAAACAAACTGAGCAAAAACCGAGCACATCTTTGTCTCTCAGGGTCTTTGAGAGACGAGAAAGGGCGCTGGTACTTGCGAACCAGTGCCGCTCTGGCTGCATTGCTTCGCAGTGCTTGCCAGGGTGCCATAACCCACTGTTCCGGAAACGGCGCAGTCAGAATTTGCTGACGATAAAAGAGGTACTGGCTCAGGGTGGTCATACCACCTGGAATATGATCCACTGCTGAAAATCCTGACAGCTGGATTTCCAGCTGATCCTCCACATCATTGATATTGGCAGACATGAGGCCCCGATAAAATTGATCATCAATCTGTTGCTGGCTTTCCGTTGGAGCCAGCTGGTTGGAAGTCGATGGCCCTTTCTTTGAGGGCTTGGTCTGCTTACCATGGTCCGGGAGATCAGCTGCTGGGGCTTTGGCTTGTGGCCCCACCGGTTCCGGTGCTTTATTGGACCTGGCCAGCCTCGGCGGTGTGTGAGGCACGGCTGGTCGCCGTGAATCCGGAGCCGCAAAAGGTGGAGTAGAAGGAGGCGGCAACGGCGGCGGTGGTGGGAACCAACATGCAGAAACATTTCCCGGGGGAGCATGATGTGGAGGCGGTGGTGCAGTATGTGGCAGCAGAGCTGGCCTCGGTGGGAACCCAAGGCGCTGGTGCTCGCCAATTGCCCGGTGGATACATTGGCTCTTCTCTCCTCGGCCGGTTCCTACGAGATGTTCGGCTTCGCCGATGCCTCTTGGATCTTCCTCGGGACCTTTCTTCACGACGCCGAGAGGGTGATCTGGAAGAGTATCGTCCACGATTCGACCGGGCTGGCCTTGGCCGTGGATGAGGATGTAGCTCTTCCACCGGAGCCGGCAATGACAAAACAGGCGCTGAAGGGCTGGTTCCTTTGGATCCTCCCTTATTCAAGGTGTCACCACAGAAGAATTGAAACACATAGGAAGCCATGGCAGGGGCACAGAGGATGCCAACTACAAGAGCTTCCACGATCCAAGCTCACCGTAATGGAAATTGATGCCACTGCACACCGATACGAAAACCCACAGTGAGCATCAAAGTCAGAATTTTGACACTTCAGGTCAGCAGTTCTGCAGGGAAACCCTTAGCTATGTACAATTCGCGGAGTCCCTGCAGTTGATGTTTGCGGCTGCTCGGAGGCCATGCATACTGTACAATCAAAGCTTTCCGAGAAAGATAACCTGAAATTCGGGTGGACCAGCTACCTGCAGATCTTGGATTTCTGATGGACCAGGCTTTGTCTGGTTGCAGGTAGGTCACTGTTCTGTTGGCCATGTTGAGCCGGAAGCCCAGAAATTGATGATTTGTAACCTCTTCCAGCTGGATAGTTCCTCCGTAAAAAGAGAGGTGTTGAAAATCCTTCATGCATTGATGCGACAGAAAATTCTCGTCGCACACAACGAGTCGGTTGTCAACATACCTACAGACAAACAGTTCCGATGCTTGGTTGTCAAAAAACCTAGCTGAACTCAGGAACTGATGCCATTCTCTTTGCCAACAGGATTCTCTTTGAATCACTGGAAGACTGCTGAGTACCGGGCTGATTTGATTGCCTATATGTTTTTGGAACCCCCTGATGCCCATGATATTTTATACATGCTCTTGATGCAGAGCTGCGTGTTTGAAGTATTAATTAACTTCTTCTGCGAACTAACTGTTTCTATCTATGCTACTCAGTACAGAAGCACATCACATGATGCACACGTACGTGTTGTGCTGTGCGTTTGAAGAGTAGCTGTAGGTGTAGGTGAAGGGCACTGGCCCGAAACAAGAACGAAGTCAAGACCTCGTAAAAAGAAAGCGAAGAGGCTACGGGGCAGCCATGTAAAGGGCTAGTGCAAGGAGTTTCACGACACGTTCGCATGCATGTTTTTGCAGTTGACATATGCTTGTCTCAAAGATGCCAAGCATGTCGGAGAAGCCATTTACACGACGAAACCGCGAATGGCTCAAGTACGAGAAAAGGCCGTGGGCCGAGTGAGGGGTTTTTGGTTCGTTGAGGGTTTGTTCAGGGTGTCCCGTCGGTTCAGGTGCGCAGCTTGTGCAGTGCTCTTGTAAACACCTTCGGTAAACCCCAAAAACCCTTAAAAAGCCTAAGCACGTGCGGACTACTGCAGTCTAGCAAGATCACGACATTGCAGAGTTCCTTCAGTGCGACGGACTAAGATCACGACATTGCAGAGTTACTTCAGTGCACGGGAGCACTGGCAGAGATTTTGGTTGTAGTGATTTTTAGGTCGTTTGGTTACCCTAGTGTTTTCCCGATCCCGGTTTAGGAGGTCCTTATCGTACCCTAAAAGGCTCAAACGTCAAGTCGGTGACAGTGGTCACGACTCAGAGCTCAGGGACTTCAGATTCCGATGGAGCTATCGCCGGTTCCTACGCATTATTCTGTAGTCACCGATGGGAGCCATCATGGAAGCCCATATCAACAACAGGTTATGACTGCCCAAGCTACCCAAGAGAATAGCAGTTCGCCAGGTACTTATCATGCCACCATGAATGTGCAAACTCTTCAGAGGATGCAGGTCGAGATTCCACTTGAGGTTTTGCGTAGCTTCCAGCAAGCAACTGCTTTTGATCAGGCAGCGCTGTCTGACTTGAGTGCCGCTGTGCAGGAGCTGCATGATCGACTCCAGTACCGCACTGGACTTTTGGGATCCGCCGTTGAAAATGTTCATAGTGGGTATCAGAGGGTACTTGATGAATTGCAAACCATGAGTGGTGCCGTGGACGCACAGCATCGCGTGATCCAAGCGTTGATTCGAAGCCGTGATGAAATGCATGAGCAGATCGAATCAGTGAAAAGTGACCTTCAGGGCAGAGTGGATCTTCTTGAACGTGCACAGATGGGTACTAAGCAATGGCAGGCCCAGGTTGAGGCGCATATCTTGAAGATAGACAACACTTTGCATATGATGACCGAGCGCCAACAACGATCGGATGCAAGGTCCGAGGCAATGTATCAGGCGTTCAGTGATCCGCCGGCTGATGCCGCTTCTTCCAGTGCTAACGCTCGTATCGCAGTGCTTGAGAAGGAGTTGTCGGAGTTGCATAACAAACATGAGCAATTGCTGAATCATGTGGAGCGTCTTCGTGTAGACGATCCTCCAGAGCCGCCAGCAGCAGCATGGCCCACGTGGACTTGGCCGGAGTATCAGGGTATGCATTGGCCTACGTTCGAAGTCCCCCCAGGTTTGAATAGTAACGCTCAGTTCTTCAACATAGGTTCTCCTGGAACTTTTGAGGGAAATCAACAGGGCGTGGAAGCTGATTTTGACTTGTGGGGCGATGCATGCTATGCTGAGCAGGCAGCTGGAATGGCTGCCAACCAAGGAGCTGCAATGGCTGGGACACAGACCGCAGGAGGAGCAGGTGCAATCCCGAGTGCAACGGCACCTGAAGTGCCTGCTGCGCCTGCTACCAATCAGTCTGTTCCGGTGGTGCAAACCACAAATGCGAAGCAAGATCCTGATGATCTTGATCTCATCCCAAATGAGAGGTGGAAATGCCTGCTTGAGGTTCCGGGTTTTGATCCTAAAGACGGCGCGGGTTCGCCATGGGAGCTAGGCCTGAGATTTGATGTGTGGAAAAAACAATTCCTTACATTGGCCTCAAATGTTCATCCCAGGTTTGCTGACTTCGTATCCTTGTGTTTCAAAAAGGCGCAAGAACGACATGATGAGTAGGAACCGGCGATAGCTCCATCGGAATCTGAAGTCCCTGAGCTCTGAGTCGTGTTGGTGCTTGCAGCCAATCGGCCTGGAACCCTTGTCACCTTCAACGATATCCAGAAGGCCAGACAGGAAAAGGATCGCAGGTTTGGAAGCCGAAATGTTGCAGAAGGCGCGCTTGAGGCTGAATGGATGCAGATTGCAGCCGAGGCAAACGAGACTTCGGAACCAATGTATGTCTCAGACCCAACAGAGTCTGAGGAGGAGTCTGACACAGAGGTGAGGACATTGTCTTCGCTTGATACTGTTTCGTCTAGTGAAGAGTCGGAACCGGAAATGCCTAAACGGGGAATGATCTGGGGAGTGCACTTGTCTGATGAATCGTTTCGTGCGTGGATCAGGCCAGGAACCCTTGGAGTGAACAATGAGGAACCATTCATTCCTGTGATCGGTGATGAAGGGCTTGAGATGAGAGCTTGGAGGACCTTGATGTGGGTTCGACAGCGCAATGTATGGCAAGATGAACCTATTGATATTAGTTACGGTCAGTTCATCACGTACACCAAGGAAGTGCGGGTTCAAACTGGGCCTAGGGTGTTTAGTGATGGATACGCAGTATGTGTTCACGACCGGAAGGCCGATAGGAATATCTTGTTAGGACTGTGTGCTTATCCGAGTAGGCCGTGGATCACTTTGGAGCCCATCACTGTTGAGGCGCGCAGAGGAGCCCCAGAGGCTCGAGCGCCGACGGTTCCTCCTCCCCCAGGCTATGGTGGAGCGGAAGTCAATCAGGCTCACAGTGCTACACTTCATGTGTCGAGTGACAAAGGGGTCCTATTGGATTCCGGTGCCAATGAAATCCTCAGACAACAAGAGAACAGACCGTCGCGATCGCAACCGCTTCCGCTTACCTTAGCAAATGGATCTTCGATTGATGCATTCAGAACAAAGGAAGGTGAGGTGGTGGTTGTAGGGGTTGAGAATGGGGAGATAATCTGCGGGGTCAATAGGCTAGTTCAGGTTGGATGCAAGTTTGAATGGGATTACATCAACGGCCCTAGACTGCACCTTCCCTCCGAAATCGGAGGTGACACCGTGCAGCTGCGCGAGGTCAATGGACTGCCTTTTATGACCCGTAATACCTTCCTTAAGCTTAGACCCTTGATGACGCAACATTGGAAAAAACACCACACATCGCGAGTCGCTGCGATCGCGGAGTCATCTTCAGAAGTGTGCAAAATCTTGAGTTGGACGGATCTTGATCATGCGATCAGTGCTCAGGAGGAGACAGTAGTCCAGGCAGCATCAGTTGAGCATCCAGGTGAGGAGTTCGCCAAGAATCTGCTTGATAAGAGCTGTCTTACGTATGCTGATGTCCTGCAGGCCATCAATCAGGCCGACTTGAAGCCGACGGTTTCAAATCGCATGAACAAGATAGAGGGCACTCAAGAGAAGGTTTCCTTGTGGGTGTTTGGAGCGTGGGTGAAAGGGGGTTTGAGAGGGATTACGTCGCTGACTAGACAACATCCTTATCTTACGAGGGTTCTAGTGAAGTACATGAAGGCGAACACTTCGAATCCTTTCCTTTCGGTTGTGGTTTCACGTGATTGTGTTTTCAGGCCGCATAAGGATCCCAACGACCACAACAATCAAACCACCCTCATTGGTCTTACCAAGCACTGCGGAGGTGAATTGTGGATAGAAGACGAGAATGGAACCGAGCTGAGGACTGTGTCTTCAGACGAGCCGCCCAAGCTGGGTACATTGCACGCAACAGCTGGAGGACAGGTCGTTACGTTTTGGGGCCAGAAGCTTCATGGGACAGAACCTTACACGGGCTCTAGAGTTGTGGAGATTGCTTATGTGCCGCGGAGCTGGGAGAAGCTATCAGATGCTGACATAGACGCCTTGAAGGATTTAGGTTTTCGGTTGCCTAGTGGAGGTAGTCATAAGGTTAAGTCCTTGACCCAAGGTCCAGCCGGATCACCCGACCCTAAGGACCCTACGCCTGATTCCACTCAAGGTCCAGCCGGATCACCTGACCTTAAGGACCCTAAGCCCAAATCCCAACTTGGTCCATCCGGATCACCCGACCCTAGATCTGCTGAGCCTGAGAGCACGGCGACCGAAGCCGAAGAGCAGCGCGAGGAGCCAGACCGGGACGGGGATTTGTTCAGGGATTTCGGAGTGGTTGGGGATGAGTGTCTGGAAGACTTAGGAGAAAGCCATGGATCCCAAGCCGCAGCCGTTTGCCATGGACTTGCTGATTACAAGGCGAGAGGCGTCAAGAGGCCTCATCGAAGAATCAAAGTAAACGACTTGTCAACTGGAGTTCTCTCGATAGACATTGCGGGCCCATATCAAGGGTCATGTGATGGGAATCGCTTTGTACTTGTGGGAGCCTTCAGGACCGACGACAATCATGTCTTGCCTTTCATTCGCTGTCTGAAAAGGAGATTGTGGGAACATGTTGATGCAGGAATAGCTTCAATCTTGAGTGAACTTTATGCATTGGTCGGAGAAAGGGCTGTCGTGCGCATCCACTCTGACAGGGCGAAGGAGTTCTTGGCGACAGGAGTCGTGCAACACTTGAACGAGGCGGGAGTGCATCAGACCACAACTTCAGGACACGATCCGGCGGCCAACGGATTGGCCGAGAGGATGGTGGGACTGCTGAAACAGCAGGTCCGAGAGTTCATTGTCAAGGGGCAGGTACCAATGAAATACTGGCCTTACTTGTTCAGTGAAGCGGCGCGTGGCATGAGAGATTTAGTGCTCGGACCATCGTGGCAAGGATCTCTTCCCTATCCGGGAGAGGCGGTGGCAGTGAAGGTCATAGACCCTGCACCACTGGATGCTCGGGCTGAACCGGGAATGTTTCTGGGGCGAGCGGATACAGCTACCCATGGAGCATTTGTGCAAGTGCATCGCAATGGAAAAGCAGAGGTGATATTGACTAGACTTCCTGCGCTCTTAAAGGAGACAGACAAGCAGTGGAGAACATTCACATCTGAATGCGGAGATCTTATCTGGGTGTCTAGCGCCGGAGAAGCTAGAAATGCTGATGCCGTACGTGATCTGGGCATTGACCTGGGACTACTGACTGTGGAAGAAGCTCAGAGGGGTTGCAGTCCAATGGATGGTTTTCCTGTGGTTGCAGCGATGACTTCGATTCCTGAGAAGGGCAGCAATATTGCTAAGGAAAAATACACAGTGGTCAACGCGGCATTTGAAGATGAGATGACAGACGCTGAGGAGATGCTGAAGATTTTAGCTGGTCAGCGTGCATCCGCTGAGATTGTGGACACTAGCGTTTTCTTTAAGGGAACAGAAGCTGAGCGAGCCAAGTGGATTGAAGCGGCCAAGAAAGAGATGGCCACCATGCATGAACAGGTTGTTTGGAACGAGCTGCAGGAGTCGAACATCAGGTCGGAGCTGGGATTGAAAGAAAAAGATCCTTTACCTCCAATCCTTCCTATGAGGTTGGTGATGGCGAAGAAGCCAGATCTTGATGCTGAGGCTGAGTCTAAGGGCGGAGCTACGCTTGAAGCTGAGGCTGCAGAGGCTGCGTTCAAGGCCCGAGTACGACTTGTAGCATGCGGAAATTTTCAACCCAATGGCGAGATCGATGAGGATGAGATTGCGTGTGAAAACCTGAATCCGGAAGCCCTGCGACTGATCTATGGAAGGCTGGCTTCGGAGCCGGACTGGGAGGGTCTGAGTCTGGACATTTCAGCTGCATTTCTTAATAGCCTACTGCCAAAGCACGAGCGCATACTGCTTCGACCACCTGCAGTACTTGTAAAGCTGGGATTGGTTCCGCCGGGAGTGCTGTTCTATGCCAACAAATCCATCTATGGTCTGAGGAGAGGGCCGAAGGATTGGCAGACAGAGCGGACCGAGAAGCTTCATATGGCAGTGGCACCAGCGGGCGATGCATGCAAATATGGCGATCTTAAACTTGAGGAACTTGAGGAGTGCAAAGGGGTTTTTGTCATTAAGGATACTGCTTCACAGAAGGTGGTGGGAATTTTGGCAATGTTCGTCGATGATGCATTCATCTTTGGACCCCGAGAGATTACCTTAAGAATCAAGCAGTTGATCGCGCAGACTTGGAAATGCCAGGTGCAGGGATTCTTGACACGCAGTGCAGATGCAGAGATCAAGGATGGCGATGAGGTCATCAAGAAAGTCGATGAGATCACATTCTTGGGAACACAGGTGTCTCTTCATGAAGATGGGGTTCATGTTTCCCAACGGAAGTGGCTGGTGAGAGAACTGCATCGGAGAGGATTCGTTCATCTTCGAGGCAGTGAATCCTTGCCAAATGTGGACATGACGCAGATTCCTTTGATGCCGAAGGACGCTCCAGGTTTCGCGAACTTCTTGAAGAAGGCCCAGGGAGAAATCGGAAGCTTGCAGTGGCTGGGACTTAAGACCAGGCCGGACATTCAGGCTTGTGTTGGAATTCTTGCTTCGCTGCAGACTTGGAATCCTGAATGGGTGGTTAACGCTTCAAAGGGAGTTTGGCGATACTTGAGGGCGACGGTGTGGTCGGAAATGATTCACCACGAAGGAGGCTCCTTGGACATCTATGCCGAATCAGATGCCAGTCTTGCTCCGTCGGGTTCCCGATCTAGGACTGGGGTGGTTATTAGTGTAGGTCAGAACATCGTCTTCTGGAAATCATGTCGGCAGAATCTTACGGCGTATTCGACTTGTGAAGCCGAAACCGATGCATGCGCGACTACGCTCTACGAAGCCGGCAGAATCGCGGGGATGATCGAAGCGATAACCGGATACAAACCCAAGTTAGTCCTGGTTGGAGATAATGCGGCAGCCGTGACGGCCATTACCAAGCCGGACTTTAACCCACTCACCTGGAGAACGAGGCATTTCGCTATGAGGTGTGCGTGGGTGCGGGACATGGTGCATCGCGGCTACAAGGACGCAAGCATTTCGGACATCACGTGTGAGTGGAAGTCTGGAGCGGAGCTTACAGCAGATGCTCTCACGAAGATATTGCCCAAGCAACGGCTTGAGAAACTTCGAGGACGACTCGGAGTGCATGTGCGCCGACTAGGGCGATGAGCTTTTGATCATGCGGCACGGGGGACAAAGCTTCCAGCACCACGAAACCGTGGAGCCGGAAAGGAGGAGTGTTTTTGGAACCCCCTGATGCCCATGATATTTTATACATGCTCTTGATGCAGAGCTGCGTGTTTGAAGTATTAATTAACTTCTTCTGCGAACTAACTGTTTCTATCTATGCTACTCAGTACAGAAGCACATCACATGATGCACACGTACGTGTTGTGCTGTGCGTTTGAAGAGTAGCTGTAGGTGTAGGTGAAGGGCACTGGCCCGAAACAAGAACGAAGTCAAGACCTCGTAAAAAGAAAGCGAAGAGGCTACGGGGCAGCCATGTAAAGGGCTAGTGCAAGGACACGTTCGCATGCATGTTTTTGCAGTTGACATATGCTTGTCTCAAAGATGCCAAGCATGTCGGAGAAGCCATTTACGCGACGAAACCGCGAATGGCTCAAGTACGAGAAAAGGCCGTGGGCCGAGTGAGGGGTTTTTGGTTCGTTGAGGGTTTGTTCAGGGTGTCCCGTCGGTTCAGGTGCGCAGCTTGTGCAGTGCTCTTGTAAACACCTTCGGTAAACCCCAAAAACCCTTAAAAAGCCTAAGCACGTGCGGACTACTGCAGTCTAGCAAGATCACGACATTGCAGAGTTCCTTCAGTGCGACGGACTAAGATCACGACATTGCAGAGTTACTTCAGTGCACGGGAGCACTGGCAGAGATTTTGGTTGTAGTGATTTTTAGGTCGTTTGGTTACCCTAGTGTTTTCCCGATCCCGGTTTAGGAGGTCCTTATCGTACCCTAAAAGGCTCAAACGTCAAGTCGGTGACAGTGGTCACGACTCAGAGCTCAGGGACTTCAGATTCCGATGGAGCTATCGCCGGTTCCTACGCATTATTCTGTAGTCACCGATGGGAGCCATCATGGAAGCCCATATCAACAACACTATACATGTGCCGCGGTGTTGCCTGAACAACAGGCCAAGAGTGGTAAACACTCCTGCTTCGAAAGAGGTCTGTACAATAGCAGTCAAGTCGGAAACATGAAGAAATCGTATGTGTTTGGCTCCCTTTGCCATGGGTTTACCTGGCCAAGCCGACTCACAATTGGGTTGCTTTTTCAGGGATACCGTAATTTGTGGAGGGTATCCCTGGTCTTGATATAACTGTACAAGCATTGGAGTCCAGAATTTGCTGTCTGGGCACTGAGTTGAAAAATCCCACCAAGTCATCGTTGACCTCAGCAAGATGCACCATAGGAGGGGTGCGACGAAGAAACTGATGCAGCTTCTTCCAAAGTTGAGGGGTGGTGGCTAGACCCATGGCCTCAGGCCAGACCAAGCGGACCATCAAAAGGATCGCTTGCGCAGCTGCAATCAACAACTTCTTGATACAGCTGTTGGAGTACGATATTATCGTCCTCCCCTTTAAAAATTCTTTCTTTCGTTTGAGAAACACAAACCCAACTGGTAGGGTGCCGGAGGCATTGATTCCCCAGCGATATCGTCTCTTCAGTGTGCCAGGAATCTGTTGGAAAACTTGTTGGTTCCAGAGTTGTTGGGAGCCTTCCACAGGCTCGAACACATCTGGATCCTGCCAGGGTTTCATGGCAGCTTGAAGATAGAATTTGGGACAGAAGACCATAAGATGATTCGGTTCATGGTCTTCACAATGCACGATAAAATGGCGATGCAGTAAGCTGCGAGCAGCAGAAACGTCTCTCCACGTAAGCCGACTTTCTTGGCTCAGGTGATCGAGGTGTTGGCTCCATTGCTGCTCGAGAAATTGATGAAAAGTTCGATCGACACCCTTGGGAAGACAATGCTTGCACCTCCAAGATGCAAACATACGGGTGTTGTGATTGAAAAATTCTCCTTTGGAAGGAAAAAACGCTGAAGATGCACTGCCACTCCCTAATTTTTCAAAGGAGCGGTGGAGGCTGCCTAGTTGTTCAATGCCAGCTACGACGTGGCCTCTGGTGAGGCACTGTTCTGGCAGCAGTTCGGTATAGTAACTGCAAGGACACGGTGCATCAGCAACACAATGATTCTGTAGCCATTGATCCCCATCTTTGAAATTGTGCATAAAGTCTTTGAGAGACTGATGGGGTTGCTCTCTGACTTTGCACACTGGTAAGTGAAAAGGTATAAGAATCGGCTTGTGTGCCAACACAAGCTTTCGGATCCATCTGGACGCATCTGACCCGAAGCTTGGGGATGCAGTGAATTTCAACTGCAAGCCTGGGGCCGCCAAGGGCCAGGACATATTGCGAAACTGACAGACACTACGGAGCACTTTCCTGGCCTTGCTTTTGCCAGGCTCTTCCAGGCAATTGCTCAACCGAATCAGGGAGTAGATCTCATCAGGAAGGTATCGGTCGCTTCGCAGCTTTCTTGCCTCTTCAAAGGGGGCACGGCTGAAGCATGTAAGATTGAACAGTATCTCCCATGCCGACCTTCTTTGGAGCTGAAAAGGAACGGGCTGAAGTTGTTTGTGGAGTTTCTTTCTCAGTTTTCTCCACAGTCTTAACCCGAACCGAGAGGACACACTGTGTCGAACTCTCTTATTGGGTCGAAAGCCCAATGCACTCCTTTTCAAAAAGGAAGTGATGTATGGGTAATTCAGTTTGGGCTGCCACGTCCCAATTAAGCAGTGTTCAGTAACCCATGCTTCTTTGTAGGTTGAGCACGGGGAAACAAGAAACAAAGTATACTGTTCAAGACACTGATTGGACACCCAATAACGGATGGCTAGCTCTGCCTGAGCTTCACCTCCTTTTGCCAGTTTCCTGGCTACTGAGAATCTGTTAGACTCTCTTCGAAAAACTGATTGGCTCGTGGAGCCTATGTACATGATTGTGGAAGGCTGCCGATAATGCTCAATACTTGAAAAATGGCGCCAGTCCACTGCTGTTTTCATGTACACCGCATTCTGAGATTGAAATCTTGGCTACGTGTAGGTGGCAGGGTGCACTCGAAACTGCTGAAGCTTCTGTCGAATAGTCTCAGCATACGACGATAAAGAGCCTTCTTGAAAGTAAAACAACAGCAAAAGATGAAGGAGGCCTTGGGCCCAAAGTGCCGACTCTTTGTTAAAGCCCGGACAATGGTGTAAAAAGAACGTCACAGCCTCTCCCAACATACATATTTGCTGCTTAACTCCCTGTTTGCTGGAGGCAGCAAGATGTTGGCATTGCACTGCTAGTCAAGCAGTTTGAAATTGTGCAACAGCAATCACAGTAGACAAATTCTTAATCGACAGTCTGGATGCCAGCTTTGGATCCAGTCCAAACTCTTTAGCAGCTGAAACCAATTGATCTTTAGAGGCTTCAGTTTTGAGAAGCTTCTGAACAGTCTGTACATGCTTAACCAGCAACTGGTACTTGCCTTTAAACTCTGGCTTGTTCTTGTAGGTGGCCAGCCATTCAGTGACATGGTCATCTGTGGCTCCTTTGGGGCGAGTATCCAGCTTTCGTTGTGGATCTTTAAGGAGCTGTTCAGCTTCCATCTGGGATTCCGGCTCAGCAATAGGCATGGCGGGCTTTGCCCGTCTTCCTGAGTCTGGCTCAGGATCTTCAGTTGCCTTCCTTTTCAAAGGGGACATTGCAATGCCATGCTCAGCCAGTTTGGCTTTAGCTTTGGCGAGCTCTTCAGAGGCATCCGAATTTGTTGGAGGCGCTTTGGCCAGAACACAATTCAGAAGTTCTTGAGCAAGCGGTTCCATGAATCGCATTGCCTCCTTATGCTTGTCTGGAGGAGCTGAACTGTGGCAAGCTTTTGCTGCCTCATCGATAGAGACACCGCTCTCACGAAGCTTCTTCAACAATGCCGTAATGAGTACCGATTCTTGGCCACTTCGAGCCCAGACGATACTCTGATGCCGTCCTTCCGACAGCAACCGAAATGAGAAATCTCCAAGGCCTCGATGAGCAAGCTCAAAGGCACGGATGTCACTGACATCACGGCCAGCTAACCCAGCTTTGCGAGACCACTCTGTCGGTTGAACCAACTTATGCAGCACATGAGCACCTTTGCCCAAAGGGGTCTTGTCGTAGTGCTGCTCGTCGGAAACAAAAGAAGACGGCAAAGAGAAAGATTGATATGTGGGGCTGGCTACATGTTCCCACGATTTCTCAGAGTATTTGGAGTCCCATTTGTCTTCTTTGCTCCATCGATTCCATTGCTGTCTGTTGTCCCAGCTGTTGCTGGAGTCGCTGTTAGACCATGATGACCAGGAGGCCATGGCGAAATCAGTTGTCCAAGGGAGAACAGTTGCTTGATCAGACTGACGGCTGTTGTGAAACGAGAGGGCACCAGTCCTGTCTGCAACTAGGCAATCAAGCCTTGAACTACAGATGATTGCTCCGTAGAGCATTTTCGAGTTTGAGACCAAGAGGTCTTGCTTTGGGTTTAAGCCGATCAGGGCTTGGACCGATCAGGGTCCTGTGATTTTGACTGGGCCGATCAGGGCCAGGCAGTAGGCTACCCTACCGTAGACGACACGATCGACGAAAGCCGTCTAGAGCACACTCGTGCAATCCTCCCTCTGGACTGATGTAACTCTCGAGAATTTCAGTCGAATCATTCAGAGGTGTAGGACTTTAAGAGGATTTAGGCTTTACCTCTGGCCTTAAACAAAACTGCACTCATATGGGGTTTATGGCTTGGCCCCAGTGCCATTCCAATGCATTCGCTAGCACTTTACTGCAGGTACACAGAGCTGGCCAAGCTCTGCTTCCCATGAGATCAGGTAGCTTCATTGGACGTGGTCCCTGATCTCATGCCACGTCCCCCTGCAAAAATAATGCATGTCAGCAAACCTTGGCAAACAGGTGTTCACACACACACACACACACACACACACACACACACACACACACACACACACACACACACACACACACACACACACACACACACACACACACACACACACACACACACACACACACACACACACACACACACACACACACACACACACACACACACACACACACACACACACACACACACACACACACACACACACACACACACACACACACACACACACACACGCACCCACACACACACACACACACACACACACACACACACACACACACACACACACACACACACACACACACACACACACACACACACACACACACACACACACACACACACACACACACACACACACACACACACACACACACACGGACACACACACACACACACACACACACGGACACACACACACACACACGGACACACATAGACACACACGGACACACACAGACACACACGGACACACACGGACACACACGGACACACACAGACACACACGGACACACACGGACACACACGGACACACACACACACACACACACACACACACACACACGGACACACACACACACGGACACACACACACACACACACACGGACACACACACACGGACACACACACACACGGACACAAACACGGACACACACACACACACACAAACACATACACACACACACACACACTTCGGAATCACCCTGTTGGGGAAGGCAGATCGATATACACGGATAGCACTCAAATTTTAAGGATTGCCAGCTGCTACACCGAGCCCAGGCACATCCTAATGCAAACCCCCAGCTGCCACACTGAGCCCAGGAGCATCCGCATGACAGAATGAAGATACAGGTACGTTTACAGCACCACACCGCCAGGCTCTTCGTTGGCTGCCCCCTGACGGTGGGTGGAGAGCCCCCTGCAATCTTCTACAATTTCAATCACATGCAGATGCAACTTCACAGAAAACCCGTGGACCAACAGGGCTTGTGCCCACACACACCACCCGGCCCTTCCAGGACCAGGATGGCAGTCAACACGAGTAGATTTTTAACGACCTGCACTGCACGCAAATACTGTCCCGCGCATGTTTTTCCCGACGCCTGCTCCACGACACTGCTGAAATTGAAGCTCCCGAGCCTGCTGTTTTGATTTGCTCACACAACTGACCGAAAACTTTTGGCCTTTGGTGGAAGAGCCCGGTGCAATTCGTGACGGCTAAAACCCAGTTCCAAATATTTGTGGGAAAGTGCACGAATTTGAGCTGGCACATCCTGTTTTGGATGCACCTGCGCCGCCGCGATTAACACCCTTGCACGATATGACGCAAGATTTGCATTTGCAGACCCCGCGCTTTGCGGGAAATCTGTACTGCCAGTTTTCTTCAGGAATGTCAAACGTTACACGGCGATCATGCACAGACACCCGACACCCCAACAGCTCCTCCACGTTACATGCTTCGAGCATTACCGGAGGCCCAGAGAAGGTAGGCATCACCAACGTTTGAAAAGCTTCGCCTTTCAAGCATGTTCGAGGAAACAGCAGAAAGCGATTATCGACATACCGGAGAAACCAACAAGCCAAGCGATCAGAAGCCCAGCATTGCCTCAACCTCCAGACCCAACAATCTTCCTCCATACAGGGTGACAGCTGATTGCCTATTGGGCTGCCTCTCCTCTGGGCAAAGCATCGGCCAAGCACTGTGAAAGATGCAAACGAAAAAGAGAGCTCGATGATCCGCAACACGTCACCCGCAAAAACTTTTCGACAAGCCGATGCTCTGTTTTTCATAGGCTTTCCACGTAGGACACGTCCATATGAAGAGGCTGACTTTTCATCGACGGTGAACCAAAACTCTCCTCGGTTTTTACCGCCTGACTGCTTGTTGTCAAAAAACCTGTCCAACGCGAGTTCGCAAGCACGCTTTTAGCGTGACACTGCGATAGAAGTGAAAAATCCAGCGAGATCGTCATTGACCGTCACATACTCTTGCGCTTTAGCATGAGACAAGCGGTCGAGAAAGCCAACATGACAGACTTCATTCAGCACGCATGCCACAATCTTGCACAACCGACTCAAACACGACCCGCGAAAGTTGATGATTGACCGAGCCTGCTTGAAATCTTTTTCTTTTTCAAAAACACATAGGCCTTGGGTAGCACGTACGTCTCTTTGATACGCCACGCGTACCGAGATTTCAACTGACAAGGTATGGCATCAAAAGCAGACTTCGCAATGGAATAAGGATGACCTGCAAGCTCACAGTACACGTCCTTGTGCTCAAAGGTACTCAACACTGCGGAACGGTACAACTGCGGACAGAAAACTATCATTTGGTTGTAAGCGTGGTCCCGAGAGTGAACAACCAGGTCCTCCATCTCTTGCGCCGTCCTGAGAACGTCAGACACGGAGAATCGTCCAGACACAGCTTTGACATGTGCACGAAACTCAACGCTCAGAAATTGCAACCACTGCTGTGCGACCTCGTTGACTGGTAAATGGTGGTGCTCAGCCCACTTGCCAACCTCTTGCACAGAAATGTCTTTGTACCTTTGGTAGCGAGGGAAAAAACAACAGCCTGCGGACGACCCGAGAAGACGTCGCAAATGTCTTGATACCGACAACCGCGAGGCTGGTGATGCAACATGGCCGTCTATGCACTCAAGCTCCGGATGTTTCTGCAGCACGGACTGGCACGACACAGCTCCTCACCTGGGCACTGCGAAAACTTTTTTAGCCACAGCCGAAATGTGAAGAGTTTTTCGCCAACCGATCCATGCCTTTTTTCAATAACATCCTTCGTCGGCAGATGAAACGGCAACGCCTTGTGTGCAAACGTTTTCCGAACGTGCACAACCCATTTTTCACATTTTGTTTGAACAACTTGTTCGCAAGCAACGGTTTGGCGAATCGTGGCACTGCCAGCCCCTTGTACACAAGGACAGCACGCAACCGTTTTTTTGCAACACCTCGGTATGGCTCCTCCAAGGCGCTTGCCAGTCTGTCCAATGCATACAAGTTTAGACTGTTCGTCTGAGCTGCGAGTAACCTCTGCATTTGCCATCCTTGCCCGTCCAACTGAGGTAGAAGAAACAAGATTGACCACGCCGATGATCTGGAGAGAACTTTACCACCCTGTGAACCAAATTCAGTCACAACCTTTTGGATTGTTTTTGACCGCCTTCTCAACTTCAAGAACAACCTCTTACCGCACCTTTGGGCAGCAGCTTGCTTCTTCGTTACTTTCTGGACGGTAACGTGGTATCCTTTAAAGACCAGTTTGTTTGAAAACGGATAGTTTAAAGGTGGACGCCAGTTCTGAACAAAGAGATGTTCCAATGTCCACGCTTGCGCGTAGGAGCTTCCAGCGGCCAAGACAATCGGGACGAAATCGAAAAAGTTTTGGCAACAAAACCACCACTTCACAGCAGGCTCAGCTTGAACAAAAGAGGATTGAAACAATTGGTCGTGCTTTCGGACTCGAGCATACTCGCGTTCGAATATCCCGACTTTCGTGGAGCCAATGTAGAACATGTGAAAGCTAAGAGCAAACCGGCGCCTGGAGCAACTCTCAGTAACACCAGGACAACGAGACTCTGATTGAAAAACTGCCAACTATAGCTTCGAGGTGAGACATTTTGACGCAGCAACCTTCGCTTCCACTCAGCGGCCTTGAAAGACAACCTTTCGGCAGAAAACAACAAAGTAAGCCACACAAAGCCGGCTACGTACAAGGCAGCCCGCTTGATGGCTTTGTTTGGAAAAGCAAGGCACACTGTAGCACCATGCAAAGTGTGGTTAAAAGAGAAAAGCACCGGTACGAAGCGGGAAATCAGCTAGCGAGAACATGAGCTGCCGTACTGATGCGTATCAACTCCTTGTCCTTTGCAGAAGAAGCTTGCTTTACACTCAAACCCCACTCAGCAGCAACGTCCGGGAGGCTTGCCAACTGCGGTTCCGACAACTGTTTGAAAACTTGCTCCGCGTCTTTGATGGCCGTTTTGATGGACGCTTCTTTCTTCTTGGGCAACTTCCGGATCCAAGCATTGACGCCCTGGGCGGTGACGGTGGCGGGGTAGTTTCTCTCAAAGGCTTGACTCCCGAGTCGTTCTTCACAAGGGGTGACGAAGCCACGTGCTCAACGGGCAAGTTGTTACCACCTCGGCGAAGACGCTTGCTGGTCGGCGGGGCAGGCGAACGCGAGGGAGACGACTTTCGAGAACCAGCCTTTTCTGCTTCAAGCTCTTTCACCCTTTTTCGGAGCTGTGCAACTTCATGAGCATCAGACGATGAACACGGCGGGGCATGAAATTTTCGGATAACACTCAACGCTTCTGTAGCCAATTCCTGCACCGCTTTGTTCTTGCCGTCCTTGTCGATTGGATTGTCTCCGTACTTTTGGAACCACCGGTTGAAAGCGGCACTTTCGATGTCCCAGTGTTCCGTGCGACACAACCGCAACAAACTGTCTGCCAGCTGAGCTTCACGAACTGAACGAGCGAAGACTACACTCACGACAGCCCCTGCTGACAAGGCTCTCAAGTTGTGGTTCTCCCAGCCCAAATAGCACAGTTCATGAACTTTGACACTATCCACAGGACGATTGGCAAGACCAACTTGTTGAGACCACGGTGTTGAGCAAACGTTCCGGTAGAACTGGCGACCAAAACACGATTTTTTGTCGATGTACTTCCGGTCGTGCTGGAAAGAAGCAGGAAGGTCCAACTTGTGCTCTTTGCGCCCATGACCGTGCGGACTTTCAAACTCCACACGGCTTGTGCGACGACGTGCCACTGGAGATCGAGACCGAGAGGAATCACGCCTAACCATGCTTTCGACAGCGCGGCGAAGGGGACAACACTACACTACGAACCACACTACAGGAAAAGGTCACGTCGAGACGCGATGTGCAACATGTGCATTCTGCAGACAATGCAGGCAAGAATCCGCGGTGCAGACTTGTTTGACGAGGACAGCACCGTAAACGACTCAATAAAAATTGTCACCAGCCGTACCCAATTTCAAGGCAAAGCCGGAGAGCTGGTAAAAATCCCGATTTACGCACAACCGTTGGACCAACTGACTTTGTACAGAATGGCAGGTCTTGTGGTGTGCATCGGTAGGAAAGGCTGATGATTCTGTTGTCTCCAGCACACGCCAAAACTTCGGCAATCGGTGGTTGATGCGAAGGCCGCACATTACTGCCCCAAACTAGACACTGCGAGGACTGAATCTCACCTTCGTTGACAATGTCGCAAAACTCCCGCATGGTGACAGGAACTACGAATGTACTGGGCGATCTCCAAGATTTAGCCATGGTTTGTCGTCCACATCTGCACTGCCAAAGGCTCGGTTCCATCACCATGAACTGGACCATCTTGGCGTCACCATTCGAACGAGCAGAGAGCAGACTGAAAGGTCCCAAATCAGCAATACCCACACCGCATGCATGTAGCAGTTGTGCACATTCGCTAAGCGCTGCTGAACACGCCGGTTTTCCACGGTACAACCAGAAACTTGCCAATTGCCATCAGGAACTGACGCAAGGACTCGGCCTCAGGAACCCACAATTGGGAATTGCTGTCGTTTCGAGTCG
>CAJNDT010005997.1:208667-293768 GCA_905221615.1 Symbiodinium sp. CCMP2592
TGGCCTGACGGAAGTGTGGCAGGTTGCTGACCTGCAGAAGCAGAATGAAATCCTGGGCATGGGTCTCACTTCGCATGCGTTTGATCATGGGTCGAAGTGAGATGGGCAACCAAGCTTCGGCGCTGAGGAATGGAGAATGAGATGCTCGCTGACTACCTTCAGCGGGATGCAGAGAGGGCCTCCGGCCTGGAGGACACAGACGAGGCCAAAAGCAAAGTGCAGCTGACGCATGCATTCATGCCTAGATGCAGGCCTTGTCAGACCTCCCGTCATCGCCTGTAGACAAGGGCAAGAAGGCTGTGTTCTCGATTGTAAAAGAGTGCGCACGTGCTGGCCAAAACACAAGCCTTGAGGCAGCTAAAGGTGGTCGACAAGGGCAGCAGCTGTGCTCTCAGTGACTTGCTTGGGGGTCCCGAAGCTGTTGCCCGAGTGTTCACGATGTACCAAGGCGGGGGCGCCAATTACCGACAGCTTTGAACCTTGAGGACATTGGAAGCTGCATCAGGGTCAAGCCATCCCAGTGCATGGCGCGAGCGTTGCAGCTAGGACAAGTTCAGGATAGCCAACCAGGAGGCTAGGCATTTGCTGGCCAGTTCAATGCCTGCTTGGCGAGACGCTGCCCCGCAGATGGAAGCTTTAACCAAGGACATAGCTGCGAACCCAGTGTGTCTTGCAGAGCTTCTTGTCTCAGTTGCAGCTGTTCATGCCAGGATCTCGGCTCCCAATAGCCAGGAATGCCATGCAACATGCGATTTAGGATTACCCACCCTCATATAACTTTCGACACAAGTGCCCGTACACCCTGCGAGTGCTCTTCCTGGATGCAAGTGTGCCAAGGGGTGATCAATGCATCACCTTTGGGTGTCCCGGGTGTCCCCACTCCCGCTGCTCGACCTCGACATCTTCGAACGAAGTCTAGAACGAAGTCTGGAAGGAGGTCTTTCGGAAGATCCGACTCCGTCGGCGCTGGGTTTTCACTCGCAAGCGCAGCTCTTGCAGCTCTGCGGCCTCTGCGCCGACGGCTCTTGCCATGCTGTGCCTCCGGAGACTGGGTGCAACCGAAGAAGCGGCAGCTGAGAGGCCCAAGCAATCCCAAGAGACAGCATGGAAAGGGGCGCGCTCCGGCGTCAGAGGCGAGACCACCTGTGCTGACAAGTTCGCAATGCCTTGCCTCAGCAGACGTTCATTTCGTACTTGGGTTTTGTATTGTGGGCAGTCCATGACCCAAGATCCAACGAAACTTTTTGCTCTGGAACCAATGCCCTTCTCTCATACTGTGGAAGCATGGTCGCAACATGATAGGGTTCTGGGTTCGATCTCATGTCCACTATGCCGTGCCAAAGCAGTGACCTCACATGGTGCAGGGAGTGGACTCAACATTAAATCCTGTTGCGTGCCACGCATCCACAGATGGCTGGTGGGGAACATGAGTTCCACTTCTCAGTTCAATACTCATGGTTCACAAGAAGACCCCTTTTTTTCTGGAGTCATGGTAACGAATTCGCTTTATGACTGGGCTTGGAGGTAGCTTTCCCCTTGGCACTTCAATGACGTCGTACTAGTGTTGTGGTGGTTGTTGAGGTTGTGGTCGTGGTGGTGGTGGGTCGTGCATGGTGGGTGGTGGGTGGATGTGGGTGGTGGGTCGTGGGTGGTGGGTGGTGGGTGGTGGTGGTGGTGGTGGTGGTGGTGGAGGTGGTGGTGGTGGTGGTGGTGGTGGAGGTAGTGGTGGTAGTGGTGGTGGTGGTGGTGGTGGTGTCGTGGTCGTCTTTGTTGTGTTTGTTGTGGTTCAGTTGGTATGGCCTGGCGCTGTTCCTGGTTGCTATTGTTGTTGTTCTTCCTCTTCTTCTTCTTCTTGAGGTTGTCTTCTTTGCTATCTCCGTCGTCGTGTACATGGTCGTCGTCGTGGTCGCCACTGTCGTCGTCGTAGTAGTGGCTGTGGTAGCGGGGTAGTGGCAGCGTCGTAGTAGTAGTAGTAGTAGTAGTAGTAGTAGTAGTAGTAGTAGTAGTAGTAGTAGTAGTAGTAGTAGTAGGTCAGTCGTCGTCGTGGTCGTCGTCGTCGTAGTCGTAGTAGCAGTATCATGAGTAGTGGTGGCAGCAGAAGTAGTAGTGGTCGTCGTCGCCATCGTAGTCGTAGTAATCGCAATAGTCGTCTCTGATGCACCGCATTGAATCCGGTGACAGAAGCCCGAGACCATTGGCCGCAAAGGGCGCATTAGGTTCCTAAGTTTCCAACCTTTCAGAAAGACTTCACGAAACACGGCATCATCCACAAGCAGTATTGGAAGTGGATGTGGTAGAGGTCGTGGTAGTGGTAGTGCTGGTGGTGGTGGTGATGGTGGTTGCCGTTATGGTGCTGGTTGTGGTTGCGGGCGGTTGTGGTTGTGATTATGGTAGTGCCGGTTGTCGACTGAGATTTGATGATTGATGGACAGACTCGCTGACTGACTGACGGACTCACTGATTGTTTGTTTGTTTGCTTGTCTCTCTTTGTTCGCTTGTTTGGTTGCGTGTCAGATTGTTCGGTTTGATTGTTGGGTTGCTTGGCTTGTTTTGTCGTCGTCGTTGTTGTTCGTTGTGGCAGCGGAAAATTCCGAAAAGCACAGCGCATCTTATATAGCTTAATTTTAACCACTTTTGTTTTGCTTGAGCAGCGTTAGTCGGCGGCTAATCTGCAGGATATTTTGCACCTACCGTGCTTTTCGATGCGAGATCCCTATGCGTCGCTGTTGCAGGGGCCTAAGTTGCTGGCGCTGCATGGACGGGTGGATCGGCCAACAGCTTGCAGGTTGCACGGTGTGAAGACGGTGGAAACGCGAAACCACCCTATGCTCAGGGGAGTAGTCGGCCGTTTCCTGAGAGAGTTGATGCTGGTGTGTTAATGTCGTGCCGACACTGTGCCGTTTGCCACCCAGGCCCCTGTCTTCTGCATATCGGCCACAAAACCATGGATGAGGGTGTTGCGGTCCCAGAAATCTTACATGTCTGGCACAGTCAGTGGGGGCCGCAACAGGTGAAACATGGTAGCTTCCAGGGTAGGTAGTGGGGACCTCTCTGGAACATAGGAATATTCAGGAACGTCAACGAAGCGATCACTCAACGCGGCGTCTGGCTAGGAAAGAACTTGTGGAACCGAACATCTGCGTCGGGCTTAGGGCTGCAAGGTCTTGCTATTGTTCTTTGGTCGTGTCTGTTTTCGTTTTCGCTTTCACCGTTTCTCTTTTCCCCTTTTCGTTTCTGTTCTCCCTCTGGCATCGCATGCTTCCGAACCTGGCTTGCTAAGCGAGTCTCAGCAACGAGGCTGGTAGCGATGCTAAGCATTCCTCCATTCTCATGGCAAAGAAACTGAGAAATGCCTGCGGACTTAGGTCGCCTTGGAATTTCTGTGGCGGCGGGGTCTGCTGGAGGACCAAGACCTGGAGCGAATGCTGAAACCTCCGGATGGTCTGAACCGCGGCCAGGCGTGGATGTGCGCGCCTGTTTCAAAGGCGACTCAGCTGAGTCCTGTCAGGTGCTTGGCTTGGTTGACCTCGATGCCACGCGACAGAAGCTGGGCTGGAAGTTGCTTGAGGCTGCAACAGCCTGCAACGGAGATCTGAAACATCTTGAGAAGAGCATGTGCGTGCGCAATGTGATTGAAGTGCATGCGGTCGAGTGAAGAAAGAGCTTTTTGAGATTTAAGGTACACTGCAGATGAGTTGAGGCTTGGTCCAGCTACTCGTAGGTCCTGTGCTGCCGTGCTGCCATCTTCACACCTTTAATCTTCGATGAACGGCTGTATTGGTAACGTCACAGACTGCATTCAACCAGACTTGCTAGTTGCTCCGTTGCTCTCTTCCATCAGGTCGCCGGCCGTTCAGAATTCGGTGACTTCTGAGGCAGGGAACGAGCACCATTTCGGTGCACACTTTTGAGTGTGTGCCTGTTGTCAGGCTGTGGGCAAGTGGGCTACGCCTGTCTTGAGCGCATGGTGGCTCCAGACACCGCTTCGCGAAAGAGGCACCTTTGGAAGGGCGAAGCTAACAAAGCAGATTGGTCGATTCAGTCTGCAAAGCAAGGAGTGAGCCTGCGTGCAGAGTCCTTGGCATGATATTGTGCGCAGAGCTGTTAATGGCAGAAAGTCGTGGACTTGGCCGCTGCACCCACGAACTGCAACGAGCGAGAATATCATTCTGATCTACACAATCTGCAGCACCAAGCTTCTTACCCTGGGTTGATACGCGTAAATCCAAGAGAAACCGCGTGCTCATTGTTGCTGCTTTGACCCCAGTTCGTCGCATGCCGACGTTAGAGAAGATGACGTTGTTCTCGAAAGGTGAGAGCTTACGTGCATCCGCTGATGCTGCCTTGCACTAAGCAGCTCGCAACAAGTTCAAGGGGAACCATCTCGGTCGTTCCATTTCCCAGATGGTCCGTTTCGCTTTCTCTCGAGATTCATCAAAGCTGGCCTGGGTGCCGAACTTGGGTGTTTCCAGCTCGCGAGGCATTGCGGTGAACGACTGCCCTGCAAGAAACGAGAAATGTCACGTGCATGCTTGGACTCTTGAAGCCTCGCCAGAAAAATTTTCAAACCATTGCGTGCTGGGACTGCAAAGGTCAACCTGAGAGAAATTGCAGCAGGAATGCAACACATCTAGCTGGAGTTGGGTGTGCTTTGTTCAATTGTGCTTTGTGCAGTGATTTTGTAAGATGGGATGTGCCAAAGTGTGCGGTTGCTCACGCCCCGCCGCTGGCAAAACCCACACCAAGACGCCAGCAGCCTGTGGGGGTGTTTCCATTGCGGTCATTTGCAATTGCCAGACCCAGCATGTGCTCTCGTATGCCAGGAGAGAGCCCTCACCCACAAACGATCTTCAACGAAGGAAGCCGCGTAATCGTAGCACCGACCTCCCTGACACACTGCACTCACAAGGCCTAGCTCCCGTCAGCCAATCACAAACAGCTATCCTTGAGGTGAGGCTGTCGGAATATCAAATCAGGTTCGGCCGTAGTTGAGTTCTCATCGGCAGGACAATGCATCGAGTTGGCCGTTCAGTGGCATGAGCTGAGGTCTTTCGTTCCGCCACGACTTTTCATGCTCACGGCAAACTGTGATGGTAGTGGATGCTTGAGCTTTGCATCGGACCGCCCAATTTTTATTGCCATCAAGAACAAGCAGAAGACTGAACAGGTGTCACAACAACAGGCGAGATCTCAGGAAACATAGGGACAGTCTGATGGTTCGATATGTGTGCGTTGCAGAGCAGTGCAAGGCCAGCCCGGTGTGTGGACGGTTCGTCTGCCCCGACTCCCGGCAATATTTACGAACAACTACAAGCCGACTAATGTACAAAGTAGTCGTTGTCGTGTCTTAAGCCCGACAGTCATATTTACCGGAAAACCGTTCGAAACGGCATGGCCAGAATTGCTGACAGAGCGAGTGTCTGACAGCCAACAGTCCAATAGCATCGGGCCAGCAGGCCCATCAGTGTCAAGCTTGCTGCGGCTTGAAGTCACGCAGGGAGCTCTCAAAGACTTGATGCAACACGCCAGCAAGGATCCGCAATCCCGGCACCAGCGATGACGCTTTTCAGCCAGTCAGAGACTGAGGCTTCGGGGCCTGTTGTTTGCACAGTGGTTTTCTGGACCCTTGCACTCAAATCGATGTTCGTGTGTGTGTGCATGTGCGTGTGTGTGTGTGTGTGTGTGTGCGTGTGCGTGTGCGTGTGCGCCTGCGCCGAACGAGCACTTGATTCTGCGACGAGGCCGACCATCTCTGATGCTTGGCATGCTACTTACTTGGCAGTAAATGCAGCGAGATGCTTCAAACAGATGATGAGCTGTCTTTGATCCTGGTCGCCTTAAAGTCGCAGCTTTTGAAAGCAGAGATGCCTCTGGGAATTTTCGATCCGATAGTGGCGGGCTTGTCGGAACGGCTTGTGCTTCAGGCAGCCGAGGAGTCAGGCCGAACTGCAGCCACCACTTTTACTGGGGCTGAAGAAATGAGCTCCATTCCGGTCGGCCGACCATATTCCTCATCCGAGGACGTGGAATCACTGCCGCTTCTCATGGTGTTCGACCTGGATGGAGTCGTGTTGCTGAAATGGTACAATTTTCCATCTTCGGAGAGTTCGGCAGAAGTGACGGCTCATGTGCAGCGTGGTTAAGGTCTGCTGGTCTCCCGACATGTGACTCACCTTAACCAAGTTATAGACTGGGGTCCGGCGGGGTGTGTCACATAGGTACCTTCATGCTGCCAGGAGGCTGCAATCAACAATCTCGTAGCAGAGTTGTATCAGCGCAGTGCAGGTATCAGACCAAGGGAGGTGAACCCTACAGCCTGGTGGCCCCGGGCTTGGTCAAGAACTCGAAGGATGAGGCGCACAAGAGCCGGTGCATTGATGTGCATTCGCTTGCACTTGACCATCTCTTTGTGTAGCTTCTTATGAGTGGCGAGATTCGGGTTGCAAAGCTTTTCGAGGAGATCCGGCTCTTCCCAGCGGTCCAAGCAGTTTGGAAGATGCTCCTTGCCATGAGCTGGGACATTCGAGTCAGTTGTCGGCTACACTGTGCCATGCAGTTCTTGGAGCGCTCGATTGCCAAGCTTTTCGGCTCTCTGAGTAAGACAGTCTGAGTCAGCTGCGAGCATGGCGACCTTCCGTCGGCAGTCCAAGCTTGGGGCCTTGCTCGCTGTCGCTGCCGTCCTGGCTTTGTTCTCCCAGCTGCCGGCATTCATCGCTCCCTTGCGTGCGGCGGCGCTGGCTGGAGTGCTGGCCGTGGGAACCCAGGGCAACGTGGCTGTGGCCCATGTGGCCAACAGCTATGTTGACTCCTCAAACATCGTCCTGGCCGAGGACTTGCCAGTGTCCATGGGCGGCAAGGGTGGCGGCGGTCTTGACGGAACGTACACCATGAAAGGCTCGGCAAAGAAAAAGGACTTCATCGATGACGAGAAGTTCATCAAAGCCGACGAAAAGTTCGAGGCGAAATTCGACGAGTACATTGGCGTCTTCGGCATCCTTTTTGTGGGTGCCTTCATCGCCCCGATGGTGACCTACTTTTGGTACGTGCGTGACAGCGACCCTTGGGAGAACTGAATGGTCGACCTCTGACGAAGCCAAGTGGGCAACGGAAGAACTCTTGCAACATATGTAGGTGCACTACTTTGCAGCTGTGTTTCATCCTTGCAGGAGCAAGTTTTCGCGATCTCAGGCACACCATGCTCAACGCCTCTTACACTTGCAGGTGAAAAACAAGCTTGTAATGAGTGCTTGCCGCTCTTTTTGTTTTTTGCTCTTGCATCAGACATGAGCGCGAAAAGCTTAGGCTTCACAGCCCAGAGGCCCGCTCGCGCGGCGTGCGCGTGGCAGTGGCCAGCAGCTAGGAAGCAGAGCCAATGTGCACTGGTCCTCATGCCACGCGGACGCGGCCAGACGCAGCTAGATTGCAGGTAGCTCCCGAAGGCACAAGGCGGTGCCTTTGCTGAAAGCGATGGAGATTGTGCCCGGCGTGTCTATGTGGGATGTGATCGATCCCAGGCAGGGCTCTTAAATGAGGTGACAAAGCAGGTCGAAACTCCTACACGGTTCATCGCATCAGGCTGTTCGAGATGTACTACCGGCGCGGCGAGGGCAAACGGCCGCACTTGGAGGCGAGGCAAAGGTCTGTCGAGTTGAGGTCAACTCCGAACTATGTGTTGAGATAGCTGCGCAGTCATGCTCGTGATGCCAGAATTGGACTGTCCATGAGCCACCAGGCACTGCTCTCGAAGTCTGCCGTTTCTCCCAGTGACGTCCTTTTCGTTGATGACGCTGCAGAGAACGTTCAATCTGTAAGGCTCGTTTACAGCCAGCATATGGGATGCGGCCATGCTTTGGCATGCTCTGACGACACTCGCGCTTCGATCACATGTGCCAGGTCCTTGGGTGTGCAAGCAGTGCACTTGCCACAGGGGCTGACCCAAGAAGCTTGGTCACTTGCGCTGGAGAGCTACGTCAAGTCCAGGGCGAAGTAAATAAAGCCTTGCCGAAAAGCCTGCCGGGCATCCCTGTGGCAGACTGTTTCAGTGCACGGCTTCATTCGCACGCTGGATTCTGAAAAAGTAGGCGCTGTGCTGTATTGCCGGCTTGCGAACGTACGCAACCTGCACATGCAGCGAGGAGTTTCAGGCTTACTGTCTGCTGCAAGGCACAGACGAAGCTCACGTCTGATCAGAACCTTGACATCTTGAAGGCACTGATGGAGGACGGAACCAGCCAACCGCAATGTGCTTACTTCACAGAGCTTGGCCCTGCAGGAAACAGACATCAGGATAGCAGAGGTCAAACGAGATGCTTACGAGTTCAGGCACTTGCGGTACCATACTGACCTGTAACAGTTTTCCCGTACTTTGCCGAGTCTGGCGGAGTCGCTGTAACATTCTTTTCTCTGTCAACTCCTGCAACGCCAGGCGAGACATCGTCGTTGGTGCGGAGAACCCTCGCACTGGGAAGACCGTCGCAGAGAAGGCCTGCGGGCCCACACATTGCCTACAGCCTTCGGCCTTTTTGCGTCATGGTGTGCATGTTATGTGCATGCTTGCTGCTTGTGGTAGATGGTTTCACCATCGCTATACCAGCTTGCAAAACCAGCTAGGTCCTCAAATACATGGAAGACAAGTTGACACAGAAGGCTGGTCGGCTGCTCTTCCCTAAATTAATGCGAGCTGGCCAGTTTTCGGCCAGCTGATCCGGAATCCGAGCAGGATATGCAAATCAACAAGCTTCTCATGAAGAACCAGGCATACAAAGTGGCGATCAAGAAGGCAGCATGTGCTGTGTGCAGAGTGACTGGCAGCGATCCAGCGCAAAGGCTGAGCAGCAGCTGAAGTCCAAAGCGGAAACAGGTGACGACTTGCAATACATAGCATGGAGCTGAGTTGGCGCTGAGGGATGGTTTCAAGGCAAAGGTCTCTGTTTGCCCATTGCATTCAGGACTTCCATCAGCTGCAAATAGAAAACTCCCAGTTCGTCAAGCGCATTGAGGAGGCAAATCAGGACCGGGAGCTTGCAGCAGACCCTCCTGAGGTAGTGTGTGGAAGGGTGATGCTTGTGCCCTCACCTTCAAGCGCTGCTGCACACGAAGAGTAGAATCGTGTGCGGCTTCTGTTGTTCTACCATGATCGAGCAGGTAAATGTCACCTTCGTTTCACGGTGAATGGCAGCCCCATGCACCCATCTATTGAAGGAGCTTATTGAGCTGAAGCGTCGTGCCGGGAGGACTGCCTTGACCTCAGCAACTCACAAACCTGCAATGTCACGAACAGCGAGCCTCCTGTGGCTTATGTGGTATCGTGCTTTCATCACGTATCCCAGGCAATCTGAACCCCTTACCCCACATCCAGGAATGAGGCTGGAGGTTATCTAGTTTCCACCCGGCAGATACTCCGAACCTTCCCCTCCGGGAGATAGTTTCTGCCCTGCCCCACATGTAGTCCGTGCGTCTAATACTGCCGCATGTCTGATACCTCCTGTCTCGAGTATACTCCGCACGTCTGATGCCTCCGTGCATCTGGTTTGTTCTGCTTTACTTCCGCTAGAATACCCCGCGCGTCGGGATACTTAGTTTCCGCGTGTCTGATTCTTCCCGTTCCGTGCATACTCCGGCATCCTGTGCCTCCCGTCCTGCGTGTACTCGGTGCGTCTGACGCCTCCGTGTGTCTGATACCCTGTACTCCACATGCTGATACCCCCTCGCCGAAAAAGAGCTAAGTAGTCCGTGCTCAGTCCGAGCATCTCAAAGGCTCCGCCGCACATCTGATACCTCGTTAGCTTCCAGAGGAGCACGTGCCTCTCTCCACCGCCCCTCCTCCGCCTAGCACAATGGTGTTGACGTGAGAGAGAGTGTGTACATTGAGGCGAGATAGTGTTGTGTGCGATATCCATACAGTTCCCGCAGTTGAGATCGGATGTCTCGCTAAATCCAGACATGGCTTGCCAGACGGCATAGATGATGGGGTGCTCGGGCTGGACCGTGACAGTTTTTCCCCTCATTGTTGGGTGCACATGCAGTTACCCGGCAATTGAGGCATAAGCAAGATATACCGATATGATATACCCATGAGAACCTGGGAGGAAACTAAACCCACCGCTCGTGAGAGCCGTGGCATTGCCGGATCAGACGGTTTTTCGAGCAGGCTAGTGCCTGGCTGTTTGACCGAGTGCTGCATACCAGACTTCACCCCCGACTCCCCGCTGTAAGAAATCACTGGCAAGTCGAGGGATGTCTTCGATTGTCGAACTTTGCAAGAGTTGCAATTGGAGGGTCGATTTGGGTAGGTGAAGATCCTAAACAATATGAAGAAGCGGCTCAGCAGCCTCACCGCCGAGGCAGGCTTAGCTTATGCGCTCGCTTCTGCCTTCTCCGTTTTGCAGGCCAAGTTCCTGCAAGATGAGATCAAAGACAGGAGGTCGATGCTGGCAAAGACAGAGAAGGACATCTGCAAGGTGGTCGAGGAGAAGGAAGCAGCGAGAAAGGAGCATAAGAAGCTTCGTGCGCAGTCCAGCACTCGGTTTCAGTGCACCGTTTTTTTGCTCTTTAGACTCCCGGCCCTTCTTAGGTCTCGGCAGTCGCCAGAGATGCCTCAAGTGGTTCGGAACCCATCTTCATGAGCCGGAACGACATGACAAGAGCCTTTGCCTGCAGGTAGATTACGTCAGTCAGAAGGCAGAGGCATACGAGCTGGAGGCTTGCCAGTGCTCGTCCGAGTTGTAGCAGTTTCTGCAGCTCATGCCCCAGGCGCAGAAGCGCAACTGGGAAAGGAAAGTGGAGCTGGCTGAATCCTCAGGGCCAGCTGAAACTCTCCTCCTCACAGTTGTCGCTTCTCGGAAGATGCTGCAGGCGGAGACGGCGGCCAAACGAATTCGTCAAGCTGTAAAGAACGGAACACAGCTGTCGGGCTCCCAATTCATGGAAATGGTCCGACGACCTACGAGTCTTGGCCTTGCTGCGGCTCAGGCCTGCTGGCCGAAACTGACTGCAGAAGTTCTACGGCTCTGGTCTTGGTCAACTCGGCTGAAGACCAGAGCCCTTGCACCTAGGTCTCACCTGCTGCTACACATGCTCCGAATCCTAAAGGTTCTGCTACAATCTGCTACACAGCTTGAAGATGCAAGATGCAAATACTAGTCTGGAAGCTGCAGGCCAGTTTCACCCCGTCCTTCCTTGCTTCAATACTCGTGCAGCGAGATGAGGGAGGGAAAGCCCCAGGGTTGAGCATCTCAGCATCGTTACCTAAATCCAGTTCAAGTCCTTTCCACACTCAAAACACGAAAAGCCAGCAGAAAGCCCGAAACCCGAAAAAGCCCTGCGCAGAACTGCGAAAGCGAATCAACACATGCCCTGCGCAGATGGAACTTCGATTTCGGCTGCAGAGCGTGCAATTCCGCAGCACTCCTTCAAGCAACGGTAGCTGTTGTCAAACTTCAACTGATTGAAGAGGCTCGGGAAGGCCTGAAACACGTCTTGTGCCGTGAATCATCTCGCCCACCTTGCTTAAGTGTTTTCGGGCACAGCAAAGTGTTTCCGCAACACACCGACCAGTCAGACGACCGAACAATGGCATATGGATGCTTAGAAGGACGTCTCATTGCTCGATTCGCTAAAGTCGCTCGGGCTCGGACGTTTGCAATGTCACAGTTTCTGAAACGCTGGCGAGTGCAACATGACCGTAGCAGTTTTGCTCAAGAAAGGGCTCAGCTCGTGCATACCTTTGGTGCGGAACTTGAAGCAGCTCATGTTGTGAGCCATGCAGTTGCAGCTTTTTGAGTATGGAAACCACCGTCGTCAGGATAATGGCACCAACTGCTGTCCAGTACGAGGACAGCAGCCAGGCACTGTGACAACACGATTTGGGCCATCGTTCGCTTCCAATCTATGCTTATGCACTCCGTCTTTTGTTCCAACCTTGTAAACTCATGGTTCGTAAACTGGGCCAACCATTGACCACCGCGAGGGATCGCGGGATGAAGTATGCAAAAAACAGTTCAGAGCGCTTTGCCCGACTCGTGCCAGGCTGGCCCGCGTACTTTGTACGACAAGATTTGGGCGGACCACTTGGTGAATGAGGCGAGGCAACCTGAGGTTTGAGTGTTGCAGTGTTGCAGGTGAAACGAATACGCGTGTGGTTCAGTCTTATGCAGGCAGATTGTTCATGACCGACAGACAAACATGCTCTCTGTGCCAACTACAGAATTGATCCACGAACAGGTACTGCACTGGCCGGCAAGCTCTCAAACTAAATGCGTGTGTATGCATATTGAAGCATCTTGTTGGTGCTCTCATCATGAGCACAGTGGATGCAAGTAAAGTCCCATGCTACATATGTGCATATAGTGAGGCTTGCAATGTGATTGAACACACACAGACACGCACATGCAGTACCGGTAATCTGTTCCATGGAATGCTTGCACCAAGCTTTATGTTACAGGTAGTATTTAATGTCGCGTTTCTGGATATCCTGTTATGTAGCTGCACATGGTGACCGCTGTTTGTGTGTATATCAATACAAACGTACATATACATGTACACATATATTTAACATGAAGAAATTGGTAATTACATATAAGATTAAGTAAGCCCGTATGTATGTATGCATGTATGCATGTATGTATATGCATCGATATATCTACATATGCATGCTACCCCCTCCAAAACTTACCTCGAAGCCTCCTCTTGTACTTTCTGCGCTACGTTACGACTCCACTCCGAACTAAAGTCTTGTATCCCACAACCGTTCAAACCAGGATAGTGATAGTGAGTGTTGCCTATTCTCCCCTGTCCAAAACGATGCAACCCGCTCAAACCAAGATAATGATGCTAAGTATTGCCTAGCATTCTCTCTCTCTATACAGAGGACATTAGACAGTGCTTCGTGGCGTTGTCTTCGTTCGAATGGTGTTATGTCGTCATAGACAGGGAATACTAAGCAAAATTTAGTGTCTTTATCTTGGCTTGAACGGTTTTGTGTTGTCGCAGACAGGGCATACTAGGCAATTCTTGAACGGTCGTACCTGAGTTTACTTGTTTGAATTGTTATCTACAAGGTATGCTATAATGTATTCTATAAGGTATTCTAAAAGGTATCCTGAAAGGTATTCTAGAGGATATTTTATGAGGTATATTTCAAGTATACAAAGGGCATATTACATAGTCTTCTGTACTGTAAGGCATTCTAATACTGGGTATTCCACATGGTATCCTATAGGCTATAGGGCATTAGAAGGTTTTCTAGAGGGTACTCCATAAGGTATTGTACAAAAGCCCTCTATTTAGTAAGGTATCCTATAGGGTATGCTGTATGAACTTGTTTACGGTATATAGAGGGGTATTCTATAAGGTTGTAAGGCTAAATTTTTCTTGGTTCCAGATTTTTCTTCATAGGAACTCTTACCCAAAAGCTGAAATTCACTTGGGGACATCTCAGATTTTTGGCTCCCATTGGTGTTCATGTTTAAAAACCCTATGTATGAGGCACTTTTTAAGGTTTTCTTTACGGGATTCCAAAAGGTACCCTGTAAGGTATTCTATAGGTATTCTATATGGCATACATAAGGTATCATATATGGGTGGTCTTCTATGAGGTATTCAACATAGTATTCCAGATGGTATTGTATAAAGTATTCTATATTGTAGAAGGTACTCTTTAGGTTATGTATAGGAGTATTTTATAATGCATTCCGGTCTCCATTTATGGTCAGGCGCCTGGCGTTCCCAGCCCCCCCAATGGTATGGTTTGATAGGGTGGGGGGGGGCTGGCGTGTGCGGAAAGGGGCTGGGGGCCGTTGGAGCTGCCGCTGGACGGTGGGGTGGTGCTGGCGGCCAGGGCTCACGCCCAAGCCCTTCGCAAGCAAGCCGTAAACTCTATAATGCAGCGCGTGCCCCTGTTTTGAGCAACCTTAACTTGTACTTGAAACTTAAAACGCTACACCCAACCCTAAACCCCACCTAACTGCAGGCTCTAAGCCTCAAGCAGAGCATACACCGCAAATGCAAACCCTCCCTAAGCCCTTGTCGACTCGAAGCCTCATGCCTTGTAGCCGTAAACCCAAAACTCAAAAGCTTAAGCTAAACCCAAAACCCCACAACCACCCCACAGGGGGAAGAGGCACCCCGAACCCCACACCCCACACCACAGGGGAGGGGGGGGGCCCACCCTATATCCGGACCATTGACCTTTGGGGGGGGAGGGGGGGGGCTGCGGAGCGCGTGACCATATATATCCCTTACTAGATAAGCTGCGATTTGTCCGAGGAGTTCCTAGATCCTGGATTCTGCGTTTCTTTCATATGAATCCCTTACCCACTCGTAACCTGCAATTCAACTGGGGGACTCTGAGATCTTGGGCTCCACCGGATTTCCCCGATATAAACGCTTCTTCTGCGGAATGTTCTATAGAGTCTTGTTCTATAAGGCATATATAGGTGTTACTTTAGAAGGTGTTCTAACAGGTGTTCTATACGTTATGTGCTATGCAACAAAGTATATACTAGGTATATAGGGAGTATTCTACAAGGTAGTACAGTATGTTACATGATTTCTTTAAGGTTTGTGGAAGGGGTTTTGTGTAAGGTATTCTACAGACTATTCTCCTCTCAGATCCTCGGCTCGGACTGATGTTCCAAATTTAGAATCCGTATCTATAGGGTACTCTATAGGGTAGTCGATAGAAAAGTCTGAGAGGTATCCTGTAGGGTATTATATATATATATATATGTATGTAACGTATACCGGGGGTATCATATAAAAGCGGTCTGCTGCAAGGTATTCTACAGGGTAGTCTGCTATAAGATGTATGTAGGGTATATAGAAGGTATTGCATAAAGTATTCTACAGTGCATTCTTTAAGACTCTCTATAGGGCATTCTACAGAGTATTCTACAAGGAATATATGGGTGGTATTCTAGAAGGTACTCTATGATATATTCTATATGCTACAGGGTATTCAATAATCTCAATACTGCACAACACAAAGTATTTGGGGTGTATTGGATAAGGTATTACTCAGGATATTCCATTAAGGTTTGTAGTCAGGTCATTCTATATGGTATGTTATAGGCGTTTCTTCGTGTCCGGCATAGGAATCCCGTGCTCACTAAGCTAAAATTCACCGGGGAATTCTCAGACCTTGGGGTCGGACTGATATTTTCCGGGTACTCTGACAGGGTATATCTCAGGTGACCAGGGGGTGTTATATATATATATATATATAAAGAGGGTCTTCTAAAGGTATTCTGAAGGGTAAGCAAGTGCACGCGAAGTCATGAGCATTGCAGATGTGCGGCAGTCATGCACGTGTCAGCACTCACATGGTCTGAATGCTAATACCTAGCTAGATATGTATCATAAACTCAAAAACAAAACTATGCTCATTTCCACCATATGGTTCAGTGTAAATACTGAATTCTACTAAAAACCGGCTTGCATCACAGACCAGGGATGCCACGGGAATCTTTGATCCATGAACTCTGATCCCTCGCCGGTTTCAGTACAAATATTGAGTTATTCTGAATTGTAAAGAAATTTCGCCCGGATCTGAGATCATGAATCAGAGATTGTGCAGAAACCTTTCCGCGGCATCTCTGATCTCTGATCCCGGCCAGGCTTCAGTATGAATGCTGAGTTATACTGAATTATACTGGGCCCGGCATGCACGGCCCATTTCGGCTTTTCTAGTCATGTTCGTATACACTAACATGTGTGTGCGTGCAATTGTTTAGACATATGGTAGCATACATGCATACAGAAAGACTTGGAGATAGTTTCTTTTTTGAGCGGGGTACCATCCATATATATATATATGCACCTTTCATCCACAAGTTATGCGACCGAAGCAGGCGGTGTTCAGCTATCCGGTTCTTTATTTACAAGTATGGTGATTGTTGCTGACAATGTGAAGGCAGATGGCACAAGCCTGATATACATTGATCGTCACCTTGTCCACGAGGCACCGGCCTGCACCAGCTCCGCTAGGATGTGTGGCAGCAGTGTGGCTCGAGGTGACAAGCCCTCAGGCATTCGAGGGTCTCAGGCTCAGCAACAGGGAGGCCAGCCCCCGCGCCGTCATTAGTGCTCGGATGGGCTGTAACCGGGAACCTCTGAGCAGGTGCGCCGAACAGATTGCACTCTGGCCACAGTGGACCACAATATCCCAACTTCATCGCGGAAGAATTTCAAGGAGCTGTCATCATACAGGCCTGCACTGAGGCCCACAAGCACTTGTGCGCAGGACACCAAAAGCTTCATAGAAGAAGCAGATTCGCGGCAGCAGGCAATCATGTGCTTCTCCTAGAGAGAATGCTTTACGGATTCACGAATCCAGGTTGTAACACTGGAGGACAATGTGCAAGCATTCGGCCGCGACCGCAGCTTCCACTTCCTGCAGACTATGATTTTGATATCACATGTGGCGATTTTTGCAGAGACAATGCCAGGACTTCAATCGCTTCAGTCCAGCTGCATTGCCATGTAATGACTTCCGGCAGGCCTCACCTACTTCGGAATGGAGGACAAACGACAAGGCATCGTGCATGTCATCGGCCCGGAGCAGGCTGGCATGCATCATGCATCTTGCTAATGCTGTAGCTGCATTTGATTTATCACTCGTCGTTCGTCTCTTGCTATAATGTTCTCTGCTCTGCTTCTGGACCAGTCGTGTTTCGCTGGTTGCGATTCCAGGTGCCGCTCCGAGTTCTTGTGTCGATCGCACTATGCAACAGTGATACTTAGTGGTTCTTTTCGCATCAAAAGCTGGCGGAGTCTACTCAAGTGTGCCTTTGTTCCGCTAGCCCTCCAGAACGCAGGGGTTCACACTCCCTGGAACTACGGTGGTTTGCCGTGGCCTTGGACAGTCCGAATTTTCACACGGCGGTTTCGGGTCATGGACCCGAAAGTCAGAGATCTTGTAAACGTCCTAAACGGCACCCGACAAGCCCTTTACGGGTAGATTCTTAAGACCCCGTGTTATGGACAACCGGATGGCGGATGGCCGATATATCCCTCTCCGTGCGGCAAGATCGTCTATTTGCGAATGCGGGATCTTCACATCGCATGAGACAGAAATGACCACGCTTGTGCGAAGGCTGGGTACATGAGTTAACCAGCTTTTGTGTTTCTGATTGTGTTTCGACTACAGAGTAAGGATGGTTTGAGATGGCGACCTTTCCGGAAACAGTGTTCACGGAGATGACAAGCACTCCTTTTGTACTGCACTTACGCAGTCGCTTTCTGCGCCAGTGTGGTATCGCACAGTCAAGCATCACAAAACTGCGTAACATCGTGTCACGAGTGTGGTCTTCTTATAATCGGAGTAGGTAATTGTCGGGATAAATGTAGGACGCTAGTGGTGTTACAGAGGGGCAGCGAATTTCGTTGTAAGTTGTTGCGAATCCGTGCAGATCATCCAAAACAACTGGTCTGATCGCTTAGGGAAGGAAGGGCTGGCCACCTTATCCCATCTGAACCCAGGCCATTGCAAGCCAGCTTGCAAGGCAGTATCCCTTGCATCAGCATCTGGGTAACACCAGCATCTATGCACAATGGACCCTATAGGTGCATTTTAAACTGTAAACTGCGAGCCCGTGAAGCATCTTATGGAGTTCTCGCGCAGATGCCGCCATTAAATGATCACTCCTTCAGCTCGGAGAGGCGCTGAGAATCCTATTCACTGGGAATGGGGCTTCTAAGTCAATCCATCTAATGTGCTGCCCATTCGGCTCATATCATAAACGCATTTCCTTTGAAGTAAGGCCAGGCTGGTGTCAGACCACAGCACAGCCCAATCTTCCTGCGAAAGGAACTGAATTATGTGCTGCACCTGCAATGATACTTGGCAGTGTATTTGACAGGCTTGTGTACTTCCGAAAACTCCTACTTCCTCCCGATTCCTGAAAGAATGAGGTGGTAAACCCGAAACCCTGCAAGGGCAGCAAGTTCCAATCCCCACGCCCGAAAATAGAGGAGCGAAAATCTGAAAACCCCAGACCCGAAGAGGCTGGAATGGGCAACCCTCAACCACCAAAGGCATGAGTCTTGGCAGAGCCTGTATTTTGGGCGACACTGAGCGAACTGGAACTTGGTAAACCCTGATCCCGAAATTTGACAGTAGATGTGCAGATACGTAGGGAGATGTTGCCGGGGTACCGCGAACCGGGAAGCAGATCATGTGGACAACTGGGCTGGGTGGCAGAAGTGCTTTGGACCACGTTTGTGTCCGGGTGGGGCTGCAGCGGCGCAAGAGGGAGCTTCCTGCAGGCCGAAACACGTCAAGATGCAGAGTGGGCCTCTTCAAGTTCCGGGAAGCCTGTTTGACAGCTGGTCAGCTTGTGTTTAGAACGGGACTTGTTGCGGTACATACCCGTCACAAGAACCATCATCATGGCCGGCATCATCATTCTCATCAACATAGTTGCTCGTCACCCGCATCAGTCAGGGTGCGTCACTCACCGTCATCAAAATCACCTCCGCCACCAGGGTAACAATCATCATCGTCGTGATTAGCATCGTCATCATCGTCGTCATCACAGTTATCATTGTCATCCTTGCCATCCTCGCCATGATGATGATTATGATGGTCACCGTCATCATCATCATCATCATCATCATCATCATCAACATCAGCATCAGCATCATCATCCGCATCATCATCGTCGCAATCATAGCCATCATCTCCATGACCGAAACCATGACCATGAGCGTACCATCGCCACCATCATCCTTCATTCATTATTGTTGAGGTGGTACCCATGTGCTTGGGCCAAATTCCGTCGTGCAGCATAAGGTGGCGACAGCCACACTTCAACTCATGGAGCCTTCGGAGCTCTTGCTTTTGGTGCGGATCCCTGCTGTCTTGAAACTGGAGTACCCGGAGCCAGGGTGCAGCCCAGCTCAATTCGGAAGGCATCGGAACATCTGAAGTCGAACATGTCTTGGCAACCCAGACGCTGTGCCGAGCCCGGAACCTCACAGACCATTGCAGCGAGGATATCCATGGCAGACTGCTGGAGAGAGCTGATGCACGGTTGACCGTGGTCAGACCCAAGGCTCATGAACAAGGCAAAGAACATGTTGGAGACTCAGCGAGCTGTCTGGCGGTAAGAAAGGAGCCCATACCTCATGAGAGAAGCTCCGCCTGATGTCGTGACTGAGTAGGTTGAATTGTTCAGTCCCAAAGTGGCCCCTTGCTTCGCTGGAATTCCGACTGGAGCTACGGCACAGCAAAGCAGAGGAAATCCTGAAAGGTTTCACACTTTGGTTTTGCTGAAAGGAACATGCCATGAACAAGCGTGACGAAGCGCAGCGCGAACCGCTACCTGCAGAGCCTTCAAAGCGGCCCTACGAGACGCCGGAAAAGTGCGCTCCGCACAGCTTGACTTGTAGTACGCGTGGTGTAGCTCGTGGTACTCTTCGACGTAGTCTTCCTGGTCGTTGTCGTCGCCGCGTCGAAGTCGCCAAGGTGATCAATGTCGTGATTGTCGGCTTCGTCGTCACGTGGTGTCGGTGGTATTGTGGTGGTAGTGGTGGTGGCGGTGGTGACGGTGGTGCTGGTGGATGTCGGGTTTGTTCCATTTCGTTGCTCGACGCGTTGGTTGCTATGCATGATCAATGATTTGCCATGATGCGGCTTAGGCGAGTCAAAGTTTCTGGCAAATTGGCTGAAGGCGTGACTTCCAAGGACCTTTGCCGCGCAAGATGTCAGACTGCATTTGGAACAGGTTGCAATGTTTTAGCGGCTTTGAGCTGCAGCCGATGCTCACGAAGCGATAATCCCATCATCCTGCCCGTGCTTCCACGCGCTGAACATCACAATCCGCAAAGTGCTCATCACTTTCGGGCACTTTCGACATCACTGCTTCGTGTTTATGGTACTTTCCTGTCTGCAACACTCGACATTCACGAATCAATAGCCCACGGCTGTCTTCCGTCAAACCTCCCGAGAAGTGGTCGGTGTTGTGCCAAGATTTCACGCACTCTTGAAGTTCACATGCAAGCATACAAAGAGAACAAACATGTGCACGGGCACGGATCCGGAAGGGACTTGCATTTTGGGCTGAGGACCTCAAGTGATCGCGCATGAACAACGCGAAAGATTTCTCTGTCTCCCAATCTGGCTTGGTCGAAGTCCAGTCGGCATTTTTCATAAACAACAGTTGAGGCTTTGGAGCTTTTCGGCTTGGCCATTCGAGAAGATCACACTAAGTTCGGGGATGATCCCTTCCTGATCAGATTCACCGACATCCTGCAGACTTGCAGCACGTACTGGATTGGAAGGCAATGCAACTGACAGGCCACACAGACTGGACCCGGAAACACACAAAACAGAGGATAACCACTACAGCTTGTGGTGACGCTTGTCGCCATTTGGAAATCCACAGCTTAGGCCTACTCTCATCCTCGTTTACAGACGTAGGATGTGATCTTGCACATCATCGGCGTGATCGGCACTGCTGGTGGCACTGGCAGCGTCATCGAATTCTGCATCTTGTCATCAACGTCCTGGGTTCCTAGTAGTACTCTTTTGCCCTTTGGATTTTGGGGTTTCGTTATTAAATCAGAATATTAGGAAAAAGTCCGAGGTGGAGATGTCTTCGAGAACATGTCCATGGAGGCGCTATGTCCAGTGCTGGATCGTGAGACCCAAATGCTAGCATACGAGCTGACAGAGAGCAAGAGATGCAAAGCCTTGACAATTCAGAGAGAAAGAAAGAGGGATAGAGAGATAGAGAAATGGAGAGATGGAGAGATGCAAAGCAAAAGCAGAAAGAGAGAGACAGCGAGAGAGGGCCCCAATTGCCTGGCGAGGGACTAAGGAACTAGCCATAGTGGGCGCGGTGATGAGGCCCGGATGCGGGCTAGTGTTCGGGGTTTGGGTGGGTCCCTGCCAGGCAATCTCCACAGGCCACACCGACCATGGGGGAAAAGCCTCCTAATATTTTGACCCCAATGCCCCTTCTTCCACAACCGCGGAAGAGACGGGGGGGCCTGGGCCCGGGTCCAGTGCGCTGGACTTAACCCCGGAGAAGCGAAGCGAAGCGAAGAGAGGCCCCAGAGCATGTTCGTGGTTGAAGGAGACTCCATCATCATCCAGCTTACTGACAGTGAGTGGAGGCAAGCAGCCTCAGCAGCAAGAGCACAGGAGAGCGGAGCGTAAGCCTTCGGAAGCTAAGCCTAGACAAGCCCCAGCCGCACCTCGTGAGGCAGCAACTGACGAACAAGACGGTACACACAGCCAACCATCCAACACGGATGCCACGAAGGCAGATAGCACAACCACCCACGGGGGAACACCCCCCTCCAAAGCTCAGAAGCAAGTGCACTTCGCAGCAGACGTCAAAGACCCTCCTCCGAAGGAGAAAAGCAGAAAGCCTGCAAACAAGCCGAAGCAGCCTCCATCACAGCCACCACAAGCTCCGCGGGACTTCAGTGCATTCGTGGACAAGCGAGACCTGAGAGGGAATCGTGGTACGGACAATCAGGAAGCACCACGTGAAAGGGGGCGACCAGCAACACCCGCGACACCAACAGGCCCCTTCGCACAAGTTCGTGATGGCAGAGACATAGGGGGCAAAAAGAAGAAAACCACAACCACCACGACCACCACGAGCGGCGATGTCGCCGTCCACCCTACGACCACCAGTACCACCGGCATTACAGTGGAAAGGACGACCGCGAGCACCTCCACCACTACCACAAGCAACCCAAACATCACCACCCCAGATAGCGACGAGTTGAACTTTATGCAACACATACAGCAAGCACTGCAGCGAGGCGCAGCCCCACTCCCCCAGAACGCCCAACAGCCACAACCGCTCACAAGCGGGGATCGACAATTACCGGCAACTATCCCAGACAGCATAGCAGAAGTTCCAGTTGCGCAACATCCACAACCACCACAAGCAACCTATACACCTGCTACGAGCACGGACCGCATCGAGCACTACCTCACCCGCATATACAGCCTTTCAAACCAACTTCGCCGGGGGAACATGGTAGCTCATTTAGCCCAGTGTGCCCTGGCCGATTTGCCCGTCGACAGTCAAACTGAGGCCGAAGTGCTCCGGCACCTTGAGCTTGAATCCATGCCCCCCCCGAATGTGACGGGGGAACCAGGAGCAAAGCGAGCAAGGGTCGACACGACCTCCACGCCGACCCAACAAGCCCTGCAGCGCATCCGAGCCAAAGCAGTGCAGCGCTTGAGTGCGGCAAGCAACCATGAGTACATCACCTACTACGACATACAACATGACGTGGATATAGTGCTAACTTGGCTAAATAACCACATACACGCCATGGCAAGGCAACCCGCAACAGTGGGGGATGCTAGCGACGGGACCTCACTATGAGCGGGGGATCCAAAACACCCGCACGGTGCTGGGACAAATGGGCACGGCTCTACAGGGAGTCCAGACCGCTCCGCAAAACCGCGACCACTGGCTTCTGCTCGCAGATGTTGCAAGCTACTTGGCAACCGTGGAGCGCGGGGAACCAGTGAGCCACCCCGCAGACGTGATCGCCGCCAACCGGGGGATTTTTGCTTCGCACCTTGCCCGTGAACGGCGACAGCGTATTGCCACTGGAGTGGTCCTTCAACTCCGAGCCCTTCGCGAACAGCTGCAAGACTGGCCAGGGGGAGAGCTCAACACAGTACATAGAGCCCTCCTGGAGACCTTGGAAGCAGTCGAAGAAGCCCTTCAGCCACATGTACCAGAACCCCTTGAAGCCGCTCCTCTACACGATCAGGGGGAAGCCCAATGCAATGGTGGGGGAGTACCACATCCAGCCTTTGCCAATGTGGCCATGTCCTCCACAGACGGGGGAGGCTGGTGCCTTGCTGAACACCCACGTCGGCGACTCCATGGTGCCTTCTACGGGCGACATGGACCAATCTGAGGGGGATGTAGGACAAAAGCCACACTTCCGAAGCGATATCTTACTAGCCTGATCTCATGAGAGTTTGTAGTCATGCGTTATTGCTCTTTGCTTCTGTTTCGGGGGAAAGATCGGGAGCTGGCATGGTTAATCGAGCACACTCTGCCAACTGGTAGTTTCATCCAACATTTTGAGGTAGTGTACTCACACAAATCGCCATCTTAGCCTAGGTTCCACCGCCTTGAGCATTAGTGTTGGCATTGTACTCCCGCATCGTATGACATGGAACCCAGATTGGCGTACAAAGGTAGCCTTGCCAACTTGTCATGTGGACAAAAGGGGGAAACTGCACCGGGTTCTCTTCCGCATGCTATGCTTCACTAGATTCTGTATATTTATAAATGACCCCAGTCCACTACAGAGCTCATTGCAGTCGATAAGATGCACACGTACGACATCCGACGTACCTCTCTCCCCAAAGATGTGGATGATGTTTGATTTTATCGCATGTTCCTGTTTTTTTTCCAGTCGAGGGAGAGGGGTAAACGAAGGAAGACCACCTAGGCAGAGCACTGACTTTTCGCACCAATGGTTCTGGAAGTTCAACTGTCTCGCATGTATGCTTATCTGTACTTCACCTTTTATGTTCTTCTGACATTGCAGAAGGAAGAGACGATCCAGAACCAGAAGCCGTAATGGCCAATAACCTCCTTCGCCCTGATACTGCAAAAAACTTGTATGCAAGGGGCAAACTGGCATAAATCATTCCGGGCAGGTCTTCCTCTAAAAGCTGTGATGTTATTCTTGGTCTAAATTAGTACATCCTGCTTGTTGTGTTCCACGGGGGAAGAAGCCATAGTGAATGATCGCCTGGCCCCAGAGATAATGTGATCGTATACTAGCTTAGATTTGTTATTCGTGTTGCTTTCGTGAATGCGACATGGGCCAAGGGAGATCATAAAACAGAAGATAGACAAAGAGGGGAAAACCTTCTGATGCCATAGCTTGTCGTATTAGCTTGTGGTGGCCTCATGAGAACTTGCAAACCTCAGTCTATCGATGGTGCAGTAGCTTCGCAAATACCGTATGTTCCCCTTTCAGGACGAACCTTTAGTCCTTATGCCTAGCTTTGATACTTTCGCCTTCTCAGTCCTGATGTTGGGGAAACCGGTATTGCAAGAGTGTCCTTGAAAAGAACATACAACATCGTCTTTCTTTAATCTACCAATTGAAGCTTTAGCGCATACGATGTTCATTGTTCTCTCGTCACCCCCCGAGTCCGTCAATACGACGGGTGGGCATGATGCCCGGGGGCGCTAACCCGCCCTCATGCCCGGGAGAGAGAGAAAGAGAGAGAGAGAGAGACGCGAGAGCTGTTCAGGTTGTCTGCCGTAGATCCGGTCAGAGTTCATTTCGATTGCGATATGCATGACCTCCACAGCCTTGGCAGGATTGCTTGTTCTCTATCGCACTCGCAAGAAAAGGGGAACCCGTTGTTGCCTTTCGACTTCCCCCAGGGCGGGAACTTTCCTTAGTGTATCATAGTGTACGGCTTTGCATTTAGCCGTTCTTTGTCTTCGGGTAAGTTTCCTCAATCGATTCTGCCACTATGCTGTATCCTTGCATGTCAATGCAGCCGCCGGCCAGTAGGCTTAGCCTCGCATCCTATAGGTTGTAGCAGGGTCGTTGCACGCGCAGTGCTCGTGAAATCCTTGCCGACTACCTCAGAGGGGGAAGCAATGTGCCCGGGAAAACATTCGCCTTTATGGCTTGTTGTCTTAGTCCTGCCAATTTCATAGTCTTGACTGTAGCTACCGGGGGTGCAGCTGTCCGGGCTCGTGGCGAAGTGCTCGGACGGAAACAGTGCAGCCACTGGGTGCCGCAACGGCCAGCTGACCTGATAGGCGCGGATGTCAGTGTGCAATATGACCATTGAAGCTGGGGCTCGGCACCAGCCCAAATCTGCTTAGAAGCATCGCACTCGGACTAGTTCAGTGCTGCCCTAAGGGCGGGCATGGTGGCTCCAGATGACACTACTTTCAGCTATCTGAAAGGAAGGCGCGGGCCCGAAATCTGCGATGCACTGAAGGGTTTTCGTTCACCTGCCAGGCCCTTGTGCCCCAAGGGAAAAGACTGGGACAAGGCCGGTGACTGCCAATTGGGGTCATGTCGTGAGCCAACATCCCAGGCAGTTGAGTACTGGAAAAGCCTACGCACGGACAAGGGGGCGAAGTGCTCCTGATCACATGTGGAACTTGGCAACAGGAGAAGCAGGCTGTGTCTGAGCTCATCAGGTTTGACAAAGAGATCAATATCGATGCAGCTGACATTGCTCCGACAGCTCCTTGAATGCAGCAGGCTTCTGTGGCAGAGATGGAGTTTAAAAAATTGTACATCTCTTGTGCCATGATCCAAGGTGACGTGGGGCACAAGCCCTGAAGATGTCGTGGCCATCACAGGAACAGTTCCGGATCCCAAAGAGGAGCTTGCGCCGTGCATGCACAGTCTCTTTCACCGAAATCGATGCAGCCCGATGTCGAGGCCAAGGATGAGACGAAGAGGACCCTGCTATCGGTCGGTCGGCGGTCGCAGTGCAGAGTGTCCAGTGTATGTTTTGTGCATGGAGCTTCTTGCTTTCTAACCTTCGCCGAAGCCCAAGCCTGCAGAGCACATGCTCGAGCCAGGGTGTGTTTCATGACAAGACCGTGTGAGTCATGTATGCCAGCTGTCCCGGGTGTAGAATCCAGCATCTCAGACGGAGCTGCTAGCTGCTAGCTGCTAGTTCCCATCGGCGCAGCTTCTGTGCTTTGGTCCTCAGTCCCCGCGTAGGGAGTTCGCAGACTCGTAGACTCCAAATCCATCTGCTCTGCAGGTTCTTCTGCATATTCCACCAATCTTCTTTCGACTTCGAAATGCAAACCTTACACTTCGCATGCCCCAGAAACCGGCTGCTGGGGCAAGACGGACTATTTCCCAGATTGTTTGTGAGTCCAAGACCGTGCGATCTTTACACAGTTGCGATGGTTCTAGCTCTGCAGGTGGCAAATGCATTGTGCGTTCAGGAGTGGAATGCAGCGTGCTTTGCAGTACATGGGTGCGTCCCTTAGGAGCCTTGGCAATCCTTGCAATGTGGAGCAGTACAGTCTCTCCCGCAGAAGTCTCAGGCTTGGAGCCTGGAACCAATATGCAGGACATCTCCATCCAGAAGGTTCGGAATCTTAGGACCAGACACCTCCGGAAGTTCTGCTGGAACAGGTGTTCATAGGATCCTGCACGAACAGCCGCATAGAAGACATGCGCCAGTTGCTGAGGGAGGCAAGTTTGGTAGTGCCATGGGCAGTTTAACTGCCTCGTGCTGAGGCAGCGTTGCTGCCGTGGTAAAGGGCAGGAAGGCGGGGCTCCAAATCATTTCGTTGCGGTTTGATGCCAAGTCGTGTCTGCTTGCAAAATATCCTTTCATCCCTTTATGTGGGCTCTGAGAGACACGAGCATCTCGAAGCAGCAACAGACAAAAAGTGACAAACTGTGACTTCCACCAAGTCCATTCCAGGATATTCCAGGGCACTGTTCAGTGCCATAGCACTCCTTCTGTCGAGAATCAAGACAGGCTGTAGGCCCTCCAGAGTGTTTGCCTGCACTCCATGCCTTTGCGCACGTGTTCCTGATGGCAACGGCCTCGGGTGATTGGAATACCAGCGCAGCATGGACGCGTGTGTGCCTTGAAGCTGCCGACGTGCATAAGTTGATGCCCAAGTCAAGGCTGTGACAAGTCTGGACAGCTTTCGCCTAAAGGCTCGCATTACGCAGGCCCTGGTTTCCTCAGATTCGGCCGTGTTGTTACGACACTGAAGGACCCCTTGGATTGGACGCCGTGCACCCAGACTTCTGGTGGTGAATAAAGTCCGAAAGCTTTTAGCAAGGCCCAGTGAAGTTGCTGATTTCCTGGCATCTATTCTGCCCGGTGCTTGTTCACGAAAGGCTTTGCTTTGTGAATTAGCCTTGTCATGCGCAGCATTGGCAATGACTCTAAGTCCTGGACATCCATGCCTTGACTGCTTTACCTACACATCTGGCTATGCCTCGGCCTTTGGATTTTGCACTCTCTGCATGGGACAGAGACTCAGAGAGTGCAAGCTGCGAACTGGCCAGGTCTTGTGCTCGTTGGAGAAGGACGACTTGCGCAGGCAAGCCAAGAACAACGAGGCACCCGCCTGGCAGAGTCAGAACACATGATTCAGTATAAAAAGCAGCAGAATCGGTGTCGATTTGGTGAGGCGGCCAACGTGATTTGGACGGAGCTCGCAAGCAGGAGAAAGGGAGCCCAGGCCCGACCAGATCGAAGATATTCGCAGATTGCCTCGGGAAGCCGCGAATGACGAAAAGTGCAGGCAACCGGCACGAAGGCCTCGGGACAGTGGAATCAGTCGGTGAAGTTACGCTTGCATGTCTATGCTCAACATCACATAACGGCGCCGGTGACGGTAGACCGCACCCTGCCTCCAAGGCAGTTGTGCAGCGTGGCGGCGTCGATCCTCGCCCGAATCCTGGACGTGTGTGACCTTCGTCGGATGTTTCTGGGATCTGAGCGTCGTGCGTTGTGGGCAGCAGAGAGGAGGAAGGGCGAGGAGAAGGGAAGAGAAGTGGAAGCCTAGTCAGTGAGTCGGATCGCGGAACAAGCATAGCGTCCTGTGGAGCGCATGAAGCGGTTGCACACGCACGATTGAAGCCAAGAAGAGCACCATAGCCATGTGCTACGACGGGACGACCAGGCGAGAAGTCGTTGTAAGAGTCTGGGGAGGGAGGTCGCACATGACTATCCAGCTGAAGAGAGCCAGCAGAAAGGGTCGAGCTTATCTTGAAGAGGCCTTGCCCTAAGCCTTAAGCTTTGCTAAACTGATCAGAAGGTTGGCAGGATCAGAAACATGTAGTGCCACAACACGACCAGATGCTTCTGCGTGCTGTCTGCATGTGAGGATGGGAAGGGGGGTCACGGACAGAAGCAGGTGACTTGGGAGATAAGCTAACAGCGCGGTTGATTTAGGAAGACCATGAAGCGGTTGGCCGAAACCAGCTTTAGAAGACAGAGGAGGACTGTGAAAAGGAAGAGAGAGAGAGAGAGAGAGAGTTCCCTCAAGCCCAGGAGAGAGAGAGAGAGAGAGAGAGAGAGAGAGAGAGAACGTCCAGCTGCCCCGCGAAGCGAATAGGGGGTGTGCGCACGCGTACGGGGGGAGGGCCCTGAACGCTGGCCCGACCTCCAAGCCCGGAAGAGAGAGAGAGAGAGAGAGAGAGAGAGAACGTCCAGCTTGCAAGCTTTGACGATTCGAGGCAGCATGTTTACCCTCTATGTCAAATTGGCTCGGCAGGTGCAATCCTTAGAGGCTGATAACTGATCGCGCAGTGATGAACATAGAACTTCCGACAAGCGATGTCATGTGAGTGACGCAACTGCCAGGGTTCTGCTCTGGAGTTGGAAGTAGCTCCAACAGACAACGTGGCATACCTCAAGGTGCGAGGGAAAGGAGGTTTCACTGCAGTGATATTGCAGGCACAGCACTGCTACCAGGCCCAGATCGCAGTACACGAGGGAACGCCGCCCGAGAGCCAGCGGCTGGTCGTCGCCGGTGCCACAATGCAGGAAATCTCGTCGGGAATGCTGAACTTTCTGCAGTTCTGCGGCCTTACGAACCACGAGACAGGACGAACGATCACTGACTAGTTACGGGCCCGAGCCTTGGGCGTGGCAAAGAAGGGCGCCCAGATGCCGGACCGTGTGACTTTGTAGCTGAGTTAATGAACCCTGCCGGTAGCCTCAGTCTGAGTCTTACTTCCTGTAGCTGGTGTAGGCAGGCCATCACGAATGCAAGGCTACCAGAGACATCGGGACGTGGACTGTCCCCCCTAGCTCGATCCACAGCAAAGGTCAAGCACGTGACGTGCGTCTGCTGCCATCAGCAATCTGCTATAGCGATGAATGATCACGGATTTCATTCTGACTGTGCTGAGCTCTCTCAGGCATTTCTATCCGCATCCAGCAGTGCGATCCGAGGGTCATTGTTCAATATGATCCATGGCCGAGGCTTCATCACGGCGATTCAGTGCTGCTTGTTCCATGTCTGCGAGACCAGGCAGGAGCTCCAACTCCAAGCCCTTTCAGCTAAACTGTTGATATCCACAAGTTTGTGGCGGCGCAAAGGAGACCGTTGAATGGAAACGGTGACAAGAGTTGGAAATTTGAATCACAGTCACAGGTGGGGAGTTGAATCCCTGTGAACAGCGTGAAACGAACAATGCGCGGCAGCAGTACAAGAGACAGAATTTGGGGGCAGGACAGGGAGTGGCGGATGAACAGCAGAAGTATGCATGGAACAAACACACAAGCACGGCCCCACCCTCACCCACCCCACCACCCATCCAGTCCACCCCATCCCCCACCCCATGAGATATCACCTGGGTCTGTAGACTCGCAAAGAGTTCGCAAAGGTACAGGCATACAAGCAAGGCAGAAGTTTTTTTCTACAGGCTCGCTGCTAGAACCTTGAGCAGCAAGCATGGATACATGCATGTGACTCCTGTAACAAACAGGCACCTGGATGTGTAACACGCAGAACTGCATGGCCGTGGTATCGGCATTCAACCATGCGTGCTTTGTGCTCAAGCGATTTCAATCGCGGAGTGTTGAGCTACTGACTGCGACATGTGAGACTGGAAATGTCTCAGCCTGGAGAAAGCAGTGTGCAAAGAGAGGGCAGAACACCACACGAAACGCAAACGGATCTTCAGCTACAAAACTCTGTGAGAAATATGCCCAGGCTTGAACAGTTCCCTTTGCATATGGAAAGCTTACTGAACAAAGATGTGAAGCTTTGCTCCACTTGATGTCCAGCATGGCATCATTGCGGTTTCGAAGAAACCGCATCAGGCTCTGTGACGGGTATGTTCTCAGCGGGAAGTATCTCTTGTTTTTTTTGCAACACGTCAAGAAGTATTTTTTCCAGCGAAACGTGTCTTCTCAGGAAGGAAAGGTGCAGTGGCGAAGGATACGCCGCAAGGGCAAAAGCCAAAGGCAGAGGACCCGCAGAAAAGCCTTTCTTCAAGAAGAAGAAGCACAAGAAAGGCAAGGAACATGGACACCTTGCTGATGATCAGACAGATGCTTGGAAGGCTGATGCACAATGGCAGGATAGTCAATGGCAGGTCGCATCATGGGATGATTGGTCTTGGGATTACTCCGAGGAGTCCTACGCAGCCAAAGGCAAAGGAAAAAAAGGCAAAAAGTGCAAACGAAAAGGCAAGTATGGCAAGGGCAGTGGCAAGTCCGACGGAAAGGACGGTTCAGTCCAACTTGCAGATTCTGCCCCGAGCCGCACCACTGCTGCGACCACCTATGTGGATCATATGGAACCTTGGAACTTTTCCTTAATGGCCACCGAAGAGAAGAACAAGGCATTCACCGTCCAGTCTTCGACACCAACATCAATGGTCCTGTACGAGGGCGATGGCTTCATGGGTGGCAGCGCAGGACTTGATGAAGGTCTGCGACCAGAATCTGGACTGTGGCATTTGGCACCACATTGTTGAGACCATTTCTCAGTTCACCTTTGCCAAATCAGAGTCGACCAAGTTCAACCAGAAGCTCGTGGTTTGCATGTACGAACGCGAGTATGCAGTCCAGGGAGTTCGACATCGTGGAGCAAAGTCACGTTCCAATCCGTATGTCCTTGCCTCAAATGCGCAACCTGAGGTTCCAGATCGAACTCCATCCAGACAAGGTGTTGTTGATCAGTCCAGTTTGGGGGATTTGGCATGTGAAACTGAGGGTTGCAGGTAGTTCACATCCCGTAACTGATCTATTAGATCTTTGACGTCTGATGTGGAATGTGCGTTTCGACAAGCACAAGAAGTCGAGCTTCCTCATCTACTTCTCCCAATACACAGTATGTCTTCCACCAGAAGACTTCAGGAAACTCTTCACTGAAAGGAGTGCCTGACGTGTTGTCATACGTCATACGCCATGGACGATGAGTGGGTGATCAATGAACGTCCACAAGAATATAAGGAGAGAGAAGTACACCTTAAAGGACACAACAACTGGAGTTCCTGGACACCAAGCGCAAGACGATCATGGAGTTCTCCAGGGACAAGCTGGAGACGAAGGAGGATGATTGGAAGGTCGCCGGGCGTTCTACTGCGAGGTCTTCAGGGCCTTGGAGGTGTAAGACAGTTTTTAGGACGCCTGCTGGAGGAAAGCCGAACTTCGCTTCCGGCTAAGTCCGTTGATCCCATGCCTGATAAGGTAGTGCATCAGCCGGGCTGGAACACCTTTCCTGACATCGATCCGGTCGTCTGCTCTGTTTTCGAGTGGAGCGATAGCATGGGCGATGACTAGTGGGCGAACATGTTTGCGTCACAGTCCGAGTACAAAATCTCTGTTTCGGAATGGCTGCTGAACAGTACAAGTTCGGCATACCTGTTAAGCGACAGAGAGTATGATTCTCACACGCCGCTGTTGGTCGAGGTGAGAGCACCCAGTACTCCGGACAGTGTGCTTGGCCATGAACAAGAAGCAGCAGGCAAATCGACAGCGTGATCTCGCCGCCTGCTGCAAACGCAGCTCCTTCTCCTGGATCTCAGCGTCCTCCAGAACCAGCCAATCCTCCTCGTGGAAAGCCATCGGAGAAAGGCTCTGGCAAAGACAAATCCTCCAAGGGCAAGCCTCGCATAGGCAAAGGCAAGGGAAAGAACTGATTAGAGACCGACGAACTTTTGGCAACGGAGGACACTCCTCGGGACTTCTGTTTCGACCGACACCAATTGTTGGCTCAATCCATCGCCTCCTCTGGCGTGATCGTTGCCCGCTCTTCCGCTGGGAGGTAGGTGACGTAAGCTCTGACCTTAGCATTGTTGGGATCCGTGAGGAAGGTAGGTGCCGTTTCAAGCTTCCTGCATGCGGTTCACAGGGAATTGAAATCCTTTAATCCATTGGAGCACTGAGCATGTCTCCATTTCCGTGATGTTAGTTCATGAACTGTTAAAGGCCCCGTAGAGGACACATCGGCCGCACACTTGACGAACAGCGGCCAAAGAAAATTGAAAAAGTACTGAACTCCGCTGTTGGGTCCTTCAGGCGGTCTTGCCAAGAAGACGCTTGTGAATCGCTGCCTCGCCTTCCACTCTGTTCCTCAAATCACACCTTTGTGGTCACCTGTTGGAACGTTGAAAATCGGTGCATCTCGTGCAAATGCCTCTGATTTCTCGCAGGAGACTCATGATTCTGAAAGAGGCAATCATCATCTCCTTCACCATGTTCACACGGCGCGGCAACGTGGCTATCCATGGCTTTGTCCTCGGATCGTGCCCCGGGGATATCTCCTCCGGTCGTCTTCACCTGCGCGAGGTATACCGGAGAGACTCCGCTCACTTTCACAAACGTGAAGCACTCCGGGTGTACCGGTTGCTTCCACCTGCATGAAGCATACCTTCAGTACCTCCACAGGTGTGGAGCTTCCGTTTTCCCGGGAGCTTGATAGTAACCTGGGCGTGTACACCCTCGCAGAGGTACAGGCCTACTCGCAACGCAAAGCCTCTTTTTGCACAGGCCCACAGTCACAGCTCTGGTCGATAGATACTTTGCTAGAACCTTGAGCCAGAATGGCTACATGCATGTGACACGTGAAACAGACAGGCACCTGGATGTGGAGCACCCCACCCCCCCCGCCACGCATCCCACCCACCGTGCCCCAACCCACCCAGCCCAACCTATGTTTCGAACGTCCAACTCTACATGTGTTGGGGCCTATGAAGTGCCGGGATTAGCTTTGAGATTGGGGCGTGTAAAAGATTCATGCGGTTCTGCTTTGGCAAAAAACTCGCCATCCCAGCTCACAAGAATCGTGGCACACGGACAATAATCTGAATCTGGCAACGCCTGTGCGTGTAATATAAACATGAGCAGGACAATGTTTGTTTCAATCTGCATCCCTCAATGTCTGGGCGTGCCCATGCGCAGATCCCCAGAGAGAATCGGATATCCACGCAGAAATGCGCAACTTTTCCCTGAGACGCAGATCCTCGTAGTGCTATGGGAGGTTCGGCAAAGACCAGCATGCTTCGCTCCGCGGGGCCTCTTGGCTCTTCCGGGCAGCAAGGCCTTGCCTCGCTTTTGCGGAGCATTTTCTTTTTTTTAGAATTTGCTTGTTGCTCTATCTGATTATCTGGCGCTCTTAGTCTTTTTGACAGTGGCCGCCACGTCTCTTTTCTCAATGCAGGCCTGGTCACCCTCTTCGCGAGCTCCGTTCCTGCCCGTCCTTTTCGCCGATGCTCCTCCTCTGCAAAAGCTAAGACGAGAGTGACCGCCATGACGATCGCATTCAGGTCTCGCGAAATTTCCCGATCAGCCTAGAGTTCACCACCGTCGCAGACTGTGAGGCCACCTTGACATAGGACGGGAAGGCAAGGGGGAACGAGCAACATGCCCGAGTTGTTGTTTGTGTCTGCATGATTCCCTTGCATGCTGTGATGTGCATGAATGTCAACAGTATTTCCATGTGCTTTCACCATGCCAAGCTACTCGTGGACGCCTTCAATGAACCTGCGCACTTGAGAAAGCGATCTCGCATGATCCACTGAAGCACTGGCTTCCTGAAGACTGTTCTGCTTGGCTCAGGCTTTCGCAGAAGCGGCTAGGTATGCCTGGAGCCTGGTTCACATTCGCCACATGATCCTGACATGGTGCCTTTGTGCAGATGCCACCGGCACCCCCTCGGTCTCGACATGTTTTCCGTCCTTCGAACAGCTCCATAGTTTCTGGCCTTCAAGGCACCACCCTGGCTGGAGATATTGCAGCGCACCTGGTGAATAAGAGCTGTTTGTTGCTCACGAAAGCATCCTTTTAGGAGCTTGCTTGGTGGGCGGGTGTGATGAAAGCAACCCTTGAAGGCATGCAGCCGTTGGAGTCCCGATTCTCCGACCCCGAGGTAGAGTCATCGCACACACTGCACCTGTCAGTTTTGTTTGTCAGGAATATTGAAAGCTTCTTCAGGAAATTGTTGAACAGGGCAAGGTTTTGCTAGAAACATGGCAACGTTTAGTTAGGAATCACGCATGAGTTTGGGGCTTAGGGTTGAGGGTTTAGCGGTTGATGGGTTTAGGGGTTTAGGGTTTAGGGAGTTAGGGTTGTGGGGGTACAGGGTTTAGGCCCATCCTGCTAGATTTGCGCAAACCAATATTCCTGACAAGACCTTTGCAAGCTTCCTGACGAAACCTAGTTCATTGCTGACAACACCCGTATGGTTCGCGACAAACCCTTTTCAATTTCTGACACTTAACGGGCGACATAGCCAACACCCCCCCCCCCGGTTCAGAGCATGGGGTGACCACCAGTTGGAGGATCGTGAGTGGTTCAGAGACTGGCCCACCTATTGGGTCATTGTTTTGTGGCCCAAGCTTGTTCTGCAGATGCCGGACAACCAATGTGCGCTGCTTGTGCCGCCCGTCACGCGTGTCGTAGCGCTGTTCTCCAAGTTTGGGCCATGTGACACTCGAGTAGTTTTGGAAAGCTTGTCCAGTCGATGTCGAGTTTTCGGACCACAGCTTTGTTTACTCTTCACTCAAGGGCAGCCGGCAAAGCTGTGGGAGGATGCTGGTATATAAAGTCCGGTGGGCGAGGGAGCGCCTCGCTAAGACCCGCAGCATCGTTTTGGGTGGGGGGGTCCGGAGGAGGGCGACGGTGCAATCTCCCCAAACCTCCTCAGACGGTTCTGAAACCCGATGAAGTTGGGGGCTTGAGTCCTGAGGCCAGGCGGTCCTGGCCGGCCGCCGGCAGAGGCCGCCAGTGACAGCTGCGTTACACTCGTGTGTTCGCTTAAGATGGTTTTGATTCTGAGGCCAAGTGCAGATTGGACCCTGATCATGGGACCGTGATTTTAGAGGCAATCGCAGCACGGACATGGGCTGGGCATAGCGAGGCCCTTGGGACAGAAACTAGCATTTCTTGTTCAGGCAACGAGCGGCAGAGTGTTTGGACCAAGCACGAGTTACAAGGCGATTCAATGGGATTCGACTAGTATTGAAATTAGATGCCATGTCTGCCAGGCTGTTGCCCATTTCGGTGGCCGAGGAGGGCAGGTCGAGGCAAGGAAAGGCAGGAGGTAGATCACTTAGCACGAGTTTGACGGACATCCCCATGCCCAGGTTTCTGTGGTGACTGGTGCTGCAGTGTCTGCATGCTGAACAACAGCACGGCTGCTAATATCAGCCATGGCACGGATACAATTAGTCACTCAAGATAGTTTGGGTAGGAAGTGATGCCAAAGGTTACAGGTTTGGATAAATTGTCGAGTTGCCGGTCAACGAAGCTCAGAGAATCTGAGTTGCAGTGACACAGCCGGCCCACAGCAGGTGAGGGGACCCGGAAGGACATGATATCAGACCTCCTGTGGATTCCTGGCGATCGTCATGAGTCTGGTATATGCTTTGCGATGCAACGTGGACATGGACCAAAAAGGTCTATCGTCCGTGTCTCACTTCAGGTGGCACTTCGACGATTTATGTGTTCTTCCCATCCGTGGCATGAGAGTTCACCGTGTCACCAGTTGCGGGCTTGCCATGTGCAACACAGCTGGGCATCCCCACGAATCTTCGGTCCTAGACTAGTTCCGGCTTGAGTGAGCGCACCGGAGGAATTCTGCATCAAACACAAGCTCAAGCTGCAGCGCAAAATACTGCGTTCACATGGCTTCTTATCCAGCTGTGCCTTGCGCGGTGAGCTTTGGAGGTGGCTCCCGGCGTGGACGCCATGATCGTACCTGGTTCGGGGTTGGCCGCTGCCCGTGACTTCAACAACGCCAGTCTCTTGGTTCCTTTCTTCGACGAAGGTCAAGAAACAAGCAGAGGCCGAGGGGCTTGACAAGATTTTCGTAGAGGCAGGCATCGACTGCGTAGGTGCCATCCTTCAAACGGTTCGTTTTACCAGGCTGGCTTTGACTGGCGGGAACCTGGCTGTTCCATGTGCCTGGGCATGAACCCGGATCGTCTCAAGCCACAGGAGCCTTGCAGCAGTGTGTCTCGCCCTTTCTCTCTGAGCTGATGCGAGGAGCGCTGTGCAGCCACTTCAAACAGAAATTTCGAGGGCAGACAGGCAGGACTTGGCAGGACTTTGGAGCCCTGAGTCCGAACTGAACACTGATGCGTGTCAGGGACCGCAGGGTCGCACTCACCTGATGAGTCTGTGCCCAGTGCTGGTGTGTAGACTGTCGTCTTGTCTCGACCTTCGCAATCTCAGGCCCTGCAATGGCGGCAGCCGCCGCTGTCACTGGAAAGCTCAAGGAGACTGGGGAGACCAGGGATTGGTCGGGTAACCATCGAATCCCTCGGGATGCCCAGACGAGTCTTTGCTTTCCAGGACGTCCGAGAGCTATTGCCAGAAATGCAAGCCGCAAATGGCTAAGCCAAAGCAGCACCAGTGAGGGGGGCCAATCGAGCGTGGATCTCTCCTCCGCCATCCAACTGAGCTGACCGAGGCAGCCAAGACACACGAAGCAAGCAACAGCAAGGATTTCTGTTTCTTGTTGCTTCCTTATCGACCTTGGATGTCTCAATGTCTCTTACTTGCAGGATTTCTATTCCGATCCGATTGAATGGAAAAAGACACAGGAGGCAAGCGCATGGCCTGAGGGGCTTGGCTTCACTCTGAGGGGCGGTTTTTTAGGAGCCGTCCGAGCAAGCCAGCGGCATGGCGGGTGGGAGCCTCGGACGGTCGGATGTGCCCTCCTTCGCCCTTCAGAAAAACCTGGCGCAAGCAGCCTCGCTGAGGTGCGGGCACAAGAACGGCAGGCGCGGCTCCTGCCTCCGCAGGGATGCCGAAATTTACGAGGTACGCTGCGGATCGCTGTTGCATTCTGTTGCATGTAACGCCGGAAGCCCTCCTCTGGGGTCGGCCTGCAGTTTGGACGATGTTATCGCCTGCCCGTTAAGAAAAGCGAATGCCGGCAACTTGATCACCTTTTGCATCCGAAGTGCCATGCGACGTTTCTGGTGCTCAGGTCGACACGGATTGCATCATTCCGAAGCAGTTCTTGAACCTTATCTCATCCAAGCAGGTTTCCGGCAAAGTATGCCACTTCTGAGAAAGTAAGTCACTAGCAGCACGAGCAGACCCTTGCTTACTCTATACTTTTCGCTTTGCGCGCGCGAGAGCCATCGAGTGTTAAGCGTACCCGTTTTGACTCCTACTCTGCATCTGAGAAGAACACGGGTGTTTGAGATATCTGACTCTGTATTGGCATTTCTCGGTACAGCCGCTCAGCTGCTGTGAAATTCTATACAATCTCGGAGCAGCATGCGCACAGAGACAGAAAATCAAGTTTTGAATGTTGAAAGGCTCAAGGAAAATTTTGAGCAGGTGTGATTGCATCTGGAAAAGCCTGGGTAGCACGCCCGGGACGGCCGGTGTTAGATGAGTCAACCTGTTTCTCATGGAAGCGGGCGCAGCCAGTGTAGTGCAAATTGTTCGTGGGCGCTTGGATTAACTATGGGGGGTTTGCAAATGGGTTCATGCACAGTTCCCGAGGCAAAGAGACAGTTCCGGAAGAAAGCCTGAGTGTGAAGCTTTCGACAGAACTGATCCGCCAATTTTCCGGGTCAAGACTCGGCGATATTGATATGCTCAGCTGCAGTGGGCCGCGGCCGTTTCGTCTGTTATATCAAAGTTGGCTTTCTACTTCTGCTGATTTGGCCTCTTTTCCTCGGCTCAGGAAGACAATCAAAAGAACTGGGCTGTTCGCTCGGAATGTGTGCAGGTCCTGGGGTTCGGCTAACGAGGTAGGACACACACTCAGGCTGGGCAAAGCTGCGTTTTTCGAGCTCCGGTATGAGGCATGGAGTCGAACAGCTTCAGAGCATCCGAAAACGACACAAGGCACCGGCAAGCACTGCTGCAATTTCTGAGAGGACGATGGTGTCACGGAAAACAAAACCTTCATTCTCAATCAGGAGAAGCCATGTCTAGTTCAAACCCATCTCAGCGTATCCAATCCAAACCTGTTGGTAGGAGCCGTACAGAACCTCCTCCATTCTCATTGCTGGTGACAATTTCGGTCCGCTCACTCAGCGAGCCCTCGACGTTGCTAGTTACTAGTTCGCGCTCGTAGCTGTGACGCCCCAGGATGTGGCTCATCACGCGAGCATGCGTATTGCGCCCGTTTTCTTGGGCTCGGGGTGACCAAAGATCTGACACCGGAACCTGCGATCTCTGAGGCCGTGGGCTCTGAATGATCAGGGCATCCGCTGCATCATTGCTCCTAGCTTCGCGGACATCTTCTTCAATAAGTGCGGCCTGCACGGTTTTGTTGGTGTTCAGGGCAGACTGTGAGACACGGACTGATCCCTGGCTCCAGTTGCTTCAAGAACGGGATGCTGCCCATTGCCGTGACAAAGGAGCATGCAGTGTGTGTGCCAGCGCGTGCCGCGCTAGCTCTGGCGAGCAATGGCAAGCGTTGACGCGCAAACGCGAGTTGCGGCCTGGACCCTGATCCTGAAAGGATGTGGTGGAAGAGCTCTGGACACACTCGGAGGCTTCACGCACAGGCACCCTGTCGAAGCTTCGAGCCCCGAATGCCCTGAGGCACACAAACTATTGAGCGTCGACCTTCAGAGCCAGGAGATTAGAAGAGAAGGCGGCGAGGTACTCCGCCAGTGTGGGTCGAATGGGATCAATGCGAGTGACTACAGTTTCTACTGTCCCTCCTTGGCTGTTTGGAGGCCATCAAATTTGAAGTGGACCCGTTCCGGAAGTGCAGAGCTCGATTGTTCGCATCGCGCGAACTCTCTGCAGCCTTGTTCTCCTCGGCTGCCGAGGCATTGCTTACTGAACGGACTGGACGACATAGGCAAGGGCGGCCAGGTCAGAGGCCGCAGCGTTCGAGTGTATCCGAGTCCGAGGCTTGACGCTCCAAAAGAGTGATCACATCGACAGCTTCGAGGCTCATGCTCTGCCGCTGGAACTTCTACGTGGCTTTAAGAATCCTCTTGGCGGGAAGGCGAAGCGGAGCTCCATGTTCCCTTGGTTGGTGGCATCCCGAGGTTTTTTCTCAGATCCAACTGGGAGCATTGCTCTGGCCAAGGATGGCCCAAACTACAGCAGATTAAAGGCGGAAGTTCGCATTTCCACGACCAAGGCTCAGCTCAGATGCCTCTAAGCGAAGTGGGGAGTGGCATTCAAGCGAAGAGATTTTCACATCTTGCTTGGCAGTCCGCGGCATTCTACGCACGTGTATCCAAGGGATTCCTGGCGAAATCCTCAGCAGGCCAGATGCATTCACTTGACAGCGATTTTGAAGCCACAGAGGCTGGTCTTGCAGCAAACGACGATCGGCCAGAGCGTCCTGCGGCTTCGCAGGTACAGAGCTTGGCTTGGGTTAACTCTGGAGCGACTGAGCCCCGCCGTCGCCAGCTCATTCTGACTGCCACGGGCAATGCGATCGAGCGGGCGGTTCGCGTGTCGCAAGACCTCAAGGCCCTGAGATTCCATGACCTGTTAGAGTCTGGGAACCCCCCGTGGTTCCCGTGGGCAGGCTGAGGGTGAGGTCGATATCTTGAAAGTTCGTACACAGATGGTGCAGCGCTTACTACCGTGTGACCGTGGTGATCGTGGCCTAGTGTGCAGAGGTCACAGTTGGAGCCCGCATTTGCAGTGATCGCCATTTAGGTCACCGGGTCCAACCAGCGGGCGCAGGTGCCACAGGCCAAAGCATGAGAGCTGCAACAGTTCAAAAGCCAACACGGCTGTACAAGTAGCTTCAATCCGACCATATACCAAGTAGCTCGTTTGCCCCATGCCACGTGCGAGTTTCGAGCGCATTTTTGGGTCCTTCGCAAAATACAGACCTGGGCAATGGTCCCAGGCATGAAGGGGACGTTACGTTGTGAGGAAAATTTCAACGGGTGTCAAGTCGATGCCCTCAGTCCAGGAAGGCTGTCATCCTTCAGACTGCTTGCCCCGGAGTCTGTGCTGCTCGTTGTTGTTTCGGATTTGTTGCTGCGAAATCTGGGGTCACTTACCCAGTCATGCGAGGAGGACGATGGACTGCCGATGTATGTCATGTGAAAATGCTAATCCAAGGCCGCGTTGACATTCTAAGCATTGCTTCTGGAGTTTCGGAAGTCCAAATCTGGCTCTCTCATCGCGGCTTGGAGCTGGGAGGGTCGTGCAGCGGTCGTGCATGTGGTGCAAGCCTTCCAAGATTCCAAGAGGCAGTTGAGCGAAAAACTTGCAGCACCTCAACTTCGAGCTTGCAACATCTTGCAATATCGGCCAATCAATGATTGCCAGTCACATGCCGTGCTGCAACATGTGTGCATTTATCAGCAGTGCGCAACTTCTTCTAGTCGCGAGACCAGAAATTGAAGATCTATCAGATCAGTCTCTGTCACCGATGCATGAAGTTGACAACTTCAGGAACTTATATAACTTAACTGTCATGCAATGCGGGGATATCATGCAGCTTGATAGTCAGATGCCAGGTGTGCGTGACACTGAAAGCGAGGCCGTTGTTGCCTCAGCATTCATTGCTTCTAGCAGAAAGGCAGTGCAGAATCAGCACCGAATTGGATTCGCAGGAAAGCACGTGCGGTGATTGTCGGCAGTGGTGCAGCAGCAGGCGCGAGACGGCCACGGGACAGAAGAGTGCATGTGCATGTTTTCCTCCCTGTCCGAGGCAGCACCGCATCAAAGGCTACTGACTGGTAAAAATCTGGCCCCACCCGCAACATGCTAGCAACACTGCAGCCCCACCGCACCATCCTCCACACCGGGACTCTAGATCGCAGTGAGCATAAAAAGCACACCAGAAATGTGGCAACTCGTCCTTGATCGCTGCATTCCCTAGGATGCTGCGCAGTTTTTCATCCAGAGCAGACCTGGCAGTAATCTGCTGGCGAGTCGCTCTTGTGAGCATTGACGGCCAAAATGTGGAGAGTGCCGAACCTAGGATTCATCGCCAGGAAATGCAGGATGACGAAAGAGAGATGTATGATCGCAGGCATCGCGGGGTAATGTGACGGACACCCGCCCTGGCATCCTGCAGTTCCTCGACGCGTCTCCTGTGCAAAGGATGCAGGCTTCTCCGTTTCTTGCAGTCAGCCACCAGGCTGACCACTGTCCCTGACAGGCAAGACACCACAAAAAAATTATGCATCGCAGATTTTCACGAGTTGCAGCTGTTGAGTACATTGTCGTTGAAGCGACGGGAAACTATTCACACTGCAAGGATTTACTTGTCATCGTGTTCGATTTCTATAGCAGGCTTGTTCCAGTGTTGGAGAGCATGTTTCGGAGAGGTGTGCCCCCGAATATCTCTCTGTTTCAGGGTGGCGGGACAGCGGGACTGCTCATCCCTCGCTCTGAACTTGTGTGCACCACGGCTTCAGCAGGGTAGGATGGTTTGCGCAGCACATGAACAGCCATGCGAAGCTTCATGGACCAAAAGCTCCGATGCTGGCGTTGAACAGCTCAAGGACCTCGCCAACAAGTCACAATTTCAACTCTAGTTTGTGGGCAACTCGCCTTCTTCCAAAGTCTTTTTCTAGCCTTTGTGCAGAGGCAGGGCGATGAGTTGGTGACACACTTGTGGGTGTTCATGTATTCCAGTTTTGGCAGGTAGTCGAGCAGGTGGTCGAGCAAACATGGATCGCGATGAAATACACCACAAGATGAGCAAGAAGGTTTGCCTTCCGGGATCTCCGTCCGGCCATTTTGTGGCTCCTAAGGTTGCCCAGCTCACGAAGGTGATTTTCCATTTGAACACGAGAAACGACGAGGCAATGGTTGGCAGAGTGTCCGAAGTTCGACGGGATTGGCGCGACAACCTTGCAATCCTCCCGATATCGAGGCTGATCAGCATCTCGCGGCTGTGTCCCAGGCACGGGATTGAAGCTAGAAAAGCACGATCTGGCACCACTATCTGCCATTTGCTCAGGCGTATGAGACAGAGGTGGAGCAGATTCTGAGAGATGCCAACTCGAAGGTTCGCCGTTTGGCCGAGGCCACAGCCTGGTTTTGCAGACTATCGCTGTCTTCTCTTCATGTGTGCGCATCAGGCAGTTGAGTGCGGGGCTCGGAGTCCTTTGCAAGGGCAAATCGCAACAGAGTTGGCGAATGGCCTCAGCTCGAGCTCTGTTTTTGGATGTCAGCCAAAGCCTCGGCTCTGTCGGTCACGTCACTAGGCCGCGGCGAGTGCGTCGGGGTTGCGGGGGCAGAACCAGCCAGCGGGATTGCATTGGTTTACCGACGCACCCGAGCCCTGCCTTCGGGCCTTCGGTCCATGAGCTTCAAAGGACGTTAAACCCCCTTCGCGCTCGTAGCAGCGTAGCGGGAGCATCGGAAACGTTTGCTTTGGGAGCCAAGTGTGAGGTCAGGCCATGGAAGCAAAGCTGCAAAAGAGCTGGAGGCTCTCAGGTCGAGCCACGAGGAGGAGAAGCGTCTGCCCCTCAGACTTCTCGCATAGGCGCTACACAGGCCGATGTGAGTATCAGTTGCAGAGAATTTCCGATCTGAATTGCCGGCGCCTCCACGCGCATCCTTGCCAAAACGTGTGAACGCATGTAAATGTAGCTGTCGGTCTTCGCGCTGATTCTAGCGTTTCGTGACTGGGCTCTGTGACAGGTCGTATTAATATTGATAGTCATTTCATGTTCGCTTATGCTCAACATCTCCCCCATCTCAGGTGGAACACTGTCTGTTTTGCTTAGACCTTCAGTGAGGTGAAGCGCTGAAAGAGATGCAGAACGTCAAGTCTGCAGCATCTGCCTGTGCCTGAGATTGTGATTGCCGCTTGCCCGCTCGCTTGACTGTGCTGTGCACGTGACACAATGTCTCGTAAGGCCAGGGAGAGCAAGAACACAGCAATGTGGAAAGAACGACTCAGCAACATGAATGCAGAGGCACGAACAGCATCCAAGCTCCCTTGCAAACTGTTGGTGCCTGGAGAGCTCTGCAGGTTCAAGCGGTCAAGCAACAATGCCAAGTGCAGGCTTCACAGTTCAAAGCAGCTTTGGATAGAGTCCAGGCGGGATCTTTGCGTTCGCGGCACACACCTCCTGATCTGCTTGTAGTATCCGTATAGCCTCTGCTTACAGGTCGTTTGTTTATGATACCTGCATAAAAACGCTCTCCAGCTGACTAGCCGAACGATTAAATGCTTCTTTCCGGAAGGATGGGCAAGGTGCCGAGCTTGCCGACCTTCGATCGCGTCATGAAACGGAACTACTCCGAATTCGTGCTGAGCACGAGGTCTGTGATTGCAATGGACGGTATGACATGAAGAGATGCCCCGGCTCTGGTCAGGCCGAAGTTCGCAGGATGGCGGAAGCTTCCGAAGCCTCTGCAGCCCTAGAGGCTCGCGATGCTTGTAAGGTTAAAGTGAGCATGTTGCTCTTCCGCAGGCAGAGCTGCAAAGGTGCATCGACCAGCAGAAGGCCTCGAGCTGGGGACCCGGGAGGTTCAAGAAAGAAGTCGTTGCATGAAGGCCGACTTCACCAGGGAGCTTCACGTGGAGCGCTCACGGTGCCAGGCCTTGGCGGCAGAAACTTGATAGCTGCAGTTGCGAAAAGGCGTCAGAGCATTGAAGGTGCAATGCCGGCATGGTGGCAAGATGCGGCACGATGTGGCATGATGTGGCATTTTGCAGGAGCTTCAGTCGCAGCTCGACAGTGCCAAGCAAAGCTTGGAGGCCTTTCATCATCACTACAACGCATCAGCCTTCCATGCTTTCCATGGCAGGACTGTCTAGCTTCCGGAGATGAAGCTCTGAAGGCCAGCGAGTTGTGGGAAGGTGAAGATCGTGAACCACGCAGTGCTTCCGAGGCCGCGCTTTTGGAGAAGAGCCAGCTCAGTGAGCGGTTGAGAGCCGCAGAAGATGACATGGCGTGGACATCAGCAAAATGGGGTCTTGACACGCGCTGTGTATTGACGCCCGTTTGCGCAAGACGTCTTCGAGGCCACTCTGCGGGAAGCCGTCAGTGCAGGCAACTTGGCCTTGCAGAGCCGAGACAAGGACCTCTGGCAATTGGTGTAAACTGCGGCTCGGCGGCTCCGGCGGCTCTCAACGTTCCTTGGTTGCGTTGCCGCCTGTTGTAACACCCTGCAGGACATAGAGAGCTTGAAGGCATCCGTGGTACAGTTTGAGCAGACTGTCAAAGTACTCCAGGTGCACGTCTCACAGTGGATCTGCATGGCCGCATAGAGGCTTACCTTTCTTGCAGCAGGAGGAAAGAGATGTCCTCAAGAGAAACCTCGTGGATTCACAGGCTCTCACCACATCTTGCTGAGAGAGCCTGACAGCATCTTTTCAGCTAAGCGACCTGCCTTTGAGGAGGAGCTTGCAAGACTCCAAAAAAAGCATGAGGCACACGGTAGTTTCGGGATAGCTGCACAGCTCTCTGTGCGTGTTTCTATACGCAGGGTGTAGACAGAATTAGAACTAGACAGTCGGAAAGCACACCGGTCGAGCTGGAGTGTCTCTACGGTTCACGCCTGAGCTCGGTGTGGACTTGAGCTCCGGCATGCCCGTTGGTTCATGCCGACAGCCATGCCCACCCGAGTGGCAACCATGCCACCTGGCCGAAATTGGCCGACGTTGGCAAAAACAGCTTCCACAAGATTTTCAGCGGATAAACAGTTTTGGACCGTCCAAATTGCCTCACCAACCTCCTTCTCGTCATCATCATCGTCATCACCATGATCAGTGAATCATCGTCATGATCAGCGCCAGCGCCAGCGCCAGCACCAGCACCAGCACCAGCACCAGCACCACCAACAACAACACCAGCAGCAGCAGCAACAACAACAACACCAACACTAGAGCCAGCGCCAGCGGCATCAGCACCAGCACCACGACCAGCTGCAGCAGCGACAGCAACAGAAAAAGCAACAGCAACAGCAACAGCAACACCTGTGTCCATCCATCCATAGATTTTCCTTCCATACATGCGGCCGTTCATACATACATACATGATGCATGCATACATGCATACATACATGCATACACACATACATACATACATACATACAGGCATGCATCTTCCGTACGGACGCGATGCACCTGCACACATCCATGCATGAAGAGCCACATACAGAAATATGTGCAAAAAAATGTATATGCATCTACATCTGCAACACCCCTATATGTATGTATGTGTATATATACACACATACACATAAACACATGCATGCACACATACATGCACACATAAAACCATGCATAGATGTACCTGGGGGTCAGGGGTTTGGGTTTAGGTGATCTGGGTTTTTGGCTTAATTGCGTAGGGGTTAAGGGGTTTTGGGTTTAGGGGTTTTGGGGTTGAAGGGTTTGCTTTCTTTTGTGGTTTGGGGTTTTGGTCTGAGTTTAGGGGTGTAGGGGTTGGAACCCGTGTTTTTTTTTTTGCTGTCGTTGCCTTTATGTTTTTTTTGTTCTCGTTGCGCGGACCCAGGAAGCCGGTGAGTGAGTGAACCCCGGTGCCCGCACCGACAGCAAAAAACAAAACGCGCCCCCGCACCGACAGCGCACCGACAGCCGAAAACCGCCCCCCGACGACAGCAAAAAAAAACGCCCCCGCACGACAGCAAAAAAAAAACGCGCCCCCGCAACGACAGCAAAAAAAAAAACGCGCCCCCGCAACGACAGCAAAAAAAAAAACCGCGCCCCCGCAACGACAGCAAAAAAGAAACGCGCCCCCGGGGACGACCGCCCTCGCAAACAACAGTATCGGGAACGACACAATATCTGGGCGTTTAAGTTGCTCATTTAAGGTTTCCATCAAGTGTAGTAGTAGTATAGTAGTAGTAGTAGTAGTAGTAGTAGTAGTAGTAGTAGTAGTAGTAGTAGTAGTAGTAGTAGTAGTAGTAGTAGTAGTAGTAGTAGTAGTAGTAGTAGTAGTAGTACTAGTAGTAGTAGTAGTAGTAGTAGTAGTAGTAGTAGTAGTAGTAGTAGTAGTAGTAGTAGTAGTAGTACTAGTAGTAGTAGTAGTAGTAGTAGTAGTAGTACTAGTAGTACTAGTAGTACTAGTAGTACTAGTACTAGTAGTAGGGAGGGCGTACCCCCAACCCCCCCGCTGTTTTAAGCCGTCTGCAAGCTTGCGTGATCTTGCGTGACAGCATAGAGGTCGTTTCGGGGAACCCACCCTGCATAATATGATATGTGCGTTTTGGAAACAACGCCATTCACCCTGCGAAAAAATTGTTTGCAAATGGGAAGCCTGTCCCGCACGTGCGAGAGTGCCAAGCTTGCTTGACAGCATATATATGCGTTTTATTTAAAACCAAGCATGCGAGCATCCTGACTGGCTGCCCCCCTTAAACCCCGCCCCCCCCCCGCCCCGCCGCCCATATGATTTTGTTGTAAACCAGCCATGCGAGCATCGTGATTGCGAATGGGGGGGGCTGCGCCCCCCCCAACCCCCCCGCTGTTTTCAGCCGTGTGCAAGGTTACATGACGGCAGAAGTCGTTCTTGAAACCCGCGATCTTTGAGATGTGTCTTTTAGAATCCAATACCATTTTTTACCTTGTGACAAGGGTGTTTGCAATCGGGGAGCCTGCGCTGGGCATGCGAGAGTGGCACTTGGTTGACAGCACATATGCGTTTTTTGTTTCAGCCGACCACGCGACCATCATAGAATCGCAAATGTGGGGGGCTGCGCCCCCCTCCAACGCCCCCGCTGTTTAAACCAGCCATCGTGATTGAAAAAGGGTTGGGGCTGCCCCCCCCAACCCCCCCGCTGTTTTAAGCCTTGCGCAAGGTTGCATGACAGCCTGCGAGTCGTTCTTGAAACCCGCGATGCCTGAGATGAGTCGTTTAGAAAACACCATTCACCTTGTGACAAGGGTGCTTGCAATTGGGAACCTGCGCCGGGCATGCGAGAGTGCGCACTTGCTTGACAGCACTGTTTCTTTTTTTTGCTTTAACCGACCACGCGACCATCATAATTGCAAATGTGGGCGGGGGGGGGGCTGCCTCCCCCAACCCCACCGCTGTTTCAAGCCGTCTGCAAGCTTGCGTGACAGCATAGGGGTCGTTGCTGAAACACACCCTGCATAATATGTGCGTTTTTGAAACAACGCCATTCACCTTGCGAAATATGTGTTTGCAAATGGGAAGCCTGTCCCGCACGTGCGAGAGTGCCAAGCTTGCATGACAGCATATATGCGTTTTGTTTAAAACCAAGCATGCGAGCATCCTGACTGGCTGCCCCCCTTTAACCCCGGCCCCCCCCCGCCCCGCCGCCCATATGATTTTGTTGTAAACCAGCCATGCGAGCATCGTGATTGCGAATGGGGCCCGCTGTTTTAAGCCGCGCGCAAGGTTGCATGACAGCCTATATAGGAGTCGTTCTTGAAACCCGCGATGCCTGAGATGAGTCTTTTAGAAACAAAACACCATTCAGACATCGAAATCAAATCAGCCAAAATTGTGCACGGCACCACATGGGGCGACACATTCAGCCGACATCCTGTGTAAATAATAGGACGTGGGGGCCCAAATAAGAACAAAAAGAACCAAAAACAACAAAAACGGACCGAAGTAAAACTCCACCCGTACTATAGTAGTAGTAGTAGTAGCAGCAGGAGTAGTAGTGTAGTATAGGTAGGGCGATGTGGAGGTGAGCTGAGAAGACGTATCTTTCCTAGAAGGAATATATGGGTGGAATATGCCTTGATTCTGTCATACAGACATGTTTCCGACCGAATGCTTGTCTGTAGTATACGTATTCCGTCATCACTATTACGGAAGACATGCGTTTGAGGGGTGTGTAGTACGTGCGAAGCAAGAAACCCCGGCACGCGCAACAACACAACGGCGAAACAAAAGGAACCAGTGTTTTTTTTTTTGCTGTCGTTGCCTTTATGTTTTTTTTGTTCTCGTTGCGCGGACCCAGGAAGCCGGTGAGTGAGTGAACCCCGGTGCCCGCACCGACAGCAAAAAAAAAAACGCGCCCCCGCACCGACAGCAAGCAAAAAAAAAAACCGACAAAAAAGCGCCCCCCGCACCGACAGCAAAAAAAAAACGCGCCCCCGCAACGACAAAAAAAAAAACGCGCCCCCGCAACGACAGCAAAAAAAAAAACCGCGCCCCTGCAACGACAGCAAAAAAGAAACGCGCCCCCGGGGACGACCGCCCTCGCAAACAACAGTATCGGGAACGACACAATATCTGGGCGTTTAAGTTGCTCATTTAAGGTTTCCATTAAGTGGTAGTAGTAGTATAGTAGTACTAGTAGTAGTAGTAGTAGTAGTAGTAGTAGTAGTAGTAGTAGCAGTAGTAGTGTAGTAGTAGTAGTAGTAGTAGTAGTAGTAGTAGTAGTAGTAGTAGTAGTAGTAGTAGTAGTAGTGTAGTAGTGTAGTAGTAGTAGTAGTAGTAGTAGTAGTACTAGTAGTAGTAGTAGTAGTAGTAGTAGTAGTAGTACTAGTAGTAGTAGTAGTAGTAGTACTAGTAGTAGTAGTAGTAGTAGTAGTAGTAGTACTAGTAGTACTAGTAGTACTAGTAGTACTAGTACTAGTAGTAGGGAGGGCGTACCCCCAACCCCCCCGCTGTTTTAAGCCGTCTGCAAGCTTGCGTGATCTTGCGTGACAGCATAGAGGTCGTTTCGGGGAACCCACCCTGCATAATATGATATGTGCGTTTTGGAAACAACGCCATTCACCCTGCGAAAAAATTGTTTGCAAATGGGAAGCCTGTCCCGCACGTGCGAGAGTGCCAAGCTTGCTTGACAGCATATATATGCGTTTTATTTAAAACCAAGCAAACCAAGCATGCGAGCATCCTGACTGGCTGCCCCCCTTAAACCCCGCCCCCCCCCCCCGCCCCGCCGCCCATATGATTTTGTTGTAAACCAGCCATGCGAGCATCGTGATTGCGAATGGGGGGGGCTGCCCAACCCCCCCGCTGTTTTCAGCCGTGTGCAAGGTTACATGACGGCAGAAGTCGTTCTTGAAACCCGCGATCTTTGAGATGTGTCTTTTAGAATCCAATACCATTTTTTACCTTGTGACAAGGGTGTTTGCAATCGGGGAGCCTGCGCTGGGCATGCGAGAGTGGCACTTGGTTGACAGCACATATGCGTTTTTTGTTTCAGCCGACCACGCGACCATCATAGAATCGCAAATGTGGGGGGCTGCGCCCCCCTCCAACGCCCCCGCTGTTTAAACCAGCCATCGTGATTGAAAAAGGGTTGGGGCTGCCCCCCCCAACCCCCCCGCTGTTTTAAGCCTTGCGCAAGGTTGCATGACAGCCTGCGAGTCGTTCTTGAAACCCGCGATGCCTGAGATGAGTCGTTTAGAAAACACCATTCACCTTGTGACAAGGGTGCTTGCAATTGGGAACCTGCGCCGGGCATGCGAGAGTGCGCACTTGCTTGACAGCACTGTTTCTTTTTTTTGCTTTAACCGACCACGCGACCATCATAATTGCAAATGTGGGCGGGGGGGGGGCTGCCTCCCCCAACCCCACCGCTGTTTCAAGCCGTCTGCAAGCTTGCGTGACAGCATAGGGGTCGTTGCTGAAACACACCCTGCATAATATGTGCGTTTTTGAAACAACGCCATTCACCTTGCGAAATATGTGTTTGCAAATGGGAAGCCTGTCCCGCACGTGCGAGAGTGCCAAGCTTGCATGACAGCATATATGCGTTTTGTTTAAAACCAAGCATGCGAGCATCCTGACTGGCTGCCCCCCTTTAACCCCGGCCCCCCCTCCCGCCCCGCCGCCCATATGATTTTGTTGTAAACCAGCCATGCGAGCATCGTGATTGCGAATGGGGCCCGCTGTTTTAAGCCGCGCGCAAGGTTGCATGACAGCCTATATAGGAGTCGTTCTTGAAACCCGCGATGCCTGAGATGAGTCTTTTAGAAACAAAACACCATTCAGACATCGAAATCAAATCAGCCAAAATTGTGCACGGCACCACATGGGGCGACACATTCAGCCGACATCCTGTGTAAATAATAGGACGTGGGGGCCCAAATAAGAACAAAAAGAACCAAAAACAACAAAAACGGACCGAAGTAAAACTCCACCCGTACTAGTAGTAGTAGTAGTAGTAGCAGCAGGAGTAGTAGTGTAGTATAGGTAGGGCGATGTGGAGGTGAGCTGAGAAGACGTATCTTTCCTAGAAGGAATATATGGGTGGAATATGCCTTGATTCTGTCATACAGACATGTTTCCGACCGAATGCTTGTCTGTAGTATACGTATTCCGTCATCACTATTACGGAAGACATGCGTTTGAGGGGTGTGTAGTACGTGCGAAGCAAGAAACCCCGGCACGCGCAACAACACAACGGCGAAACAAAAGCAGTAGTTTTGCTTCGCATCGCTGTAAGGTCCAACCTTTCGATACTCAACTGTCACCTGCTATGCAGTCAGTCGACGCTCCATGCAGGAGCCAAACAAGTAGTAGTAGTAGTTGTTGTCGTAGCAGTAGTAGCAGCAGTACTAGTAGTCGTAGTAGTAGTAGTAGTAGTAGTGCTAGTAGTAGTAGTAGTCGTCGTCGTCGTCGTAGTAGTTGTTGTTGTAGTGGTAGTAGTAGTATAGTAATAGTATAGTAGTAGTAATAACAATGATGATAAAAAACAAAAGCGCCCGGGGAGCGCAACGACAGCGAAAAAAAAACGCGCCCCGCAGGCACGACAGCCAAAAAAAAAGGCGCCCCGCAGGGACGACAGCAAAAAAAAAAACGTGCCCCGCAGGGACGACAGCAAAAAAAAAGGCGCCCCGCAGGACGACAGCAAAAAGGCACGACAGCAAAAAAAAAAACGCGCCCCGCGGACGACAGCAAAAAAAAAAACGCGCCCCGCAGGGACGACAGCAAAAACAGAAACGCGCCCCGCAGGGACGACAGCAAAAAGAAACGCGCCCCGCCACGACAGCAAAAAAAAAAAAAAAACGCGCCCCCGCAACGACAGCAAAAAAAAAAACGCGCCCCGCCACGACAGCAAAAAAACAACGACAGCAAAAAAAAAAAACACTTTTACCCGAAACAAAAGCAGTAGTTTTGCTTCGCATCGCTGTAAGGTCCAACCTTTCGATACTCAACTGTCACCTGCTATGCAGTCAGTCGACGCTCCATGCAGGAGCCAAACAAGTAGTAGTAGTAGTAGTAGTTGTTGTTGTCGTAGCAGTAGTAGCAGCAGTACTAGTAGTCGTAGTAGTAGTAGTAGTAGTAGTAGTAGTAGTAGTAGTAGTGCTAGTAGTAGTAGTAGTAGTCGTCGTCGTCGTCGTAGTAGTTGTTGTTGTAGTGGTAGTAGTAGTATAGTAATAGTATAGTAGTAGTAATAACAATGATGATAAAAAACAAGCGCCCGGGGAGCGCAACGACAGCGAAAAAAAAACGCGCCCCGCAGGCACGACAGCCAAAAAAAAACGCGCCCCGCAGGGACGACAGCAAAAAAAAAAAACGTGCCCCGCAGGGACGACAGCAAAAAAAAAAGGCGCCCCGCAGGGACTAGCAGGGACGCAAAAAAAAAAACGCGCCCCGCAGGGACGACAGCAAAAAAAAAAACGCGCCCCGCAGGGACGACAGCAAAAAACAGAAACGCGCCCCGCAGGGACGACAGCAAAAAGAAAAACGCGCCCTGCAGGGACGACAGCAAAAAAAGAAACGCGCCCCCGCCACGACAGCAAAAAAAAAAAAACGCGCCCCCGCAACGACAGCAAAAAAAAAAACGCGGGGGCGTCGGGTTTTGCTCCCAAAACCCTGAACCCTGAATGCTGGAAAAGAGGGTTCAAAAAAAAAAAAGAATGCTTCCTAAACCTTGAATACAAACCCAAGACCCCGAACCTCGAATCCCTGCGCCAAAACCCCTAAAACCTGAATCTCTAATTTTTTCCAGTAATAAACCCAAAGCCCAGAAGCTCCGAGCCGCGAGTTGTTCGTTGAGGGTTAGTGGTTTTTGGGTTTGGGTTTATGGCCTTGGGGCTTTTGGGTTTGGGGTTTAGGGGTTTGGGTGTTTTGGGGTTTAGGTGTTTTGGGGCGGGTTTTGGCGTTTTGAGTTTAGGGGTTTCGGGGTCTAGGCTTTTGGGTGTAGGTGTTTTGGGGTTTACGGGTTTTGAAGTTTAGGGGTTAAGGGTTTTTGGCTTGGCGATTTAAGGGTTTAAGGCTCAGGGTTTACCTTTCAGGGTCAGGAACTCGGGTTCAGGGTTTGCGTTGTAGCAGGGTCTGGGGTGTAGGTGCGAGGTTCAGGGTTTGGGTTCGAGGTTGTAGAGTTTGGGTTTTGCGGGTTCGGGGCTAGGTTTAAGTGCAGTTAGATGAGACGGTGCGGGAAAGCGCTTCGGAGGGCCAGTTGGGAGGGAGTCGGCATGGGGCCTGGTGGTTTGAGATGCGGTTTCGCGAGGTTGTGGTGCGGCCTGGTTTGGGGCCGGGGCAGATGGGGGACGGTCGGAAGGGGTTGGGACGGTGAGGAAGGGTATCGGTTTTGGGATGGTTCGGGCATGCTGGGGAAGATTTCGGGCTGCTGCATTGAGGAGGATCGGGCTTCCGGGTTTCGGGCTTGCGGTTGAGGGGTTTTGGAGCTGCGAACGAGTTTCGGGCTGCGGGAGGGGTTGCGGGTTTTGGTTTTGAGGGTTTGCAGGGGGGTTTCGGGCTTCCGCGCGAGGGTTTTGGATTTCCGGTTCAGCGTTTTGCGGCCCACAAAGACGCGGTTGGGATGGTTGGGAGGGGGTGGGTGCGCGCGTCCCCAAGGGGCCGCATCTGGCGTGCGGTTGGGGTTGTGTGCAGGTTGGTTGAATGGTTGGGATGGTGGTCCGCCAGATGTGCTTCTTGCACGATCAGAAGATCTACGGTGGCTTGTGTCTCGCACCATGCCATAGTTGTTGACGAATGCGTTTGGCCACCAGTGCTGTAGGTTTACGGCCAGGGTTTCGGTCGTGTGCCAGGATCCCTTGTACCAAGTAACCTTGATTTAGGGAGCTCTGGGATCTTATTGGGCCCTACGACTCAACGAAATTCTCGTTTGACGGATCGGGATCAGAAGGAACCACTCCCAAAAGGAAAATGACGCGTAGACTGGTCGTGGACTTGGGATCGGGTGAGCCAAAAGTTTATGATACGTGGGCTGGCATCTACGAGTCTTTGACTGGGACCTACAAACCCGAGTTTGGCAAGTTCATGATCTTATGGGCGCTTGTGTATTGACAGGCTCAGGTGCTGGCAAGGGGATATCCTGTGCTGTCATGTTGGCTGTCGCTGCGGCGTTCATGATGCCGGAGCGATTGTTGCGGCGGGTTTCGGGAGGAGAGTGGGCGTAGATGAAACGGTTCTTGGAAGGCACTTGCCTCCAGGCTACGTGACCAGAAACAAACCAGTACTACTCCGGTTGTAGGATCTGGTAGAGGTGGAGTCGCCGCTGGCGTCGTCCGAGTCAGAGTTGGGAGCTGCCTGGCTCTGGGTGCCTTTCCAACTGCGTCGCCTCTGCCTGGGGCCGGTCGTTTGTGCTGCTGGAGTGCATTCCGCTGATCGGCGGTGTGTCGCAATCAAGCCGGTCTTGCGATGCACCGTGTGGTGCTGGCGATCCCCTCCGCCTGGCTGCATCCAAGGTTGATGGAGGTCCGCTTCGGTTGTGGTCGCGAGGAGTACGATCAGCGCTCAGCCTGTTATCGCGATCGCTTTGTCGCTATTTTCACAGCAGGAGCACCCGAGCAAAACCAAACCCCAGCGACCCCGAAGGACAACACAACAAAGGGCTGTCACGCTTGAGCCCAGGGGCTTCGCTATCATCACAGTCATCATCATCATCATCATCATTATCATTCTAGTCCTCAAGAAGACTCCACTAGCGAGCAGGTTTGTCCGGCAATGCAATCAGCTGCGAATATCAATGTATTATGTTCACTTTATTCACAAAAGGTTCGCCGCTTAGCTCATGTCTGCTTGTGGGCCTTTAAGGCCCGGACATGAGCATGGGCAAAATGCACAGCAAGATGCTTCAAGGTTGAGGGGCAAAGATCGCCGTGTCCGAAAAGACACCGGCGGACACAGGCCACTGCCCACATGAATATCCTCGTCCTCAACCCCATCTTCATCGTCATCGTATTCGCCATATATACATGATGTATGCGTGTATATATGTGTATATATGTATACGTATATGTGTGTGTACCGTTTTCATCATCGGTGTTTGTGCATGCAAAAAAGCGGCGACATTGCTCTTATCAGTATGACAACGATTTCCATGATAGTCATGCCACAATCCGTGCTTGCCTCAACTGGTCAGTTTGTGCTGATGAGGGCAGCGACTGCGATGCACAGCCGAGATTTGTATTGCGACGCCCCCATCAATGTCCGTGCTTTGACTTTCTGACGTGGCATGCAAATTCGCAAAAACAGCTACAAGCTATGAACAAGCTATGAAATGCAGCTTTGGGGAGTATTCCAAATTTCGATTTATTCCAACATGCAGAATATGCCAAATGCTGTCCAAAATCACGATGATGTTGAACAACGTTGAAAACTCCAGCTAACCAAATGCTGCGAATCACACTCTGTCCTCGTGATTGAGCCCCCAGATTGCACCAAGGCTTGGTATCAGGAGAATGCTGCACCACCTTTAAGAAATCTAAAGCTCCGCCTTGCATTTGTTGTTCACTGCCTTCCGAAAAGGGGTGGCAGGCTGTCCCGCAACCGTGCACAGGGCTCGGCCCGAATGAACCCACGAGTGCTGGATTTCCAAGTGTCGCTAGCTGCTAGCTGGATGGTAACGGTTGATCACAAAGCGTGAGTTTCTGAATCAGTCGGCCTACAGGATCTGCTCGACAAGTCGCACCGAGATCAGGGACGACTAGAGGCATCCAACGCATCAGTGCATCTTGTATGCAGCCTTGCCTGTGGATGTGTCACCCAACGATGGCAGGCGAGTGCTGAAGCAGAGCGGCAGCGCTGGGAGGAGGAACTTAAGGTGAGTTTTACTCGCTCTCTTGTAGGTGTTGTGAAAGTTTTCACAAAGCAGGCCGCGAAGGAGCACGAAGCATCGCTCAAGGCTGAACTCGCCTCCCGAAAAGCGGCCGAGGCACGTCGAAAACCTCGGAGCTATCCGATGGTTTTTGCATCGCCTCAGGCAGAGTTGGGCCTCGAGTTGGCGAGGGAAAGGGAAGAGGTCACACGGCTTTCAGCGCATCCCTTCCGTGCTCGACCTTTTGTGCCCGGGGAAGGTGTCTAAGGCGCAGGGTGAGTTGAAGAAGCAGGCGGAGGAGCTTGCACGCGTAGAGAAGGCACCGGTGCCGTTCTCGCGTTCGATCCTTGTGTTTCTGCAGTTTCCCAGGCCCTGGCTGACGCAGAGGCTCGCCGAGAGGAGCTGGCACGCGAGGGTGGCTCCGAGGTCCATCGCCTGCAGGCGCAAATGCACTGCGCCTGCACTTCTCTGGAGCCTCAAGCGGCGACATGTCAGGCCGAGCTCGAGGAGCACAAAACATTGCTTCTGGAGTGGCAAAGCAAATTCTCGGAGCTCGGGCCCTTGCAACAAGCCAGCGAAAGCGCTGGGAACGAGCTCTCTAGACTGCGAGAAGCAGAAACTGAACAGAACAGCTTGTTGAACACCACATCAGGCTGGCACATCTGCACTTGCTCCACAGGCCAACAATCACAGCAGGCTTGAGTGCGAGCTCATGAAAATCAGTGATGTGTTGCTAACCGATGATGCTTCGCCACGTTTATGAAAGCATTGTAGGGGCCTGGCCCGGGAGATGACCCGGGTGACCTATCGCACCCAGTGTTTTGATCCCAAGGCGAGAAAAAGATTTCAACAACCAGCTCGAGAAGGCTTCTGCTTCTGAACTGCACGAGGCTACTGCAAAGAAAGCTTGACAGCTTGCGCAGGCGCACGAAGCCGCAAGCCGTGAGTTGGAAGCCACCAGAGAGGCGCACGCTGAGGCGGTGTATGCATTGGAGAGGACCGGCCGGATGCTGCATTGTCTCCGTTGGGTCTGAGATTTCTCACAGGACACACGAACGTGACCTCTCCGAGATGCAGGAAGCCAGCGCGGCGCAGTCCCGAGCATTCCTTCATAGTCTACAGCAGAGCTTTGCGGCGATGCGATCGTTTGAAGCGTTCGATTGTTGTTTTCACAAAAAGGAGCAGTTGTCAACATGCTTTGCACCGGAGGCAGAAGTGGCATCTCTCCGAGCTGAACTCGAAGCAGAGGCGCCGCGACGTAAGGGGCCGTAGGCCTGGGCTGTGCCCTGCGCTGTCCTGCTCAGGCGGACCGCCTTCGCCGCGAGCTCCGAGAGTTGCAGGGATCGGATCAAAGCGGCCGGCGTCTGCTGGAGGTGTCGCAACATGTCGCATGTCGCGGAGGGAGGCTTTCTGCAAGAGCTCAGCTCTGCCCGCATCGCTAGGCGAAGGAGGCGGAGCTGACTGAAGTTCAGGCCAAGCTCAAGGCGCCAAGCGCTCCGATGTGCGGCGCAGTGCTTGTGCTCAGTGCTGCGCAGTGCTGCGTTGGCAAGGACTTGGAGTCGAAGCTGGAAGAAGCTCGAAGTGAAACCGAAGAGGCCTCGCTTCGCATCTGCGGCCGCAAGCACAGCTTTGGAGCCTGCGGATCCGCTGGCCTCGATTAGGAGCGCCGCCTGAAGCGTATTCTGGAAGAGCAGGCTGCCCGAGCCTCAAAGGGAAATTCATTAGCAAACTTCACCTCGCGCAGCCTCAGGCAGTCGCAAACTCCGAGTTGCAAGCTCTTCAAGGTGCTGGCATGCCAACGAGCAAGGAATGGGTGGCAGAACGACCGCGATGCAGGTGATATCGAGAAAAAGCAGGCTTTGCATGTGGCAGAGATAGAGCGACTGTTCAAGCCTCAGTGAACAGTACGGAGGACGCCCCAGTTAGTCGATGGTGGAGTTCTTCCAAGCTTCTGACACTCCGTTCATTGTGATTTCTGATTCCTGGCTTCGAGGCAAAGCGAGGCTAAAAAGGAAGCCGCACTGCTGGCCGAGAAGCAGCAAAGAGAGATGCAGAGCCTGCGCGAGGACCGCCAGTTTCGGGGACCCGCCGACGTGGGGCTTTGAGCTTCTGCGGCTTCGCACGTTGCCAAGAAAGCTCAGGGCCGGCAAACAAAATCAGGTCGAAAACACCGCAACAGACCTTGGCCCTTTGAAGCATCGCGTCTCGCCGGCCGCGAGACGCTGCCGCTGCCTGCAGGAAATGATGAAAGCTCTTGAAAGCCGTGGTCGCGAAGGGCTCGCAGAGGTCCACAGACTCCAAGACGAACTTAGGCGCAGCGGCGCAGCGTAGCCTCAAACGCAGCAGAATGAGCGGTGGCATCGGTGGGAGGCACCTTCAAGACGCGCATGAGTCTGAGACAAGGCATGGCAGGGCGCTGCCAGGGCTCAGCGGCGTGGACTGCGCAGTGCAATGCTTTGCGCTGCCTCAGGAGACTCAAGCAGAAAATCGAAGAGCTTGAGGAGGCGCTTCAGGCCGCGACGCGAGATGGGCAGGACCGGATCTCTGACTCTCCAAAGCAAGGTGTTTGACTGAGTCCGGATCTGATTACGCTAGGCAGAGGTGCAGCGGATAATTGCCTCATCTCGGTTGGAGCTTGAGAAGGCCTCCCCTCGCCTTGCAGACGTTAGAGACGTTCGCTACTGCAAGCTTGATGGAAGTTGGCCAGCGAATTTCTTTCGTGCGCAGGTCAAGACCGAAGGTGTGGAGATGGTCCAACGTCTAAATGTCGAGCACGAGGTAGCGCAGTGCAGACAGTTTGGTGTCGGCTCAGCCGTGGGCCATGCATGGCCATGCCGCATCTTATCAGGCCAAGCTTGAAGAGGTGTTCAAAGCACAGTCTGAAGCACTGGACCAGTTGCAGCAGAAGTTGGGAAAGTCACATCAGGCAAGCAGCCCCCAGCCCGGATGTGCTTGCTGCTTACGGGATTCTGGTTGTTCTTGCTCGTTGCTTGAAGGAGCGGGTGGATGAAATGCGTCAGAAGCATCTCCGAGAAACAGAAAACCTCAAGGCCTCCGCTGACGTCTTTTCGGAGCTAGAATGCTGCGATAGCGATGGCAAGTCCACGAGATACCATCACAGGCTCAAACACCTTTCCTGATCTCTTGCTGCCATGACGAGTGACTCGGCAGACTGCGCATGCTGCCGAAGTGCGTGAAGCTGCAGCCACGCACAATGCCGCTATGAAGGAGGTTCCGTTGATGATGCACTTGACTTTGCAACAAGATCAGAGAGTTGACGCTTTCACATGAGCATCATGAGCATGAGGTTCGTGCTGAGATGGCCAAAGCTGTGCAAGAGGTGGAAGCATCTGCCAAAGTGGCAGCTGCAAGGCGCTTTCAAGTAGGCCTCTGTAGGCTTTTTTCGGCACCTTGGCTGTGTGCATGTGACGCTCCAGTCGCAGGCATGCTGAAGCGATGCAAGCCATCAGCACAGAATTGGCTTCCGAAAGGGAGCAGCTCACGACGACTCGCACACAGGCAGGGGCAGGGGGTGCTGCAGGCAACGCAGGCAACATCATGGCTCTCAACATGGGCTCCAAAGTGTTCAAAATTTATGACAGGTGACGAAGTTGAGCGGGGAATTGGAAACTTCTAGAGCAGCAATGAAGCAACTGGAGGCTGGGTACTCAGCAGGTCTTCTCTACTGTTGTGTGCAGCTATGTTCAATTATTCATCGCTTTGAGGAGCAGTTCAGGGCGGCTGCAGCGAAGCACGACGAGATGATGAAGTATCAGCGCGAGGACACGAAGTTGCAAATGCAGAACAGTCTCGACGGCATACTCGTCTCGCGGACGAGGAAGGGTGAACAGAGGTAGAAGGCTGGCAACATTTAAGCTCTTCTTCGTGTTCTGAGTGATGAGGTTCGGAGTGTCCACTTTGCTTGGTAGCGAGGTTGTCGTCTTCGTCCCTTAGTGCCACCCGAAGGAGTTCGAGCGCGAGAAGCGTAACATCAAAGAACAACACAAGAGAGGACACTGTCGCCTGTCTCATCGGAATCTAACTTCCGAGTGCAGCAGAGCTTCACTACGCCGTAGGAGTCGAGCAGCTCCTAGAGGCCCACCTGAAGGCGCATCGACTTGGGCCAAGCGACGAATGCTGCTTTTGTTTCAATTCGCAGGAGACGGTCGAATTGAAGCAGCAGTTCGACAGGGCCCGACAGCTGCAGGCACGAGTTGAGACCAGAGATATGTGTGAGGTACCGTCCGCACCCAGCAGTTGCAACAGGAGATGCAAATAGACATGCTGCAAAAGAGGATTGTGGAGCAGTCAACTCAGACGCCGTCTGTGTCGGGTGGAAACGGAGATGTTGGGCAGATGTCGGGAGATGATGTCTCGTGTTGTAGCATGAACTCTGGCCGGGAGGCTGCAGGAGCTGTATGAGTCGAGACCTTCCCGCGAAGAGGCATGAAGACTAGCATAAACTGGAACGGACTGGATGTGAGAACGCAGAAGGACTTGGAGCTTATCGCCAATCTGGAGAAGGATTTGGATGAGAAATCTGCGCAGGTGAAGAAGCCAAAGCCACGGCTTTTTTTTTGTGCTTTTGTTCAGCTGCAGGGGCCTGCGGCCAACTGCGCACCCAGGCTCCTTGACGACATGCAGTTCTACAAGCTGGAGCTCGTGAACCGAGAGCAGAACTACAACAAGGCATCAGAGAGGGAGACAAGTAAAGCGAAACAACACAGTGCCACAGTGCTGCAGAGTGCGGACTTGTCGGCATCGTGCCTCGCAGGTTTTCGGAGCGGCACCGACAGTCGGCATCATGAACCCGATTGCGGCAAAGAAGCCTGCCAATGGTGGACAACCACAAATGCGTGTTGTCCAGCAGCCGGTTGCTAAGTAGCGAAGGATTTCTCGTGACACCATGGCATAGCCTGCGGATGAGAGCAGCACAGGCCTGGATCAGGAATGGCTGGAATGAATGTGGGCTTGCCTCCGCCACTATCTCAATTGTGCAGTTGCAGTTAGTTTCGAACCACGGCTAGCCTGAAAAAAGGCTGGGGATGACTCCTGCCCCGACCCGAAGCAGCAGCAACAAGCCCAGCAACATCCAGAAGTCCTCGGCTAAGCATCTCCCAGTGCCTCTGTTTGCGCAGCGAGCCTTTCATGGTCCATCTGCCGGTTTCCTTTGATGTGTTTACAAGGAGGCCTTCGAGCGGGAGCATGCGACGCGCAGGGTCCATGGAGTAGTTTCGCCACACAGCACCACCTCGCCATGTCGCCATGTCTCACCCACAAAATCCATGCATGCTGTTTCACGGCCTTGCGGCACGACTGCAAATGAATATGTGCAAGTCGGTGCTGCAATGCCTTGTGCTCATTTCGACCAAAGATTCCGAGGGCACCATGAGGGCTGGCTGTGTTGCTAATTGCCACGGTTTGTGTGCAGTCATTCGTGCAACGAGCTACAGGTGCTTTCCGAATGGGGCTATTTGGCCGGAGGTTTAGAAAGGACATGAAAAGTCGCTTCCATGAACTCACTTCCAGGCCGTTTCGTACCGTGTTTGCCACAGGATCAAACCGCGAATGATGGCCTTGAGTTCCATGCATTTTAGACGCACGTGATCACCAGCTCGGCAGCTCAGAGAAGTGCCATGCCAAAAACAAAGAAAAAGTCCAAGAAACAACTGGAGGCATGTCAGTTCTGGTGCCACAGAGCTTCTTTCATGTTTTCGCGGTACGCTTTCCGACGACCAGGATGAGTTGCAGAAGGCAGCAGAAGAGCAACGACGCCATGAAGAAAAAGAACGTCTGTTCAAGTTGGAGGAGGTGGGCAAGTCTGCCGAGTCTCGCTGCACGCATGAAGCTCGGGCATGCTCTCCCGCCAGCATTATCCAATTAGTTGTTCAATTCTTCATTAACGAGTACCTGATGTAGAAGTAGTTGCTGAGGCTGGCTTGATAATTGATTCTCTCCCACCTGGCTGGCGGTCACAGATCGAACAGAACGCTGTAGGCAGCAAGGTTGAAGTTCAAGCACAGGCCAGGGCTTCTAGATGGAGAGTTTACATTTCCTTCGTAATTGTACTTCTCCTCATGCAGTGTATTCCAAGTGTGTGGCAGTGCAATGAGCCCTGAGACAGCGGACTCGTCTGCTCTGCGTTTCGAGGAAAGTTCGTTCTCCGGCAGCTCAGCGACATCCCAGTAATGTGGTATTCAGGTGGATGGAAAGGGAAGAGCAAGCAATCGACGTTGCAAGTGTACAAAGTACAAACTCGGAGTCAAAATCGAGTGGTTCCTGGATGGCCCCAGCCTTGCGACGTCATTCGGGCTGAGACATCAGCGGGGAAGATCCGTTGTCAAGACTCATCGAGAAATTGATGTGTTGTGCTGGCACGTGCGTCACAGTCCCGGATGCTGACGGCGCATGTCTTCGAATCCTCCGACAGTTACTCTGTGTAACATGATCTCGATGCTGGCATGGGGTTCGAAGGATGTCGTTGTGACGACAGTGCGTGCAGCTGCTACTTAGTAGCCTTGGTGCCGGACCTGCGTGGACTCGCCTCGAGTCGCTGGCGTCGCCGCGCTTGCCTTCACCCTGTCCACTTCTGTGCCGAGCTTTCCCTACCAAACTCTTCCGACTGCACGGGGAACTCTTCCGCTGACGGCTGATGCCGACGCAGCAGAAATTCTTTGTGTCATGTCCGTGTGTTCCGATTGCTACGAAGGCGCTGCCCGGCGCATCGCGACAGAGCACCCGGGACCTGTAAAGAATCCTGTAAAGAAGACGCGGCGCACGATTGTTGGCACGGGGGATCACGGGGGCGAGCCGGTGAAAATCATGAAGCCACCGGCATAGCGGCATAGCGGACTTGACTGAGAGACGATTTCAGTTTTGCTCCTGTCAAGCAGGGGGCGCATGGGGGAGCTAGGAGGCTAACATTAGCTGTGGTTTCTAGGGTTCCTGGGGCTTCGGGATATGCGGGATTTTGCGATGATAGAATAGCACCCTGCTCTGTGAAGGATGCTCTGGCCGCCCATCGGGAGCGCCTGGAAATTGAGCTGGAAGGTAAGAACCGCGTGTTAGAAGCGGAGCGATTAGAGGCTGGGCAAAGTTCCTGGAATGGATAGGTCACATTTTGCAATTGTCATGCGCTGACCGCTGACTTGCGCTGCGAGGAGGAGCAAGAGATTGTTGCTCGTGTTGCTGCCCGGTTTGCGGACACCGGCATGCACTGCGCCGATATCCCATCGGTTTGGCAGGAATGAAGGGCGAACGGAAGCGATGCCTAGACTATGAGCAGCTCCAATCTTGGTTGCGCCTGCGTAGCTCAGGGGAACACCGGTCCGGTAGATTATTCTCTCTAAGGTCGAAGCTCCAAGAGAAGATTGAATGGCAGAAGTTCGTGTCCTGCACATCACGCCCGAATGTCATGCATCGTGCTCAGTGCGACTGCAGGGCAGCCGCCATGGCTCGGCTAGATCTGATTCTAAGGTTTGAAAGCGAGATTACCACATATGTCACGATGGTTCGCCCTATACTCGGCGTTCGAGACTTGAGTTCAACTGAAGATTTGTTGAAAGCTGCTCTGTCAGGTGAGGAGAAATCAGATCGAGAGTCTATGGAGTCTGCCATCGAGAAGTGCAAGGCTGCAGAGGAGGTTGCCCGCTTCTTGGAAAAGCTTCTCGACTGGGGGGGGGGGGGCATGCTCATCGGCCCATGAATCTACAGGTCGGTGACCTCTTGGAACTCTACTGCAAAGCTTGTGAAGAGGGCGATGTCATCAGACAAGACTGGCTGCAGCCTAAGTTCCACCTGAACGAACTGCAGCTCCGCACATGTCCATTTCCAAGGTGCATGCACTACATCGCAGAGATCCGCGAACTGGAAATCGAGCTGATAGATGCAGCAACGGCGCATTTGTCCACTCCCCATCTTTTGCAAGAATGTGAGCTCGCTTTGGCTAGCCCGAGGCCGTTTCGAAGCAGCCATGGCATGGTTCGTTAATTTCCGATCTCTTCGAATCGATCAAAGCTCGTACTCTCGTACTCGTATCGTCCTAGCTTTCCAACCTACCTCCGTTGGTTGTAGCGAGGTGGAACGCGCCATGCCGCTATGAAGCGTGTTCCAAAGTCGATCGTCGGTTCCTCTCGGCCTTCCTGGCAGGACATGTTTTCACAAAGCTGAAGCCGCAACGGCCAGGCCTTGACCAGCAAAGACATCTGGTTTATGGTTTTCGTATCTTTTCACCCCTTTACCTTTACAATGTGCTCGTGTTGAAGGCTCAAGGTTGCGCAGATAGTAAGCTATCTTAAAATCTCTCCGCTCTGACTTCAAAGCTCCAATTTCTTGATACACAGTCGACCCATTGTCTTCCCCCGTTCCAGCTACCGCGATGTAAGTGAAGCCGAGCAACGCTTGTGTTACTCTCTTGGTGGGTGTAATCGGGATTGTCTTTTCGGACCTGCCGCATCTTCCTACCACGACGCCACATTGACACAAGTTTTGTGCATTGGGCCGTCCGAATCCCACAGCACGAGCGCTACTTAAGACTCTGCACCGGGAAGGTTATTGGGACTCAGATTTTTGACCCTGTGTTCGGCTGCTTTTCGTGCTTTCGCGGCTCAGATTCTTAGTCTCCTGACTGGAACTCGAAGCCTTCAGAAATGATGGTGTAGCCGCAAGCCTTAACATTCTTCGGGTCCAAGAAAAATACAAACCACACTTCGCGTCGGCAAGCGAAGGATGGCAGGCACGTCACGGCAGGTCCATCGAACTGCGAGCGAAACCCGCTAAGGAAATCGAGGCCCGACAGCCATGGACCGATGGTTCCGATCTCAAGGAAGCATGCGTGCCAGCATCGTCCAAGACCGCCTTGCGGTGAGAGCGAAGCAAAGCCGAATGTTCCTTTTACACCAACTTTGCTTTCTAGGGGCAGGCCAAGACTGGCGATGGTACTGGGCTCCGTGGTCGGAGCCGTACACGGACGTATGCTTCTTCAAAACTGCATTCGGCTGTAAGGGACCCCTCGGAGCAGTTCGCCTAGAGTCGGTCGCAACGACAACTGGATTTGCGCATCAGTTTGCATGACTACTACATCCGTTCGATCTTTTGCTGTTCAACGGTCGAAGGGGTAGCGGAAATTGTGCTTTTCAGCGGTCGAAGGCGTGGTGGCTTCAAGAAGAGATCATTGCTTACCGGGTCAATGCAACGCGGAACGTCTCGTCATGCAGTAGTCTATCACGGGACTGGTGACAGTGCGTAGATCACGCTGTGCCGGATCTTCGCACCCTTGTTCGCAAGTGCGGCCACAAGCCAACGATTAATTCAGGTTGTGTGGCTTCTTTGCAAAGCTGCATCTTTCCTTGCTCGAGCCAAGGCTACTATATATCGAGAAGCAGGAAGCGAACACTTATTCACAGGTGTGGATGGTAAGCAGAGATTGTTCCTTGTTTGACCGGTTGCACAACACACAACCTCGAAGTTTTGTTTTCAAGGTGTACCTGCAGTGGGGCAATGCTATTGATGCTTTGAAGGCTTTGAACGGTGTGTCGCCGGTAGTGAGACTTCCTGCCTTGGGATTGCAGTCAGGTCGGATTCTGGGGCCACTTGCAAAGCAAGGGTTTCCGTGCCAAGTCCATCGAGCACAGCAAGATTCAGATAGGAGAGACATGGAAGTTAGGAATTCGTCGTCTGTGATCAACGATGACCGAACATTGAGAAAGGACTAGATTTGCCGAAAGCGATTCAGATGCAGTCCGCCGGACATTGCATTGGTGTGCCCAACTTGGTCATTTTCAGCGCGTCTTTGGCTTGCCGGCGTCATCTTGGCGCGATTGCCTTGTAGTGTTAAGGTGCGGTCCTTGTACACGACCTTCGACAGTGCGCAGGGTAAAGACCCACAGATGGGAATAGGAGGCATGATCCGTGCCAAGTTCTTAGCCATGCCGAGTGTTTGTGCATCTCTGCGCGACATGCTCAGCCTGGCCGAGGTGGACTTGTTGTCTATTCCTCCATTCAGCAAAAAGGTCAAAGGCTGGACCATCCGTCAGGTCCCTGCTCCTGGCAAGGACCCTTCCACGCAGTCACGCAGTGATGATTGGAGAACGCTTCATGAAGCTTCATGTCGCGAAGGAACTCATGAAGCTGCCATATCCAAACACAGAGCACACCACGGTGCCGCCGACACGTGCAGGGTGTAGCAACTGCCGGCAGTTGTACATATGACAGGCCAGTACAGCGATCGCAGCTCCCTGCAAGATTGACTACAAGGCAAACGTGCCTGCATCGCGAGTGTACCCGAGATATGCCGGAGGTGTTTCCGTGCCACGAAGAAACATTGTGAAGTTGAAACGACATCCCAGAGCAGTCGCGGGCAATTCCAACTTGGTTTTGCCAAGGCTTTGCTTTGACCGGTCTTTGAGAGGTTCCAGCCCACGTGCTCGTCAGCAAGAGCCCCGTGGTCTCCTGGTGGGATGCCTGTCCCTTACAGGATCTGCGTGGTAGGCCGGGTGACCGCACGCATCCGCACCAAGGCATCCCTTGAGCGTTGGTCAGCAGAAGGCATCAGCGAAATTACTTGGGAGGAGGCCATTTGCCAGTTGGCTCTTCCAGTCGCACGGGCTGCTGTGGCCTGTACCAATGCACAGGACACACGCAAGATCTCCTTCTTCACTGCACGCCTTGCATCGTTTTCCATTACGCAGGACGATGCATCCAAGCATCCATGCTGTTTGTTGCTAGCATGAAGCTTTCAGAGGGGCCGTAATCTTCCGGGCCCGTCCTGAAGGAGAGGCACATTGACCTGCCGTACAAAAACTGGAACATGAGGAGCTTTGCTTATGCCGCTTTCAGAGAACTTGGACTGGTTTCACCAGCAGGCCATGTGATGATCTCACCGTGGAGCTGACAGTGCAGGCTTGAAGTCTTGAAGTGCACAGCAGACACATCTCAGTAGCTGATGAGGCGGCCAGGTACGAGCTTCGTTTCATGATCTCCGAGGATGGTCTGAGGCCGGGCGGTGGGACAACTCGGTCCTTGTGCCCGAGTTCCTTCTCGAGGCTCAAGGGGCCTCAGATGCCTGAGCTGCTGGACGTCATGCCGAGCACTCGGCAAGTTTGGTGCGCCGATGCTTCGTAAACGGCGGCTGGCAGGTTTGAAGCTGGCAGTGGCGAGGCTCCGGTTGCCACATGGCAGTGGTGCAAATGCTGTGTTTTGGCTCGCGGACGCTTTGGCAGGCGGGTGGCCTCAGTGGGCCCAGCGGCCGTCGACCTCGTGTGCGCAGCAGGGCCGCCCAAGAGAGACCACGAGCGGTGAAATGACGCAAAACTATACCGTCCGTGCATCTCCGTGAAAACGAAGCTCGAGCATCTCTAAATCTGGTTCAGGCCCGGCGACTCTCTTGAATGAGCTGCGAGAATGTGGCTTGAATCTGATGCCCAAGGCCCCAGGGCTTGCTAAGACTCCAAAGCAGATGCTTGCAAGGGGGTTCTTGAGACTGCGACGGACAGTGCGGGGATAATGGCCTTCACGTTGAAAACCTCAGAAATCGGCAGCCGCTGTTTCCTATCCATAGTCCGAGTCCGGGCAGCAGTCCTTCTAGCAGCAGATACACGTACAGCAAGTCTCAGAGGCACGCAGGCACAGGAGGGCTTGGACCAAGGCTTCGAAAGTAAGTCGGACAACCGGAGCTACAGCGGGGCCGAATGAGCTTCTAAATTGTGTGAATGTCGACCCTAGACCCTGGATTCAGCTAGATTCGATTCTGCGAGAAGGGTTCCGTAGAGTGCTTCTCATTCGCCAGAACTCGGATGCCGACCAGCTCGAGGGCTACACGCCGAAGCATCCAGAAACACAGGCGCAAGCTGTGACGTTTTGAGTTTCGTAACTTGGACTGTTTCATGCGAGAAACATCTTGAGGAAGCGAGAGGGAGAGGGTTCGCCATTTTGGCTCAAGCCGTGAGTGCTCAAGCTCCGACCCACCCTAAAAGGATCTCAACCTCGTGATAGGTAAACTGAGGCGAGGCCTCCACTACCGGTGTTTCTTCTCCACCCCGGCACCGCCATTCGACCTGGCGGGGGGCTCTGAACCGTGGCCCGCTGATCGGCATCTGATGTGGGGACGTTTCTGCTCCTTTGATGGTGACTACACGATTCCCGCACCAAGACGGACGTGCGCTGCTGAACCAATGCAAAGTGAGAGTGCCCCATTCCCGTCTGCATGTTTGAAGGGATCAACGCACAATCAAGTCAATGAAGTTTGGCGAGCGTTCCTGCCCGACCAACATGGCAGACCCAACCTCAATTCTTCAAAGGCAGACATAACATAATATCTTCTGCCGGTCAAAATCTAATTTCCTGAGAGCATTTGGTCCGGAATGCGCCCGAGTAGGAGTTCGCCAGAGACGATTACGGTACAATTCGGCACGATAAGGCAGACTCCATGGATCGCCACAGGGTGGCCCTCGCCCTCGCCCGCCCTCGCCCTCTCTCTCCCTCCCTCTCTCTCTCTCTCTCTCTCTCTCTCCCTCTCTCCCTCTCTCCCTCTCTCCCTCTCTCCCTCTCTCCCTCTCTCCCTCTCTCCCTCTCTCCCTCTCTCCTTCTCTCCTTCTCTCCTTCTCTCCTTCTCTCCCTCTCCTTCTCCCTCTCCCCCCTCTCCCCCTCTCCCTCACCCCCTCTCCCTCTCCTTCTCCCTCTCCCCCCTCCCCCTCTCCCCCCTCCCCCTCTCCCCTCTCCCCTCTCCCCCTCTCCCTCCCCCTCTCCCCCTCTCCCCCTCTCTCCCCCTCTCTCCCCCTCTCTCTCCCTCTCTCCCCCTCTCTCCCCCTCTCTCCCCCTCTCTCTCTCTCTGTCTCTCTCCCTCTCTCTCTCTCTCTCTCTCTCTGTTTCTCTCTTTCTCTGTTTCTCTCTTTCTCTCTTTCTCTGTTTCTTTCTTTTTGCTTTCTCTTTCTATGTCTCTCTCTCCCTCTCTCTCCCTCTCTCTCTCTCTCCCTCCCCTCTCCTCCCTCTCTCTCCCTCTCTCTCCCCTCTCCTCCTCTCCCCCCTCCTCCTCTCTCCTCTCTCTCTCTCTCCTCTCTCTCCCTCTCCTCTCCCTCTCTCCCCCTCTCTCTCTCCTCTCTCTCCCTCTCTCTCTCTCCTCTCTCTCTCTCTCTCTCTCTCTCTCTCTCTCTCTCTCTCTCTCTCTCTCTCTCTCTCTCTCTCCTCTCTCTCTCTCTCTCTCTCTCTCTCTCTCTCTCTCTCTCTCTCTCTCTCTCTCTCTCTCTCTCTCTCTCTCTCTCTCTCTCTCTCTCTCTCGCGCTTGCAGAGGCTATATTCGGATTATTGGGGGGGATTGTCCCAGAACCCGACGCGTTACGAATGCAAGAAAGAACCTATGAATTGAGTTGAGTGCAAGATCTGCACTGGCAGGGGCCGCAGGATCGCAGGACAGCAACAGCTACCGCAAATTGCAGGCTGCAGCAACCGCAGGAACGTAGGACTGCAGGGTTTGCGGCATGCCAACCAGAGCTTTTTGACCTTTCGTAAGCACCAAGTTGTCTGTGTCTATGCTATAAATCACAGAAGTAACAACAAGGTTTGCATCAAACTTCCTTCACGATGCATGACCAGAGATTTAGACTAGAGCAAGCTCAATAAATCGTCCAGCGGACGCTTCGTCTAAGCACGACCAAGCGACATGCCAAGCAGATGTCACGCAAAAGCAACCAGGCAAGCGGAGTCGAGCAACCGGCCGAAATTCCAGCCATGTCATGCAAATTTCACGCACAAGTGGCCATGCAAGCGGAATCGACTAAGCGACCGACTTGTCCAAGCATGCATTGCAACCAGCGGACGAGCAAGTGCAGAGGGTCAATTTCAGGGTTTGCCGGCTTGAACTGGGTTGAGGCGTTCCGTCTTTAATTCTGCCGACATCCACTCCTTCTCAATTTCGTTCTGCAGACGGCGCCACGTCAGCGTTTTCTACAACAATTAACGAGTGCTCAGCTCCACAACATAGCTCGTGGATGACAAGGCACGTGCGCAACTCCCTCGTGAAGTTCATGTAGTCCTCCCTTGCAGAACTCGCGAAGAAGATTGGGTTGATCCTATTGGATTGAATGTCGTGGATCAGATGACTACAGATGCCATAGATAATGACGTTTCGGCCGCAATGCACAGAGTTTCCTTGTGACGCAGCGCGTGCCTCGCCATGCATTGCTATAGCAGCAAGTGTAGCTGCAACTGTTCAACGGTTTGACATTGTTCCTTGTCAGTAAGAAACGGTCGCTGGCCTGTCCCCAAAAGGGACAAAGCAGCATCCAAGCGCCACAGAATGGAGGCATGCAGTTGACTGTAGTGACTAGAGTCGGCATCTACCGCGCGAAGCACGTCCCTTTCATTGTGCATGCGCATGCGCCAACCAAATAAAACAATAATAAGAAAACAGTACAAGTTGGCGCCATTGCTGCAGTTTAGTTTCCACTTCAATTCCAAGATGCGTCACCAACGTCAACAAATGCCTCGTGCGAGATGTTTTGATGCGTGAGGAGATTTCAGGGTAGCTGGCGACGTCTGGTTTGCCCAGGGCTGCAACTGTGAGAGGCCTGATGTGGAGGTCCAGGTTAGTGTTTTCTCCACAGCTCGGGTCGCGACGTAAAGTGTAAAGGAAGCCAACACTCACATCGTCCAGCGGCGTCGCATCATGCAGTCCAAGAAGTTTATGCATCTGACCTCGACGGCTGTGACTGATTTCAATCCTCACCATAGTAATTGTACGCCGGCTCCTGGAATCCGGGGACCAATACAAGCTGACCTCGAAACCCTGGCTCGTTTTAGACCCCAATATGCTGTACGACGGCTCCCTGAAATCCAGCGGCCATCGACAAATTGCTTAGTTTGACCAGACAGATTCGGCTTCTCAAAGTTCCCCGAATGAGGTTCGCAGAATGCACAGATGCACAACTTGGCTGCCAAAGCTAGCGCTTTTTTATTGCAACTCTTCTAAATTCTAAACCACCTATAAGCTATTCTACTGTTCTACAGCAAACAAGGTGTCTTTATACCGTTGCAAACAGGAAGCTTTTGAAAGCACGCCTATGTTTGGGAAAAGGGGATCTGTTGCCACAGAGAGCTTTCCTGCTCTGTGCGAGCTTGCGTTTCAAAGGTTCTTCGATGGCGGCGTAGGTGAGGCCAGACATCCTTTCCAGAGCAAAGCAAAAGTGGCAACATTTGCTGTCGAATAGTTGCGCTTGAAACGCTGGTGGGACAGCATGTGCGCTTCCTGGTCGCCCTTCCACCAGAAGGAAATGGCACATGATTTATGATCCGGCTCCTTGTGTTCTTGCCCCTTGCCGTGCCCTTTCCGAATACCACACCACGATGATGCCTACCTGCAAAGCGCCCAGTCTTGAGGGATTCCAGGTCCCATTGCAGCAATGCCAGCAGCGCCCGTCGCGTTGCGTTGCAGATGCGACTGGACGCCAATCGAATTTAGGGGCTGCGCCCAGGTGCGGGCAGCGCGAGCTGTTGTCAGAAACCCGCGGTATATAGATAAGTGCAACGTAGGCCCGAAGTGCGCAACTTGTGGGTGATCGTAGGCTCTCAGCCCCCGTCGGCCCTGCATGTAGCCCGCACCCCCCGTCCGCCGGACCCCGCTGATGCTCATGATGCGCGCCCTTTGGCGGCTTCCGCAACCCACTCAAAAACTTGGGAGTTATGACTTCGCGCCCACGTCGCGCCGCCGGTGCCGGTTGCGGGCGCCCGAGGGCTCATGATGCTCGCCGGCTCGCCTGCTGGGGTCGTCCACGGCGGCCCCGAAACCCGCCACACCGCGGGGAATGGCTGCAAAACGCGTGCGCGTTCCGAGACGCCTTCGGGCCAGGCCCCGCGCGGCCCGAGGGAGAAACGAGGGTCCGATGATGCGGGGTCCGGGGCGGGTCGGCGGCACTGTCGGTCGTGGCTTCTGCTTCGCAGACGAAGCTCATTCGTCTGAGCCATAGCTCAGTCCATACAGGGCAGCGAAGCGCTGCCCGATTTAAGAGCCTCCGGCTCAAGCCGCCGACCCCGTGGGCGACAGACCAGAAGCCGAATGCACTTGTACAGCAAAGTCGTTTGGTGTCCGCGAGGCTGTGCGCCAGTTTTGAGCCGCTACTCGCAGTCACAGTGGTCCTAAACCCTCAAGCCGACAAGCTTCACTGGTGCGCTTCTAAGATTGTGAGACTAAACGGGAACCTTCAAGTTGACAAGCTTCGCTGGTGCGCTTCTAAGATTGTGAAACAAAACGGGGGGAAGAGGCGGAAGCACGTGAGGCTGCGCGACGATCACACGAAGTAGGAACAAGGAGCACTTTGAGCGGAGCAAGGTTGAAGAGGAAGAAGGGCAGGGGGGAGGGGGGGGAGGGGGTGAAACACTGAATGTTACACATCCAGGTGCCTGTCTGTTTCACGTATCACTTGCATGTATCCATGCCTGTTGCTCAAGGTTCTAGTGCAGTGGACTACAGCTGTGCGCCTGTAGCAAAAGAGACACCTGAGTGCCTGTGTTCCTGTACGCCTAGCGAGGGGATACACGTCCAGGTTACATCTCAACGTGGTAGCGGAGCTCCCGGGAAACGGGAAGCTTCACACTTGTGGAGGTACCCGTTCGGTACTCTCTACACAGGTGGAGGCAACCGGAATACCCGGTGTGCTTCACTCAGGTGAAGGTGACCGGAGTCTCTCCGGCACACTTCACTCAGGTGAAGATAACCGGAAGAGGTTTCTCCCGGGGCTCGATCCAAGAACAGCGCAATGGCTAGCCACTCTGCGACTATCTTTGAGCATGAAGGAGGAGATGAAGACTACCTCCTCCACGGAAATGAATCCTTTCGCGACTAATCATCGTCATCTCAATGAACTACACCGTCTTTCAGCTTTCCAGCAGGTGACCACCAAAGTACCTCCATCTTATGATGGTAGAAGCAGTTGGTTTGCCTATGAAGATGCGATCGATGACTGGTGTGACATTACTGAGCTAGACAATGATAAGCGTGGACCAGCCTTGAGAAATCGGCTAGAAGGTGAAGCAGCAATCCACAAGAGGCTTCTCGACAGAGATCGCCTGAAGGACCCGAACAACGGAGTGAAGTACTTCAAGAGTTTCCTGCGGCCGCTTTTCGTGAAGGGAGCAGCGAATGTTTTTCTCTATCGCTTCCAGCAGTTCATGAACATGCACCGTGGGAATGGAGACATGCTTCGTTGGATTACCAGGTTTCAACTCTCTGTTCAGAGAATGCAAGAAGCGTGGAACGACACCTATCTGCCGATCGAGGACCCGAACAATGCAGAGGTCAGAGCTTTCGTGGCAGGACTTCCACCAGAAGAACAAGAAGGAATCACGCCAGTTCAGGCAATGGAGAGAGCCAACGAACGGCTCAGAGAGCAGCATGCTCGGACCATTCCGATCACGGCCAATCTCGTTGCTTGATTTTTGTCTCTCTGTCCGACTTGACGCAGGATCAGCGGCAGGTGTTGACATCATTGATGGCGCATCGGAACCGAGTTTTAGCTGACTACAATACGACCGAACTGCGTGAGGTCTACCTTGAGATCTTCTGCACGACCAAGACTACCGTCGACAATCCTCTCCTCGCTCCTTCCGGCCACGGTGGCCGCAAGACGTTCCTTGTGATCGATGAAGGATATTTGAACGATCATGAAGGCTACTGGGTCGAGGACGAGGAAGATGGCACAGAGGGTTTCCTCGAAGCGGATGAGGACGCCTTTTGGGTCTACGACGACGAGAACTACTCATGGTTCCAGCGGCGTTTTCCAAGGCCGCAAGATGAGGCGCGGATTCAAGGGCCACCGTAAAGGCAAGGGAAAAGGTGGCAAGGGATCCAAAGGAAGGCGCTTCTTCAAAAGGAAGAAAGGCAAGTCACATCTTGCCGAAGAATCAGAAGCATGGCAAGCAGAAGGACAATGGCAAGATTACCAGTGGAACGATCAGTCCTGGGATGACTGGTCCTGGTACGAGTCTGAGGAATCCTATGCAGCCAAAGGAAAAGGAAAGAAAGGAAAGAAGGGCAAAGGAAAGAGCAAGTTTGGCAAGGATGGAAAAGATGGAAAGTCCGGAAAGGACGGACAGAGCCAGCTTGCTGATGCTGCCCCGAGCGGCACCACAGCCGCCACAACCTTCTTCGTTGAACATCTCAACACTCCGAACTTTTCTTTCATGGCCACCGAAGAGAAGATCAATGAGATCGAGGAAGCCTTCATCTCTCAGCCCTTGACGCCGACCGCGATGGTGTTGGACCTGGGATGCACGAGAGCAATGGCTTCGAGAGTGGCCGCACAGGACCTCATGGAGTTCTGTGACAAGAACCAGAACTGTGGCATATGGTACACCATTGCTGAGACCACTTCTCAGTTCACCTTTGCCAATTCCGAGTCTACCAAATGCAACCAGAAGTTGGTCATTTGCATGTACGACCGGGACTTTGCAGTTCAATCCACAGAGTTCGACATTGTGGAACAAGGGCATGTTCCCATTCTCATGTCCTTACCTCAGATGCGCAATCTTCGTTTCCAGTTCGAGCTCCATCCGGAAAAGGCCTTGCTCAGCAGCCCTGTGCTGGGAATCAAGGATGTGAGGCTGAAGGTTGCACCTAGCTCACACCTGGTACTTGATCTTCTTGAACTCAGTCAGCTGATGTGGAATGTGCGTTTCAGCAAGCATAAGAAGTCGAGCTTCCTCACCTACTTCTCCCACTACGAGTACGGCTTCCATCAGAAGACCGAGGGATGCTGTTCTCATGAACAGGTACCCGACAATCTCGTGTTGGCGACTGATGATGAATGGGTGATCAACGAAGCCGACATGGAAATGATTCGCATCCACAAGAAGATGAGAAGAGTCAAGTACGAACCCAAGGCGGGTTTTGTGCCAATTCCGTTGGAGTATCTGGACACCAAGCGCAAGACGATCATGGAGTTCTCCAAGGGAAAGAGCGTTACTCAAGAAGATGACTGGCGTTCTTCTGAGCTTTCTTCAACAAGAACTACTGACTCTTGGAAAGGCAAGACCATTTTCAAGATTCTGCCTGGTGGCATCGAGAGTAGAACCTCGGTGCCAGCTAAGTCCAAGGATCCAACCCGTGGAAAGGTAGGATCTCCAGAGGACATGGTTAGCGCAGGTAAGCCTGAAGACAGCTCGAAGAACACAGGAGCATCCGGAAGCTTTCCACAGGGAAAGGCACCGGCAAAGAGAAGGATTCGAGCCAAGGGAAGCTTTCCACAGGGAAAGGCACCCGAGGAACCGGCTCCTCCTCCTCTTGCTCCTGAGGATGATCCGGATCTTCAAGAGTACGAACCTTCCGAACCGGGGGATGCAGATTTGCTTCCTCCGAGTCCTCCGAAGGCCCCAGAGCCACAGTCGCTAGAACCTAGGAGGATCGCGCTTCCGTTGCCAGGCCACGAGGTCTCAAGGGCTTCTCCGCAGTATCAGCGCATGTTGGAAAAGCTGAACAATGATGTTGAGCTTTACAAGTTGCATGTGAAGCATTACCACATGAGTCCTGCTCAGTTTCGACGCAGGACCAGCATGCTTGGTCTGCCAGGAGAGATCTATGACAAGTACGACCGCATTGTCAAAGGCTGTCGTGTTTGCAGCACCTCAGTGCCTACGCCTCCGCGAGCCAGAATTGCAGGATTGAGAGCATCATCCTTCGGTGATCTCATTTTTGTTGATCACGAAGAAATCAAGTTCGGTACTAAAGCCTACGTAGCTTTAGTCATCATTGATGGTGCTTCGAATCTCCTGTGGGCTACGGCTCTCACAAGCCTGGAAGCGCCAGAGACTCTGGGAGCTTTTCGACAATGGACAGAGGAGAACAACTGCGTTCCTAAGGGAATCGTAGGAGATCAAGCTTTTTACACGCCACAGTTCATGTCTTATTACAAGTTTCATGGCATTACTCCGTATCCATGTGGACCACGGACTCCTTGGCCTAATCGAGCTGAGACCGCAGTGCGTCTTTTCAAGCGCACGTGGGCAATCATGGCCAAGGCCTTAGCTGATGAAGGTTATGCAGAGAAGGTGACTGTTCGTCAAGCAGTCAAGAAGGTGGCTTGGGCAAGAAGCTGCCAGCTTACCGTCTCAGGCTATTCTCCTTTGGAGATAGCTACAGGAAGACGGCCACCAGACTTGTTTGACGTCGAGAACAGTTCTCCTGAACAGCTCTCTGCTGAACCTGCCGAGGAGGATCGAACCACTCTGGACCTCCAGAGGATTGCCATGCGGGCTCATCAAGAGGCTAGACAATCACTCGACCTTCGGAAGGACCTTGCACGAAGAGTCATGCCGTCAGATGGTCCTTATTCGAAGGGTGACCGCGTGTTCGTTTGGCATAAGGATGAGTCGAAGAAGAAGTCTGAAGGAACCTGGGTCAGAGGCATAGTTGTGTCACAGGAAGGTGCCATGGTGTTGGTTGAAGTTCATCGTGCCGTTCTTCGGGTTAATCAGTCGAAGGTCAGGCGTGATGGAGATCCGTGGCATGATGTGGCCATTCCTCTGAAGAAAGATGAGGTCCCGAGACGCTCTTCTCAGGAAGAGGCACTCGACCGCATCGGCGACGATATTCTTGATCGTGCCGGTTCTGGGTTCTGCTATGAGCATGAGATCTGTTACCACACTCTCACTTCAGGCAAGAGCGATTTCGTTGAGATCACACCTCGCCTCACCGGGCTTACTGCGTGCACAGTCCATTCTGGACTTGATGCGAGTGAACCTGTGTTGTTTGGTGAATGGAACGCCAAGTCTATCCAATCTTCGATTGAGGCTGCTTGGCAAGTGATCTTGAAGGCAGAGCCTAATCACATTTTTATTCATCCTGTCATTCCTGACGGTTGGCCCAGGAAGGCCGCCAATTCCTTCTGGCACTTTTGTGCCGAAGTCTGCCGTTGGCAAGATGACAAGGGTGATGGATACTTCGTGACCATCATGTATCCTTCTCATTGTGGTTTCTAGCTTTCGCAGAGTAGTCGCTCGCTGAAGTGGAGAAGAGGACTTTCATTCCACACCTTCAAGAACCGTGGGGTACTTCCTTCAGGGGGAGATGACCACGGGAAGCATCAGCATGGTGAGCTTTCTTTTCTCACTAATCTGCCTGATGGATCATTTGGCTGTTTGGAGTCGTTGGAAGAAGGCTATGACTCTGCTAACGCACTTGATCCAAGGTTTGCTGTGCTGCTTTCGCAGTGTCTTGTGGGTGATGAACGATCAGATCTCCGACAATCTTACTTGTTCGAAGATATCTTTGAGGATTTCGATGATGGAACACTGTGTGCGTTGTGTTTGCGATCAGACCGCAATTCAGAGGCTTTACCGGTTCTTCCGTCAGAAGCAGAGTACTCATTACTCTCAAACAATGACAAAGGGAAGCTTCCGACACCTCTGAGGTTTGTTGCGCCGCAGCGTTTTGTTACATCGTCCTTGGTCCAGACTCTGTCATATGTTGACAGTCTCCTTCCAGGTACTGAGTTGGAAGTTCACACGACCACATCGACTGACGCGGTCGCCTTGCGGCCGATGATTAAGAATGTGCGCGTGCTAACTCTGCCGTATCTGGAGTTTGAGTACTGTAACGTCTACAGGGGGACTCAAGGGAAAACACTCCCTTTGGTTCATCGTCATCCTGATGCTGTTGTCATTTTGTGGCAGAAGGGTGATATGAATCATGTGTTTTTCGTGACGATGGCACAGTTGCTTCCTTGCCTTAAGGATATGCAAACAACGCACTGGTCCATGATAGTGTTCTGGAACGAGTCACAGAACAACAGTTCCAGTTCCAGACGCGGGCCTGATGTTGGTTTGGACTTCACGGACCAGCCAGCGCCAGCCCCGGTTGCACCGCAACCGCCAGCCACGGACGACGATGTGGACTATCCAGGATATGATGATCCACACGGTGATATGCCTGTGGATGATGAGGAAATGCCACTACAGCATCCAGAGCAGGATTTAGATGATAATCCTGTTGAGTTGCATGTCGGTGGTGACCCTCCGTCACAACCTCCTGGAGGCGGTACTCATGTACCGGTACCAGGGGGAGATGATGATTCCGACCTGGATCACGATCCGGACGGTGATGGACATCCGCCAGGAGGCGGTCCTCAGGGACCGGGACCTGGTTATGGTCCGTCACCGGAAGAGCCTCCTCTTCCGATGGAGTTTCACGAGGAGTCGCCTCCTCCGGGAGGTCCTCCCGACTCTCCTGGGGCTCCGCCTCAGTTTGCGAACCCGGATCAGGTTCTTAGTCCACCGATGCCGTGGCCGGCACCACCTTCACCTATTGTTCCTGTTCCAATTCCGCCGCATCCTCACTTTCCGGTGCCACAGAGTATGCGACCGCCATCACCTCGCAATGTGTCACAGACACGTGCAAGAGGCGCACATCCTGACGATGTGTCTAAGGCAAAGTCACGTACTGTAGTGGGACCTCCGGTTGTGCTGTTGCCTGGGCAATCTGCGGGAAAGAAGGATCCCGATCCGTCGGGTGACTTTCCAGGCTTTCACGAGCCTGCTTCCTCTTCTTCTGATCCGGCTCCTGTTCCTGGTTTGCCGGTGACTGAGGGGGAATTTCCTATCCAGCAAACCCCACTCCCGGAACCCACCCCGGAACTGCCGGTGCCGGAAGCTGGTGAGGATACTGATTCGGATGCAACGGTTGACTATCGTGATGAGAGTTTGCTTGCCTTGGCTATTGGCGACGACGACGTTTTGATTCGCCTTCCGTCGGACTTCAAGGTTCCGTCCTTTGTTCCGTTGGATGGTGATGGTTTTGCGTCGTGGTTGACTAAACAAGATAAAATCAAGGCAGGTACCCTCACGCCGGAGATGCAGCGCAAGTATGCCGCCGAAATTCGGAAGGCTAAACTTGAGGAGTTCAAGAGTTACTTGGACAATGATGCAATTCGGCTGACGGACCGTCGCAAGCTTAAAAACGATGTCAATTTTCTTACCGGACGTTGGGTCCTTACTGTGAAGGTTGACAAGAACGGTTACTTTTCCAAGTTCAAAGCCCGATGGGTTTGTCGTGGGTTTCAGGACAAGTTTGCCTGGGATCAACAAACGGACAGCCCTACGGCTACTCGGTATGGTTTCCGTTTGGTTGCGCAGTGCGCTGCCAATCACTATTGGGATCTTTTTCATTTGGATCTTAAGACCGCTTTCCTTCAGGGGGAACACTACAATCTGTCATCTCGCATGGTTGTGGTTCAGTTGCCTCCTGACATCGGTTTGCCTACCTGGATGGTTGGCCTTTGTCTCAGACGGTTTATGGTCTGAACGATGCACCGAGAAGATGGTGGAATCGTTTGGACAAATTCCTTAGGTCTGTTGGCATGGAACCGACCAGAGCTGAAGCACCTCTCTTGAGGTGGAACCTGCCTACCTCAAGGAGGTTGCCCTTCATGCCATGACATGCTACGCATACGATGAAGGAAATCGTTCTTCCTCCGACCGTGCGGAGGAGAGATCCTATCTTTCATGTCCCGATATCGCTCAGTGCTTTAACACCGATACCAAGAAGATGGTTGACTATGCTTGGAGACCTGTGACTGATGATAAGCTTCTCGGATTCTTGGGCAGTGTTGCTTGTAAGAAAAGAGGTTGGTTCCCTTATGAGAACGGGCATGCTCTCGTTTCTCACCGGGCCAAGGCTCTTCGTACTCCTGCACCTGTCTATCAGGTCAAGGACTACCCTTATCGAGTTTCCATGATCCTCCGTAAAGGAACATGGTGGATTGTCGAAAGGGCCCATGACCTGAGGTTGGACAAGGGCGATAAGACGTGCTTCCTTGAAGAAGAAGCTGAGGTCCTCGTCTCCTTGTTCCTCCCAGAGAAGGCTTCATACAAGGTCGAGAGCTTATCGGAGCTCTCCCCCGCGTTGATTGATCAGCTTCTTGAACACTTTGTTGACCCTGTGCATGGAAGTCCCAGCAAAGGTCGCAGGACAGTTGGAGTGATGAGTCTTCATGTTGATGATCTCATCATAAGTGGAACCCCTGAGTTCCTCACTTGGTTCCTCAAGAAAATCAAGGAACATTTCACTGTCGGCCATGAGGACAGGAATGACCTTACGTTCACGGGACAGCGTGTTCGTTGGGTTCTTGATGCACAAGGGAAGAAGAAATATATATCGATCGATCAAAAGCTGTGCGTTTCAGAGCTCGAGGAGATCGTCATACCTAAGCATCTTAAGGATGCAGACGCGTGTGACAAGGCTCTACACACCTCTTATCGCTCTTTGCTTGGTAGCATCAACTGGCTTCAGTCAAGGACGCAATTTCAGGCATGTTACCAGTTCTCTCGTTTGGCATCAGCATCTGCTGCTCCGACCGTCGGTCACTGCAAGGAGTTGAACAAGTTGTGTCGACAGATACGCAGTGAAGAGGTTGAGTTGCGGGTGTGGCCAGTGAAGGGATCTCCGAGGATTCTCGGAATTCCTGACGCAGCTTTCCGTAACAACAGCGATAAGTCCTCACAGAGGGCGATGACTATCTTCATCGCAGATGAGAGGGTCAAGAATCGAAGAGACACCAGAGGCTCATTGGTCTTCTTCGAATCAACCAAGATTAAGAGAACGACCCTTAGTACCACTGTCGCTGAACTGTACGCTTTGATGAAGTGTTTTGGTACCTGTCAAATGCTTCGTGGTTTGTGGAAGGATATTAGTGGTCTGGACGCCGAGATTCACATTCGCACCGATGCTAACAATCTCGTGTCTACCGCTTCTACTACTCACTCACCCGAACAACAGGAAACCATTCACATGATTCAAATGCTGAGAAAGGAAGCGTGTTCAGGTGCTATTGCTGATCTTTCTCACGTTCGAACCGAACATTGTCTTTCTGACTGTCTCACGAAACGAAGCGCGAATCCCAGAAACCTCCTGAGTTCTGTTCAAACTGGGTGGTTGAAGGAAATCGATTCACATCCTCCTTTTCGTTCCATGATTGAGCACAAAGCCTTCTTGAACGCCTGGCTCCGTAAGGAGTACGCGGTTTTGAGTGCAGTGCAACATGTCATGTTCATGCAGGAGCGTTTGTGAGTCATGTCTGCTTCATGTGTGAGCTGTCGGAGCAATTCAATGCATGTGCTTCATGAAGAGTTGTTGGTCTCTTTTTAAATTTGTGCCTGCATTGCTCAAATCAGCTGGTTCAAAACTCAAGTGAGAAAGTAGCCCACAACTTCCTCTTCTTCTGTTACCAGCATGGCTGCGGCAGGACCCTCGATGGACACTGGACGCTCCTCTCATGAGGAGGCACCATTTCAGGTCTACTGGACACCGAAGACTGGATGCAACTTCAAGGTTGACGTTCGCAACACCTGACCTGTCCTTGTACCAAGAAAGTGCGTCCTGGGCAGACCGTCGTGTACTCCGAACAGTTGGAGATGGCGACGGTATTGCCGGCTATCCTACAAGGGATCGTCGAGCCTATCCTCGTGGTGCTCCTGTGGCTTCCCTCAGGATCATCCCAGAAGGTGTTCCGCGGTTCTTCCGCCAGCAGGACACCACGCGTACTTCCCTCATGGGGAGATGGCCGCGGTGAACATTTTGGAAGGACAGTTGGCCTTCCTGTCACATGTCCTGCGCTACGAGGAAAGCCATCCTGGAAACCATGTGTTGCCACGGCACCTCGTCTGGAAGTTTGACTTCTTGCGGTGCTTCCTTGGATGTTTGACCAACGACGAGCTCATCGAGCTCGATCAGGAAGTCTTTACAATCGCCCAGATGAGACACAATCACAATGGATGGGAGGTGAAGTCATCCAAGCAGCTGTCACAGCTGACCCGGCACGACACGAGAGTCACGCCTGGCAGATACATGGAGATTCCTCTGGAGACGATGATGAAGCACCCCCTGAGGCCTTTCGATTGGGCGCCCAAGAAGTTCTTCGCCTTCTTGATGGCGAACTCGAAGGGCCGCTTCAACATCTGGGTGGCCCCAGTGGCTCTGCAGTTCGAGCGGTTCTTTGACTTCGACTTCTACGTCGGGGTCTCCGCCGTCCAGGGCCACTCGCGGATGCCCGAGCAGGTTGCTGATGTCGCCTACGGGGAAAGGCTCACCATCGACCGATGCCGCCAGCTGGGAACGATTTTCCACGCCTCGGATAACTCCAACTACGAGAGCATCCGGGAAAACGGCTTAAAGCTGGAGGCGACGAAGGCGGCGTGGCAGCGGCACAGGAAGGCCATCCATCTCGTTTATGCGGGTGGAGTGGTTTCTCCTGGGCCTGGGACCGTCATTAAGTACGGCTCCTACGTCTTCTACGCCAAGCTCGATTACGAGAGCTATCTGAACCACGGCCACGATCGGTTTCTTACAGACAACGGCGTGGTGCTCTCGTACAAGGACATTCCGGCGATGTATCTCACACATCATTACCGTCCTCCTGACGAGCAAGATCCGGGTGGCATTCGCCACGAGAAGAGGCAGCAAAGCGCAGGGGTAGGCTCTTCTCAGGAAGAGGGAACCTCAGCGTCTGCTTCTGCATCTGCTTCCGGAGGCTCTCCACATGGAGGGGTACCGGGTAGCAGTTCGGATCCAACGCCTTCGAAGCCAGCTCCCAAGAAAAGGCCAAAGACATCTCAGGATGCAGGCCAAGCGTCAACGGGAAGCTTCTCTCAGGAGAAGGTACCCACTTTAGACGCGGCGGCTCTCCAGAAGCTTATTCGCGAAAATGAGCTTAAGGCAGAGCGGGAGCGGCAAGCCACATCCTCCGAAGGGGACACCAAGTATGCATACCAGTCTGGGGACACCGTCCACGGCAAGGTTGATGTGCACAAGTCCCAGCAGCAGGAGGAGCTCAACGAGGTTCTCCGCAAGGCAAGGACCAATCCGTGGCATCTCTTTGCCCATGGCAAGTTGCACATGGTGGACTCTTCTGGCCAGCCGATGCTTAGCAGCACCTACGGCGATGCCCTCGTTCAGGTCACCCCCTGGCACACCTCGACTACTTCGATGAGGGAGTCTTTGGGTGGTGAATACGACTGGGCATCCTGGTTGCAGCACCCTCTTTCGGGGTACTCCCTGCACTTCTTCCTCAAGGCTTTCGAGATGGGGAAGTTGCAGGGGAACTACCTCGTGGAGCTGGACAAGAAACCGAAGGTTTACTCCAACGGTTACTCGTCACCATGGATGAACATGAAGCGTCATCCGGGAGGTCCTGCCAAGATGCTGGAGGACGTCACCCTCGCCTCACAGAACGAATTCAGGCCCACCGTGGGTAACATCGGATTCGATCGCCCTCGAGACTCTGATCCTCGTGCAAAGATGCCAAAGACGGAGGATCCTGATTACTCTCGCAAGCTCGCCGGACACAATGCTTTCCTCAGGGAAAGGTATGTGTACGAAGAGGTCTTCAATGTGCGAGATGATTTTCAGATGCTCGTTCGCGTCATCAATGAGGCATACGGAGTGGACTTCTTCTCCTACATCCAGCGCCACGCCAGTGATCTGGAGGTTCGCCGTAAATACACGGTGCGAACCCCGGAGGGTTATTGTCTCTATGACAGTACCCTCAAGCAGCCGTTCAGCGGCAGCTACCTTCTGGCCGTTCTGGAGAAAGTCTTTGCAGAATCTGAGCACCGAGATTTCAAATCGGCTTTCGCACGTAAGGCCAAAGCGGACTTGGTGGCTTACGAGGACTTGAAGGCGAAGAAGGAGTCCGAGCTGAATGAGCTCCTCACTCGACCATATGAAGACATTTTGATCGAGGAGTTCATCGAGCGACTCCCATGTCCACAGATCGAGGAGATCGAGGAGCCTCCCGCGGCTACTCAGATGGATACCTCCGAACCGTCAACTGGATCCACGGACTTGCCACAGGGCAAGAAGGTTGATCCGGTTAAGACCGAGCCGACCGATGTGCCAATGGAGGCTGAAGCTCCAGAAAGCTCTCCACAGGAAGAGGTATCTGGGGCTACTGTCGAGCCAATGGAGACGGACGCTCCGGAAAGCTCTCCACAGGGAGAGGCATCTGGGGTGGATGTCTCACAACAGAAGACCGAAGCCACGGAAAGCTCTCCACAGGGAGAGGCATCCGAGGTGAAGGTCGAATCTGATGTGCACATGGGTCAGGAAGGAGGTAAGTGCGAGAACATCGAGATGGCTGAGGAAGGCTCACCACAGGGTGAGGAATCCATGCCAGACATTTCTCCCGAGAAGGATGATGAAAGTGAACTTCACGATCAAGGCATCTGGGGGAAATGCAAGACTGTTCCGGATCCTGAGTACTACCAGGCCGCGAAGGATGCAGAGGACCAGGCCGCGAAGGATGCAGAGGACCAGAATGAGAACGCGTTCGACAAGATGGGCAAGGCAAGGGAAAAGATCGAACTCGTTGATCTCGAAGAGTTCAAACATTTCCTTACGCAGCTCACCGAAATCGAACGACAAAGCCCTATGCGGCTGCTCTGCAAGCAGTTGCATGGATATGGCTATTCAGGCTTGTATCATACAGGACTTCGTGATCCTGACTACGAGCCCGTTCTCGCCTACAAGGTGCAGCATATGAGTTGGAGGGTAAATGTTCCGAATCACAAGGGACAGAAATACTCTCTCTCTATGGGGGACCTATTCGACCAACTCAACAAGATGGCTCCCATCTATGAGCGCCGTCCCGACAAGAAGGACGTTGTCTTTCGTTCTGGGGACGTTCGCAGCACCTTGGACGACAAGCTCATGGGCAAGGCCTCTGACATCCGAGAATCAGCATTGGAGGTTATGGAAGCACTTCTTGATAAGCTGAAGTCCTTGGATGCAAGCGGCAATCCGGCAACTCGAGAAGAACTTTTGAATGCTATGCTTCACTACTTCTTGAGCACCGGAGTCGATGAAGAGGAGATCGGGGACCTCTCTCTTGAGAAGATGCCGAATCCTTATATTCATCGTTTTGGTCTGGCAGAGGACTCCAATGTCCCTATCTTCACCAGCAAGACCAAATACGCCGCGCTCATCCTCAATCTCGGCAACATGAGCAGGGGAAGGAAGCGTTCCGCTCCTAGCTCCGTTGCTAATCACATTGACTGGGACGATGCTACACCATCTAAAGGAGCCTTGATAAAATCGATTGCACAGTCGAAGACGCATTTGTTTATGCTCTGCGAAGCGGCTACAATCGATGACTCCGAGGAGGCCTTCCTCAAGTCACGCGGGTGGCAATTCCTGCGTAACGAGTCCAAGGACCTGATGGTGGGAAGTCGTACTAATGGTGTCGGATCTTCGATCACCCGTCTTGCCGGCTCCACTCTCAGTGGATATGCCCACGAGTCCCTTCCAATAACCTATATGGTCGCGGAAATCGTGTATGGCATGACAGTCGTGGTGATGTTCCAGATGAGTCACTGACCAAGGTCTTGGAGCGGGCTGGATCCGACCGGATCAGAGTTTGTGTCTTCCACCTCCACAACGACGCGGCGGCAGACAAGGTGGCGTTGGCTCATGAAGTGTTGGGCAACATGTTCATAGACTGCTTGCACTACCAAGTCGACCTCATCGGTGGCGACGCCAACATGGCCCTCTACCGGGCCACCGGCAGAAAGCAGGAGTCGATGGATATTCGTGGCGGGATGTACCAAAGCCTTCTCGACTACTTATTGGAGGCATGGTCAGAAAGCCCAAAGTGCCCACACTTCTGTTCGCCTCGTGCGAGACATGTGTCAGCAAACGCCATGTGGCTTCTGAAACAGTATGAGGACACGCTGGGAATGCCACACAAGGAAGCTAAGCAACCAGACTGGAATACTTTTCCTGGTTTGGATCCTGTTATGGCTACAGTCATGGAATGGGGACACAGCATGTCGGACGATCAATGGGCGGAGTTTCCGTCTTCAAAGACCGAGTTCGACATCCATGTCTCTGAGTGGCTGTTAAATTCCACCAGCGCCGCGTACCTTCTCAACGATCGGGACTATGACGCCCACACTCCGCTCCTCATCGAGGTTCACGCGAACCAGTACTCTGGAGGCAGGATGAGAGCGCTCAACCGCAATCCCGACACCATGAAGGAAGCCGCGGACAGAAGAAAAGAGAGACAGAAGCTGAACAAGGCGCGTGGTTCTGGTTCTACTGGTCCTGCAGCCGCGCCACAGGGAGCAAGCTCTTCTCAGGAAGAGGCAGCTTCTGGTGCTAAGGCTTCTGGTTCTCAACGTCCTCAAGAACCCGCACAACCTCCTGGTGGCAAGGAAGGCGGCAAAGGAGGCAAGTCCTCCAAGGGAAAAGGCAAGGACGCCGACAAGGGCAAGTCCAAGGGCAAGACCAAGGACAAGTCCAAAGGCAAGGCCAAGGGCAAAAA
>CAJNDT010005997.1:293868-403868 GCA_905221615.1 Symbiodinium sp. CCMP2592
TGGCAGTGCTTCAAGTCCCTCGTAGGATCAGGGGCCTGCTTCAGTGTGGTGGTGGTGCACCGGAATGCCGCAGCATGGATGGCATCGGTATGGGCGGAAACTAGCAAGCTTCACAGCCACTTGGCTCGAGTCTTTCGTGTCCTTTTTTCCTATAACCCCTACAGATACATGGGTCTGCGGGGGTCTTGTTATGACTTTTCGTAACTTTTCTTCCCCTAACAGTTGGTTTTTGTCTTGATCCTCCTGCTTCTTGTTCTTGCTGCTCTTCCTCTTCTTCTGTTATGTCTTCTTCTTCTCCTGCATCTTCCTGTTTACATGGGAGCCATCGACGGCCGAGGTGCGCCGAAAAGCTTCGAGTCCTTTATGGCGCTCTTCGCCGGCCAGCGCGGGGCGGACGTGCGGGGAGATTCCGACCCGCAGCTGCAGATCCTCAACAAACTGAACGAGGAGTTCCCGGGAAGGGTGGATGCCGTGTCATACGATGCTTGGTCCGTCTGGGTCTCGTTTTTTTGATCGTTTTGGGCTTGAGCCTTTAGAGAGGTCCCCCAGGTAGTACTACGTTACAAGTTTTGAAAGTCTTGGTGCTAGTTATTAAGGCCCTTTTTTGTGACGTGGGAGCCAAGGACTATTTGGAGGAGGTGGGCAGTAGCCTTTCCGCCTTCTTCATCTGCAACGCCACTCTCCGGCTGACTGGCGAGCCATGGCGTCGGTGCACGGAATCTGTTCCGAGTCCGAAGACGGTCAACAAATCCCCACTTCATGCAGCCATCGATGTGGTGCGGCTGGCACGGACATACTACACAGCCAGGCTTGGGCATGAAATCATCAACACATTGCTTAGATTTCGCTTGTAGCGGAAGAAGTAGCAGCCCATTCCTCTCCCTTCTGAGGTGAGCACCGGACGAGACACTTGCGAAGCCTAAACCATCCTAAACCAAATTTACGGCTTCGGGTTTATCGTCCTCAGAGGAGCTCGCTTCAAGTTTGTTGCTTTTACGGCAGTGACAGACAATACTAAACCCCAAACCGCTATCGTGAACCACCGACATGGACCATAATTCACAAAGACCCCTTCAAGCAATTACAGAAGCCATCTCCAAGCTTCCTAAGCGGTTCAGAGTTCAGGGCTTAGGATTTTGGTGCAACCTTGAAACCCCTAAACCTAAAAAAACTCTCGTAGCCCGAGGCGCGCAGCCCTGAACGCAACGGCTCCCTGCCAGCCTTGGCCAGTGGTGGACCTGCGGAAACGCGGAGTTCAGTCGAACCCAGCAGGGGTGCCTCGGGTGCCTTTGGGGTCTGGGGGTTTAGCGAGGGTTCAGGCTTTTGGGTTTAGGAATTTAGGGGTTTTCGGTTTAAGTAGGGTTGAGGGTAAGGTTTTTGGGCTTGAGGCTTTCAGGTTCAAGGGTTCTCGGTTTTTTGTGGGGTTTGGGGGTTTTTGGGGTCTGGGGCAAAGGCATTGCAAGTCTGAGGTTGAGTTCTGGTGCAGGTTCACGGGCAGTAAGAGTTGCAAGCGTTAAGTGTTTTAGGGTTAGTGATAGACATCACTCCTACTCCTTGGGTTTTGGTGCTTGGGTACGTTGCTACGTTGCTTATTTAGGCTGCGTCTGGGGCGTTTAGAAATTATGACCAGGGCTCCAGAGTCCTTTGCCCTTGCAGCGTTTAGGGTTTTTTGGGGCTTGGGGTTTAGGGTCTCCTGCTCCCTGCTCCCCTACAACCCAAAACCCCGAAATCCGTACCCTCGCCGGACCACCAGACCGTAAACGCAAGGTCCGGATCGCCTCGGAGCTGAAACGAGCCAAAACCTGTCGGGTCTTGGCTCGTTCCAGCTCTGAGGCGATCCTTTGCATAAAAGGATCTATAAGGGTATCTTAGCGTTCCTTGCTTGAAAAGACCTATTAGAGCTACTATTATCTGAGGGTTCCTGGCTGAAGGGGATCAAAAGGGTTACTAGTGTGGTTACTAGTATCGTAAGGCTTCATGCTTAAAAGGACCTATGAGGGCTACTTTGTTCTCTAGTATCTTATGCCTCCTTGCTTAAACGGATCACAAGGGTTTGTTTCATCTTAGGGCTCCTGGTTAGGATCTACACAGCAAGGCAGCAACAACAACCTCCTCGCCATAGAGTCTGGTAGAGGAGGCTGCGGGTTTGCATGGGTATGAGAACGCAGAGGAAATCTTTACCCATCCCTGATACAACAGCCTTTTGAAACCAACACAAAACTCATCGGATCCATGGGAACATCCTTATGAAACCGTTGTCAAGCCCATTGAAACCTGCCATGTGTCCCCTTGAAAAACTGCAGAGCACCAGGTCTTGATTGCTTACAACAATCCAGCGGTGGCCGAACTTGCAGCTGGACACTGTCTTTAAGGTTTTCGTTATGGGGTCTAAGGGTTGCAGGGTTGAGGTAAGTGTTTGGAGACACAGGTCTACGGGCTTTCGGGTTTGAAATTTGTGGTTTATAGCATCGGAATACTTCCGGCAACCTTCAACCGCTCAACTAACTAGAACCCAGATTCCTAACTCACCGTCTGGGAAAGCTTTTAAGTATTTGAATTTATGTATGTTGTGTGAAAGTCACCCCAGGCAAAGCAGCTCCCCCAAAAGTGCGAAATTCTGGATGGTCTGTTTGAGAGCGAGACGCAGACATGGTTTGCTCGAACAGGAGACGGAGATTTCGTGATCCTGGGCGTCATGCAAAAGCTCACTCAGGGCTCAGCTAATCCAACCCTAGCACCTATTTGGGGGATCTGTAGGGTTCCTCTTAAGAGTTCTATAAGATACCCTTAACGGGTTTAGGGCGTAGGGTTGAGGGTCTCAGACTTTGCAGGAGCAGAAAGGCCGCGATCTGGTTCCAAGCCTATTTGCACTGTAGACGTCACTGCGATGACGCCGGAGCACTGGCAACTGCTGGGCGGATTGGTGCCAAAGTGCTACCAGTAGTGCCTGAAGCGAAAAAGCCTACAGTTCCTGGGTTTCAGTTTATGGCACCATTCCCCAAATTTCCGAAACCGTTGAAACACGAAGTTCTACAAATCGTAAGCCCCTAAGGCCTTAACCGTCATTACCCAAAGCCCCAACGTCGAAAATCTTTGGCTCGATGGCATACCGGAGTAAGCCTATACTGTTTGGGGGTTCCTTCTTCTAATTATAGTATAATGGCCCCTAAAATCCTATTCTAAGTATCAAGGCCCCTACATCACACTCTTCGCCCGCTCCAAACCCTGCACCCTCAGCCCGAGAGTCGAAAGCATCCACCTCATCGCCTTGACACCCCGGGATCCAATGAGCCACCCGAAACCCCAAACCGTGACTCTAAACCGTCTAAGGCGCCTTATTACCGACGCTATTTAGGGGGGTTCCGTATTGTAATTATGGGTATGATGGGCCCCAACAAGCTTAGACTCTAAACCGTCCATCCCCTAAGCCGTAACGCGCAAAAGCCCCGAGCTCCCAATCTCGGCCCTGAACCCCAGGGACCCAACACTAAGGGACCCAAAAAGGACATAAGCGCAAGCATTTTATAGGGATATCCCTACCTTATTGGTCTTCACTATAAGGGGGTTTATATGGGATATCCTATCCTTATCTTTGCTTATGTGCTTTTTGGGGGGCCTAAACACAGCGGGCGCTACACCTCACAAATCTTCCAACACCATGCCGAAGAATAGGGTGCTTTAAAGGGTATTGAAAGAGTTCCTTTAAGGGTCGATAACGGCTCTATAGACGGGCCTTCATAATCAGAACAGGGTGCTGGGGTTATACTAAAACTAGAAGACGGGTGCTAAATCCTAAGGCCTACACTCCTCGACTCTCCACCCAAACATTGAAGCCCCTTGAGGTTTTTGAAAGGATCCTCCGGTGTTATTCGTTTTTTTACGAGGGACTCTAGGGTTGTATAGATTAGAAGGGGCCACCACCCTGTAATAGTGGTATAACAGGAATATAATAGGGGCCCCAATATAATCCTTATACTGGTAGCCACTATTACAGGGTGGGGGCAGCTTCTAATATATGGTTGCGCCCCGGCGGGCCCCCCCCTCACACCCCACCCCCTCCACCCCCCCCTCCCCCCCCTACGGTATCCTGTTATAGGTACTCTGATATATTTTCATAAGTAATCGACGTGTATTCTCCCCGCCCCCCCCCTGTGGAACGGCATGGTTTGCCTTGTCTATCCCCCCCCCCTGTGGAACAGGATGGTTTGCCCTATTTTCCAAGCCCCCCCCCCTTTGGAACAGGATAGTTTTCCCTTTTGCTCTGAGACACACACACACACACACACACACACGCACCATGTCTTTCTGAATGTATGGCCATTCTATCTCCCCCCCTCCTGTGGAACAGGATGGTTTTCCCTTTTTGCTCTGAGACACATACACACACACACACACACACACACACCGCGTGTCTATGTATGTATATGGCATTCTCCGCACATGCTCTCCTGTAATGTTACGAAGTATTGCCTGGAACCCTTTTCTAAGGAATTTTACATAGCCTTGCTTGGAAATTTTGGCACACGAGTAATCTTGCTGAGTGCTGCCTAGAACATGTTGCTTACTGCTCGAAGGAAGCCCTGCCTGGAGGCCTTCGGAGTAGGAATAATGTTACTCTGTTTTGCCTCCAAACCCTATCCTTACTGTGGAAATTACGCGGGTGCGTCGCGGGCGGGCCAAGCGGTGTACAATACGCTGTACGGCGCGCCTGTAGCGGGAGTCCTCCAAGTTTTCAGGGTTCAGGCTCCTGTGTTTGGGGGGGGGGATACCATTGGGGGGGTGATGTTTTGAACACAACTGATGTTACACATCCAGGTGCCTGTCTGTTTCACGTATCACCTGCATGTATCCATGCCTGTTGCTCAAGGTTCTAGTGCAGTGGACTACAGCTGTGCGCCTGTAGCAAAAGAGACACCTGAGTGCCTGTGTTCCTGTACGCCTAGCGAGGGGATACACGTCCAGGTTACATCTCAACGTGGTAGCGGAGCTCCGGGAAACGGGAAGCTTCACACTTGTGGAGGTACCCGTTCGGTACTCTCTACACAGGTGGAGGCAACCGGAATACCCGGTGTGCTTCACTCAGGTGAAGGTGACCGGAGTCTCTCCGGCACACTTCACTCAGGTGAAGATAACCGGAAGAGGTTTCTCCCGGGGCTCGATCCAAGAACAGCGCAATGGCTAGCCACTCTGCGACTATCTTTGAGCATGAAGGAGGAGACGATGACTACCTCCTCCACGGAAATGAATCTTTCGCGACTAATCATCGTCATCTCAATGAATTACACCGTCTTTCAGCTTTCCAGCAGGTGACCACAAAAGTACCTCCATCTTATGATGGTAGAAGCAGTTGGTTTGCCTATGAAGATGCGATCGATGACTGGTGTGACATTACTGAGCTAGACAATGATAAGCGTGGACAAGCTTTGAGAAATCGGCTAGAAGGTGAAGCAGCAATCCACAAGAGACTTCTCGACAGAGATCGCCTGAAGGACCCGAACAACGGAGTGAAGTACTTCAAGAGTTTCCTGCGGCCGCTTTTCGTGAAGGGAGCAGAGAATGTTTTTCTCTATCGCTTCCAGCAGTTCATGAACATGCACCGTGGGAACGGAGACATGCTTCGTTGGATTACCAGGTTTCAACTCTCTGTTCAGAGAATGCAAGAAGCGTGGAACGATACCTATCTGACGATCGAGGACCCGAACAATGCAGAGGTCAGAGCCTTCATAGTAGGACTTCCTCCAGAAGAAAAAGAAAACCTTACGCCAGCTCAGGCAATGGAGAGAGCCAACGAACGGCTTAGAGAGCAGCATGCTCGGACCATTCCGATCACGCCCAACCTGGTCGCTTTGATCTTTGTGTCTCTGTCTGATCTGACACAGGATCAGCGTCAGGTGTTGACATCACTGATGGCGCATCGGAACCGAGGCCTGGCTGACTACAACACGGCCGAGCTTCGCGAAGTCTACCTGGAGATCTTCTGTACGACCAAGACTACCGTCGACAATCCACTCCTCGCTCCTTCCGGCCACGGTGGCCGCAAGACCTTCCTTGTGATCGATGAAGGATATTTGAACGATCATGAAGGCTACCGGGTCGAGGACGAGGAAGATGGCACCGAAGGTTTCCTCGAAGCGGATGAGGACGCCTTCTGGGTCTACGACGACGAGAACTATTCATGGTTCCAGCGGCGCTTCCAAGGCCGCAAGATGAGGCGCGGATTCAAGGGCCACCGTAAAGGCGGGCCACCGTAAAGGCAAAGGAAAAGGTGGCAAAGGATCCAAAGGAAGGCGCTTCTTCAAAAGGAAGAAAGGCAGGTCACATCTTGCCGAAGAATCAGAAGCATGGCAAGCAGAAGGACAATGGCAAGATTACCAGTGGAGCGATCAGTCCTGGGATGACTGGTCCTGGTATGAGTCTGAGGAATCCTATGCAGCAAAAGGAAAAGGAAAGAAAGGAAAGAAGGGCAAAGGAAAGAGCAAGTTTGGCAAGGATGGAAAAGATGGAAAGTCCGGAAAAGACGGACAGAGCCAGCTTGCTGATGCTGCCCCGAGCGGCATCACAGCCGCCACAACCTTCTTCGTTGAACATCTCAACACTCCGAACTTTTCTTTCATGGCCACCGAAGAGAAGATCAATGAGAGCGAGGAAGCCTTCATCTCTCAGCCCTTGACGCCGACCGCGATGGTGTTGGACTTGGGATGCACGAGAGCAATGGCTTCGAGAGTGGCCGCACAGGACCTCATGGAGTTCTGTGACAAGAACCAGAACTGTGGCATATGGTACACCATTGCTGAGACCACTTCTCAGTTCACCTTTGCCAATTCCGAGTCTACCAAATGCAACCAGAAGTTGGTCATTTGCATGTACGACCTGGACTTTGCAGTTCAATCCACAGAGTTCGACATTGTGGAACAAGGGCATGTTCCCATTCTCATGTCCTTACCTCAGATGCGCAATCTTCGTTTCCAGTTCGAGCTCCATCCGGACAAGGCCTTGCTCAGCAGCCCTGTGCTGGGAATCAAGGATGTGAGGCTGAAGGTTGCACCCAGCTCACACTTGGTACTTGATCTTCTTGAACTCAGTCAGCTGATGTGGAATGTGCGTTTCAGCAAGCATACGAAGTCGAGCTTCCTCACCTACTTCTCCCACTACGAGTACGGCTTCCATCAGAAGACCGAGGGATGCTGTTCTCCTGAACAGGTACCTGACAATCTCGTGTTGGCGACTGATGATGAATGGGTGATCAACGAAGCCGACATGGAAATGATTCGCATCCACAAGAAGATGAGAAGAGTCAAGTACGAACCCAAGGCGGGTTATGTGCCAATTCCGTTGGAGCATCTGGACACCAAGCGCAAGACGATCATGGAGTTCTCCAAGGGAAAGAGCGTTACTCAAGAAGATGACTGGCGGTCTTCTGAGCTTTCTTCAACAAGAACTACTGACTCTTGGAAAGGCAAGACCATTTTCAAGATTCTGCCTGGTGGCATCGAGAGTAGAACCTCGGTGCCAGCCAAGTCCAAGGATCCAACCCGTGGAAAGGTAGGATCTCCAGAGGACATGGTTAGCGCAGGTAAGCCTGAAGACAGCTCGAAGAACACCGGAGCATCCGGAAGCTTTCCTCAGGGAAAGGCACCGGCAAAGAGAAGGATTCGAGCCAAGGGAAGCTTTCCACAGGGAAAGGCACCCGAGGAACCGGCTCCTCCTCCTCTTGCTCCTGAGGATGATCCGGATCTTCAAGAGTACGAACCTTCCGAACCGGGGGATGCAGATTTGCTTCCTCCGAGTCCTCCGAAGGCCCCAGCGCCACAGTCGCTAGAACCTAGGAGGATCGCGCTTCCGTTGCCAGGCCACGAGGTCTCAAGGGCTTCTCCGCAGTATCAGCGCATGTTGGAAAAGTTGAACAATGATGTTGAGCTTTACAAGTTGCATGTGAAGCATTACCACATGAGTCCTGCTCAGTTTCGACGCAGGACCAGCATGTTTGGTCTGCCAGGAGAGATCTATGACAAGTACGACCGCATTGTCAAAGGCTGTCGTGTTTGCAGCACCTCGGTGCCTACGCCTCCGCGAGCCAGAATCGCAGGGTTAAGAGCATCATCCTTCGGTGATCTCATTTTTGTTGATCATGGAGAAATCAAGTTCGGTACTAAAGCCTACTTGGCTTTGGTCATCATTGATGGTGCTTCAAATCTTCTGTGGGCTACGGCTCTTACAAGCCTGGAAGCGCCAGAGACTCTGGGAGCTGTTAGACAATGGACAGAGGAGAACAACTGCGTTCCTAAGGGAATCGTAGGAGATCAAGCATTTTTCACGCCACAGTTCATGTCTTACTACAAGTTCCATGGCATCACTCCGTATCCATGTGGACCACGGACTCCTTGGCCTAATCGAGCTGAGACCGCAGTGCGTCTTTTCAAGCGCACCTGGGCAATCATGGCCAAGGCCTTAGCTGATGAGGGTTCTGCAGAGAAGGTGACTGTTCGTCAAGCAGTCAAGAAGGTGGCTTGGGCAAGAAATTGCCAGCTTACCGTCTCAGGCTATTCTCCTTTGGAGATAGCTACAGGAAGACGGCCACCAGACGTGTTTGATGTCGAGAACAGTTCTCCTGAACAGCTCTCTGCTGAACCTGCCGAGGAGGATCGAACCACTCTGGAACTCCAGAGGATTGCCATGCGGGCTCATCAAGAGGCTAGACAATCACTTGACCTTCGGAAGGACCTTGCACGGAGAGTCATGCCGTCTGATGGTCCTTACTCGAAGGGTGACCGCGTGGTTGTTTGGCATAAGGATGAGTCGAAGAAGAAGTCTGAAGGAACCTGGGTCAGAGGCATAGTTGTGTCACAGGAAGGTGCCATGGTGTTGGTTGAAGTTCATCGTGCCGTTCTTCGGGTTAATCAGTCGACGGTCAGGCGTGATGGAGATCCGTGGCATGATGTGGCCATTCCTCTGAAGAAAGATGAGGTCCCGAGACGCTCTTCTCAGGAAGAGGCACTCGACCGCAGCGGCGACGATATTCTTGATCGTGCCGGTTCTGGGTTCTGCTATGAGCATGAGATCTGTTACCACACTCTCACTTCAGGCAAGAGCGATTTCGTTGAGATCACACCTCGCCTCACCGGGCTTACTGCGTGCACAGTCCATTCTAGACTTGATGCGAGTGAACCTGTGTTGTTTGGTGAATGGAACGCCAAGTCTATCCAATCTTCGATTGAGGCCGCTTGGCGAGTGATCTTGAAGGCAGAGCCTAATCACATTTTGATTCATCCTGTCATCCCTGATGGTTGGACCAGGAAGGCTACCAATGCCTTCTGGCACTTTTGTGCAGAAGTCTGCCGTTGGCAAGATGACAAGGGTGATGGATACTTCGTGACCATCATGTATCCTTCTCATTGTGGGTTTTGGCTTTCGCAGAGTAGTCGCTCGCTGAAGTGGAGGAGAGGACTTTCATTCCACACCTTCAAGAACCGTGGTGTACTTCCTTCAGGGGGCGATGACCACGGTAAGCGTCAGCATGGTGAGCTTTCTTTTCTCACTAATCTGCCTGATGGATCATTTGGCCGTTTGGAGTCGTTGGAAGAAGGCTATGACTCTGCTAACGCACTTGATCCAAGGTTTGCTGTGCTGCTTTCGCAGTGTCTTGTGGGTGATGAACGATCAGATCTCCGACAATGTTACTTGTTCGAAGATATATTTGAGGATTTTGATGATGGAACACTGTGTGCGTTGTGTTTGCGGTCAGACCGCAATTCAGAGGCTTTACCGGTTCTTCCGTCAGAAGCAGAGTACTCATTACTCTCAAACAATGACAAAGGGAAGCTTCCGACACCTCTGCGGTTTGTTGCGCCGCAGCGTTTTGTTACATCGTCTTTGGTCCAGACTCTGTCATATGTTGACAGTCTCCTTCCCGGTACTGAGTTGGAAGTTCACACGACCACATCGTCTGACGCGGTCGCCTTGCGGCCGATGATTAAGAATGTGCGCGTGCTGACTCTGCCGTATCTGGAGTTTGAGTACTGTAACGTCTACAGGGGGACTCAAGGGAAAACACTCCCTTTGGTTCATCGTCATCCTGATGCTGTTGTCATTTTGTGGCAGAAGGGTGATATGAATCATGTGTTTTTCGTGACGATGGCACAGTTGCTTCCTTGCCTTAAGGATATGCAATCAGCGCACTGGTCCATGATAGTGTTCTGGAATGAGTCACAGAACAACAATTCCAGACGCGGGCCTGATGTTGGCTTGGACTTCACGGACCAGCCAGCGCCAGCCCCGGTTGCACCGCAACCGCCAGCCACAGACGACGATGTGGACTATCCAGGATATGATGATCCACACGGTGATATGCCTGTGGACGCTGAGGAAATGCCACTACAGCATCCAGAGCAGGATTTAGATGATAATCCTGTTGAGTTGCATGTCGGTGGTGACCCTCCTTCACACCCTCCTGGAGGCGGTACTCATGTACCGGTACCCGGGGGAGATGATGATTCCGACCTGGATCACGATCCGGACGGTGATGGACATCCGCCAGGAGGCGGTCCTCAGGGACCGGGACCTGGTTATGGTCCGTCACCGGAAGAGCCTCCTCTTCCGATGGAGTTTCACGAGGAGTCGCCTCCTCCTGGAGGTCCCCCCGATTCTCCTGGGGCTCCGCCTCAGTTTGCGAACCCGGATCAGGTTCTTAGTCCACCGATGCCGTGGCCGGCACCACCTTCACCTATTGTTCCTGTTCCAATTCCGCCGCATCCTCACTTTCCGGTGCCACAGAGTATGCGACCGCCGTCGCCTCGCAATGTGTCTCAGACACGTGCCAGTGCCAGAGGCACACATCCTGAAGATGTGTCTAAGGCCAAGTCACGTACTGTTGTGGGACCTCCGGTTGTGTTGTTGCCTGGGCAGTCTGCGGGAAAGAAGGATCCCGATCCGTCGGGTGACTTTCCAGGTTTTCACGAGCCTGCTTCCTCTTCTTCTGATCCGGCTCCTGTTCCTGGTTTGCCGGTGACTGAGGGGGAAGTTCCTATCCAGCAAACCCCACTCCCGGAACCCACCCCGGAACCGCCGGTGCCGGAAGCTGGTGAGGATACTGATTCGGATGCAACGGTTGACTATCGTGATGCAAGCTTGCTTGCTTTGGCTGTTGGAGACGACGACGTTTTGATTCGCCTTCCGTCGGACTTCAAGGTTCCGTCCTTTGTTCCGTTGGATGGTGATGGTTTTGCGTCGTGGTTGACTAAACAAGATAAAATCAAGGCAGGTACCCTCACGCCAGAGATGCAGCGCAAGTATGCCGCCGAAATTCGGAAGGCTAAACTTGAGGAGTTCAAGAGTTACTTGGACAATGATGCAATTCGGCTGACGGACCGTCGCAAGCTTAAAAACGATGCCAATTTTCTTACCGGGCGTTGGGTCCTTACTGTGAAGGTTGACAAGAACGGTTACTTTTCCAAGTTCAAAGCCCGATGTGTTTGTCGTGGGTTTCAGGACAAGTTTGCCTGGGATCAGCAAACGGACAGCCCTACGGCTACTCGGCATGGTTTCCGTTTGGTTGCGCAGTGCGCTGCCAATCACTATTGGGATCTTTTTCATTTGGATCTTAAGACCGCTTTCCTTCAGGGGGAACACTACAATCTGTCATCTCGCATGGTTGTGGTTCAGTTGCCTCCTGACATCGGTTTGCCTACCTGGATGGTTGGCCTTTGTCCCAGACCAGTCTATGGTCTGAACGATGCACCGAGAAGATGGTGGAATCGTTTGGACAAATTCCTCAGGTCTGTAGGCATGGAACCGACCAGAGCTGACCGATGCACTTATGTCGCATACGACGGCATAGAAGGCAAGAAGGGCAAAAGCCACCTTGTGGCAGGAAGCTCCTCTCAGGAGGAGGAACCTGAAGCAGGAAGCACCTCTCTTGAGGTGGAACCTGCCTACCTCAAGGAGGTTGCCCTTGAAGCACCTCTCTTGAGGTGGAACCTGCCTACCTCAAGGAGGTTGCCCTTCATGCCATGACATGCTACGCATACGATGAAGGAAACCGTTCTTCCTCCGACCGTGCGGAGGAGAGATCCTATCTTTCATGTCCCGATATCGCTCAGTGCTTTAACACCGATACCAAGAAGATGGTTGACTATGCTTGGAGACCTGTGACTGATGATAAGCTTCTCGGATTCTTGGGCAGTGTTGCTTGTAAGAAAAGAGGTTGGTTCCCTTATGAGAACGGGCATGCTCTCGTTTCTCACAGGGCCAAGGCTCTTCGTACTCCTGCACCTGTCTATCAGGTCAAGGACTACCCTTATCGAGTTTCCATGATCCTCCGTAAAGGAACATGGTGGATTGTCGAAAGGGCCCATGACCTGAGGTTGGACAAGGGCGATAAGACCTGCTTCCTTGAAGAAGAAGCTGAGGTCCTAGTCTCCTTGTTCCTTCCAGAGAAGGCTTCATACAAGGTCGAGAGCTTATCAGAGCTCTCCCCCGAGTTGGTTGATCAGCTTCTTGAACACTTTGTTGACCCTGTGCATGGAAGTCCCAGCAAAGGTCGCAGGACAGTTGGAGTGATGAGTCTTCATGTTGATGATCTCATCATAAGTGGAACCCCTGAGTTCCTCACTTGGTTCCTAAAGAAGATCAAGGAACACTTCACTGTCGGCCATGAGGACAAGAATGACCTTACGTTCACGGGACAGCGTGTTCGTTGGGTTCTTGATGCACAAGGGAAGAAGAAGTATATCTCGATCGATCAAAAGCTGTGTGTTTCAGAGCTCGAGGAGATTGTCATACCAAAGCATCTTAAGGATGCAGATGCGTGTGATAAATCTCTTCACACTTCCTATCGCTCTTTGCTTGGTAGCATCAACTGGCTTCAGTCGAGGACGCAATTTCAGGCATGTTACCAGTTCTCTCGTCTGGCATCAGCATCCGCTGCTCCGACTATTGGTCACTGCAAGGAGTTGAACAAGTTGTGTCGACAGATACGCAGTGAGGAAGGTTGAGTTGCGGGTGTGGCCAGTGAAGGGATCACCGAGGATTCTTGGAATTCCTGACGCAGCTTTCCGTAACAACAGCGACAAGTCCTCACAGAGGGCGATGACTATCTTCATCGCAGATGAAAGGGTCAAGAATCGAAGAGACACCCGAGGCTCATTGGTCTTCTTCGAATCAACCAAGATTAAGAGAACGACCCTCAGTACCACTGTCGCTGAGCTTTACGCCTTGATGAAGTGTTTTGGTACCTGTCAAATGCTTCGTGGTTTGTGGAAGGACATTAGTGGTCTGGATGCCGAGATTCACATTCGCACCGATGCTAACAATCTCGTGTCTACCGCTTCTACTACTCACTCACCCGAACAACAGGAAACCATTCACATGATTCAAATGCTGAGAAAGGAAGCGTGTTCAGGTGCTATTGCTGATCTTTCTCACGTTCGAACCGAACACTGTCTTTCTGACTGTCTCACGAAACGAAGCGCTAATCCTAGAAACCTCCTGAGTTCTGTTCAAACTGGGTGGTTGAAGGAAATTGATTCACATCCTCCTTTTCGTTCCATGATTGAGCACAAGGCCTTCTTGAACGCCTGGCTCCGTAAGGAGTACGCGGTTTTGAGTGCAGTGCAACATGTCATGTTCATGCAGGAGCGTTTGTGAGTCATGTCTGCTTCATGTGTGAGCTGTCGGAGCAATTCAATGCATGTGCTTCATGAAGAGTTGTTGGTCTCTTTTTAAATTTGTGCCTGCATTGCTCAAATCAGCTGGTTCAAAACTCAAGTGAGAAAGTAGCCCACAACTTCCTCTTCTTCTGTTACCAGCATGGCTGCGGCAGGACCCTCGATGGACACTGGACGCTCCTCTCATGAGGAGGCACCATTCCAGGTCTACTGGACACCGACAACGGGATGCAACTTCAAGATTGACGTCCGCACTGGTGTCCCCGACCTGTCCTTGTACCAACAGAGCGCGTCCTGGGCAAACCGTCGTGTACTCCGAACAGTTGGAGATGGCGACGGTAATGCCAGCTATCCTACAAGGGATCGTCGAGCCTATCCTGCGAGTGCTCCGGTGGCCTCCCTCAGGATCATCCCAGAAGGTGTTCCACGGTTTTTCCGTCAGCAGGACACCACGGCGTACTTCCCTCAGGGGGAGATGGCCGCGGTGAACATTCTGGAAGGACAGTTGGCCTTTCTGTCACACGTCCTGCTGTACGAGGAAACTCACCCTGGGACCCATGTGTTGCAGCGGCACCTCACGTGGAAGTTCGACTTCCTCCGGTGCTTTCTTGGATGTCTGACCGGCGACGAGCTCACCGAGCTCGATCGTGAAATCTTCAACATTCACCAGATGCGCCACAATCACGGTGGATGGGCGGTGAAGTCATCCAAACAGCTGTCATCATTGACCAGGCACGACACGAGGGTCACGCCGGGTCGATACATGGAGATCCCGTTGGAGACGATGATGAAGCACCCCATCAGGCCTTTCGAGTGGGAGCCCAAGAAGTTCTTCGCCTTCTTGATGGCGAACTCGAAGGGTCGCTTCAACATCTGGGTGGCCCCGGTGGCTCTGCAGTTCGAGCGGTTCTTTGACTTCGACTTCTATGTCGGGGTCTCCGCCGTCCAGGGTCACTCACGGATGCCCGAGCGGGTCTCTGATGTTGCTCTCGGGGAAAGGCTCACTTGGAGCGATGCCGCCAGCTTGGAACGATTTTCCACGCCTCGGATAACTCCAACTACGAGAGCATCCGGGAAAACGGCTTAAAGCTGGAGGCGACGAAGGCGGCGTGGCAGCAGCACAGGAAGGCCATCCACCTCGTCTATGCGGGTGGAGTGGTTTCTCCTGGGGCTGGGACCGTCATTAAGTACGGTACCTACGTCTTCTACGCCAAGCTCGATTACGAGTGCTACCTGAGTCACGGCCACAATCTGTTTCTTACAGACAACGGCGTGGTGCTCTCGTACCAGGACATTCCGGCGATGTATCTCACACATCACTACCGTCCTCCTCACGAGCAAGATCCGGGTGGCATTCGCCACGAGAGGAAGCAGCAAAGCGCAGGGGTAGGCTCTTCTCAGGAAGAGGGAACCTCAGCGTCTGCTTCCGCATCTGCTTCCGGAGGCCCTCCACAGGGAGGGGTACCGGGTAGCAGCTCGGATCCAATGCCTTCGAAGCCAGCTCCCAAGAAGCGGCCAAAGACATCTCAGGATGCAGGCCAAGCGTCACCGGGAAGCTTCTCTCAGGAGAAGGTACCCACATTGGACGCGGCAGCTCTCCAGAAGCTTATTCGTGACAATGAGCTTAAGGCAGAGCGGGAGCGGCAAGCCACAGCCTCCGAAGGAGACACCAAGTATGCGTATCAGTCTGGGGACACCGTCCACGGCAAGATTGATGCGCATAAGTCCCAGCAGCAGGAGGAGCTCAACGAGGTTCTCCGCAAGGCCAGGACGAATCCATGGCATCTCTTCGCGCACGGCAAGTTGCACATGGTGGACTCCTCTGGCCAGCCGATGCTTAGCACCTATGGCGATGCCCTCGTTCAGGTCACCCCCTGGCACACTTTGACTACTTCTATGAGAGAGTCTTTGGGTGGTGAATACGATTGGGCATCGTGGTTGCAGCATCCTCTTTCGGGGTACTCCCTGCACTTCTTCCTCAAGGCCTTCGAGATGGGGAAGTTGCAGGGGAACTACCTCGTGGAGCTGGACAAGAAACCGAAGGTTTACTCCAACGGTTACACGTCACCTTGGATGAACTTTAAGCGTCATCCTGGCGGTCTTGCCCAGATGCTGGACGATGTCTCCGTTGCCGCGTCGAACGAATTCAGGCCCAACTTGGGTAACATTGGATTCGATCGCCCTCGGGACAATGACTCTCGTGCAAAGATGCCAAGGACAGAGGATCCCGACTACTCTCGCAAGCTCGCCGCACACAAGGCTTTCCTCAGGGAAAGGTATGTGTATGAAGAGGTTGGCTATGTGCGAGAGGATTTCCAGATGCTCGTCCGCGTCATCAATGAGGCTTATGGAGTGGACTTCTTCTCCTACATCCAGCGCCACGCCGGTGATCTGGAGGTTCGCCGTAAATACACGGTGCGAACCCCTGAGGGCTATTGTCTCTATGACAGTACCCTGAAGCAGCCGTTCAACGGCAGCTACCTCCTGGCGGTTCTGGAGAAAGTCTTCGCTGAGTCTGACCAGCGCGATTTCAAGTCGGCTTTCGCCCGCAAGGCAAAAGCTGATTTAGTGGCGTACGAAGACTTGAAGGCGAAGAAGGAGTCTGAGCTGAATGAGCTCCTCACCCGACCATATGACGACATTATGATTGAGGAGTTCATCGAGCGACTCCCATGTCCACAGATCGAGGGGATCGAAGAGCCTCCCGCGGCTACTCAGATGGATACCTCCGAACCGTCGTCTGGATCCACGGACTTGCCACAGGGCAAGAAGGTTGATCCGGTTAAGACCGAGCCGACCGATGTGCCAATGGAGACTGATGCTCCAGGAAGCTCTCCACAGGGAGAGATACCTGGAGACAGACGTTCCGGAAGGCTCTCCACAGGAGAGGTATCTGGGGCTGATGTCACACAGCAGAAGACCGAAGCTGAGGAAGGCTCTCCACATGGAGAGGGATCCGAGGTAAAGGTCGAATCTGATGAGCACATGGGTCAGGAAGGAGGTAAGTCCGAGAACATCGAAATGGCTGAGGAAGGCTCACCACAGGGTGAGGAATCCATGCCAGACATTTCTCCCGAGAAGGATGATGAAAGTGAACTTCACGATCAAGGCATCTGGGGGAAATGCAAGACTGTTCCGGATCCTGAGTACTACCAGGCCGCGAAGGATGCAGAGGACCAGAATGAGAACGCGTTCGACAAGATGGGCAAGGCAAAGGAAAAGATCGAGCTCGTCGATCTCGAAGAGTTCAAACATTTCCTTACGCAGCTCACCGAAATCGAACGACAAAGCCCTATGCGGATGCTCTGCAAGCAGTTGCGTGGATATGGCTATTCAGGCTTGTATCATACAGGACTTCGTGATCCTGATTACGAGCCCGTTCTCGCCTACAAGGTGCAGCATATGAGTTGGAGGGTAAATGTTCCGAACCACAAGGGACAGAAATACTCTCTTTCTATGGTGGATCTATTCAACCAACTCAACAAGATGGATCCCATCTATGAGCGCCGTCCCGACAAAAAGGACGTTGTTTTTCGTTCTGGGGACGTTCGTAGCACCTTGGACGACAAGCTCATGGGCAAGGCCTCTGACATCCGAGAATCAGCACTGGAGGTTATGGAAGCACTTCTTGATAAGCTGAAGTCCCTGGATGCAAGCGGCAATCCGGCAACTCGAGAAGAACTCTTGAATGCTATGCTTCACTACTTTTTGAGCACCGGAGTCGATGAAGAGGAGATCGGGGACCTCTCTCTTGAGAAGATGCCGAATCCTTATATTCATCGTTTTGGTCTGGCAGAGGACTCCAATGTCCCTATCTTCACCAGCAAGACCAAGTACGCCGCGCTCATCCTCAATCTCGGCAACATGAGCAGGGGAAGAAAGCGTTCCGCTCCTAGCTCCGTTGCTAGTCACATTGACTGGGACGATGCTACACCATCTAAAGGAGCCTTGATAAAATCGATTGCACAGTCGAAGACGCATTTGTTTATGCTCTGCGAAGCGACTACAATCAATGACTCCGAGGAGGCCTTCCTCAAGTCACGCGGGTGGCAATTCCTGCGTAACGAGTCCAAGGACCTGATGGTGGGAAGTCGTACAAATGGTGTCGGATCTTCGATCACCCGTCTTGCCGGCTCCACTCTCAGTGGATATGCCCACGAGTCCCTTCCAATAACCTAAATGGTCGCGGAAATCGTGTATGGCATGACGTTACCGACCGGTCTCCAGGGCAGTCGTGGTGATGTTCCAGATGAGTCACTGACCAAGGTCTTGGAGCGGGCTGGATCCGACCGGCTCAGAGTTTGTGTCTTCCACCTCCACAACGACGCGGCGGCAGACAAGGTGGCGTTGGCTCATGAAGTGTTGGGCAACATGTTCAGCGACTGCTTGCACTACCAAGTCGACCTCATCGGTGGCGACGCCAACATGGCCCTCTACCGGGCCACCGGCAGAAAGCAGGAGTCGATGGATATTCGTGGCGGGATGTACCAAAGCCTTCTCGACTACTTCTTGGAGGCATGGTCAGAAAGCCCAAAGTGCCACATCGTGCGAGACATGTGTCAGCAAACGCCATGTGGCTTCTGAAGCAGTATGAGGACACGCTGGGAATGCCATACAAGGAAGCTAAGCAACCAGACTGGAATACTTTTCCTGGTTTGGATCCTGTTATGGCTACAGTCATGGAATGGGGACACAGCATGTCGGACGATCAATGGGCGGAGTTTCCATCTTCAAAGACTGAGTTCGACATCCATGTCTCTGAGTGGCTGTTAAACTCCACCACCTCATCGAGGTTCACGCGAACCAGTACTCTGGAGGCAGGATGAGAGCGCTCAACCGCAATCCCGACACCGTGAAGGAAGCCGCGGACAGAAGAAAAGAGAGACAGAAGCTGAACAAGGCGCGTGGTTCTGGTTCTACTGGTCCTGCAGCCGCACCACAGGGAGCAAGCTCTTCTCAGGAAGAGGCAGCTTCTGGTGCTAAAGCTTCTGGTTCTCAACGTCCTCAAGAACCCGCACAACCTCCTGGTGGCAAGGAAGGCGGCAAAGGAGGCAAGTCCTCCAAGGGAAAAGGCAAGGACGCCGACAAGGGCAAGTCCAAAGGCAAGGCCAAGGGCAAAAACTGACTAGGTTCAGATGAGGGCGAGGACTCAGACGTTGACGTTCCTGACGAAGACGTTGGTCCTGGCCCAGCATCCTTTGGTGGTAGACCGTGGTTCCCATTTCACCTACAGCTTCATCACTGGAGTTTGGAGAGATGGTACTACCCACACTACCAGCTGCTTCATCCAGACGACAGTCCTCGAACTCGTCGAAGGGTTGAGCAGTACAACCAGAGGATGATGAACCATGGTCCGTTGAAGATGTGGAGTGAATGTTTCAGGGAATGCTTCTTTCTTAAGAAGGGATCCAGTTTGAGCATTCGCCATTTCATAGGAAGATGCTTTTCTCATGAAGAGGTACTTCCTCAGAGACCCTGTCAGAAAGAAGATACTTATCTCAGGATAAGATACTTCTCATGCCCTTATATATTTGCCGTGTCGCAAGATGTCATGCTGGCATCAAGTGGAGCTAAGCTCTACAATCTTTTATGTGACAGTAAGCTTTCCGCCTGGAGAGGAAACTGAACACAAGTGGGCAACTTTCAAGCAAAAGTTTTCAGTTGAAGATCCGTTTGCGTTTTCGTGCGTGTTCTGCTCTTTTCATTGAAGCTGTCTTCAGGTGAGAGATGTATAGATTCTCTTCAAGTCGCAGATGTAGCTCAATACTCCGCTAATTCGACCGAGAGCAATAACAGGCTAGTTGAATGCCGACTCCACGGCCATGCAGCTCTACGTGTTTTAAATTTGTACCTGGTTGAAACACTGAATGTTACACATCCAGGTGCTTGTCTGTTTCACGTATCACTTGCATGTATCCATGCCTGTTGCTCAAGGTTCTAGTGCAGTGGACTACAGCTGTGCGCCTGTAGCAAAAGAGACACCTGAGTGCCTGTGTTCCTGTACGCCTAGCGAGGGGATACACGTCCAGGTTACATCTCAGAGGGGGGGGGGGGGGGGGGGGGGGGGGGGGGGGGGGGGGGGGGGGGGGGGGGGGGGGGGGGGGGGGGGGGGGGGGGGGGGAGCGCAGAGGCTTTCCAAAACAGGAAAAAGGAGAAAAACATTGGTGGTCTCCTACAGTGAACTGATTTGAACCCAATGGGGTGTGGTGTGATGCCTTTGGGGGCTTGGGTGCTGCTTGCAAACAGCCATGGGGTACCCCCCCCCCCAGGGTGCGCCCGGTGTGCAGGATTTTGGCACCTCCAAGCTCATCGAGACCCATCCAACACGCCGCCAGGGTCGGCGGATGAAGCAGTGCTAGCTTGTTGCATTTGCTGCCGCGAAAGTAAACAGTTGTCAGCTTCCGCTTTCCTTGCTTCAAGAGCTCAACGAATTTATTGCGCTGTAAACTTTTAGGAGGTTCCATGGTGAGCTTGTTTGCAAGACCACCAAAGATTTTGCAGCTGCATGGGTGCTTGGAACGGAGACCAGGCTGAGCAAACCACCATCTCGTCAGCAATTTCCATGCTTTCAAGAAATCGGACCTCATCGCAGTATCCATGTGATTCGTAGAACCCATCTTCTCCAAATCCAGTGTTTTCCGCTTGGGAAGACGACGTCTTTCATTGGCTGACCTGTTCTTAGAAGACGTCTGTGTGCGATTCGAAGACATTGCACGACTCCCTTTGTGAGCGCATTTCATCATGCTTCTCATTGAGGAAGTTGCCTTGTGCCTCACACCATGCACTGTCACAGAACCCTGGGATACAACTTCCAAGACTTGCTTCGCAGAATGTTTTGTCTGAACAGCCAAGAAGCTTACCAAAACAACTCACCTTTTCGGTCACAAGGTTGGCCTATACAATGTACATGATTCAGAGGGAGGTGTGTGTATTTCCTAATGTAGCCGTACAGGAGGAAGCCTGGAAGTGCACTTCTAAGCACAAGATTGGTGGGACAAAAATTGCGCTTGGTAGAGTCGCCACCCCTGAAACATCAGAGGAACAAAGGATGAGGTGTACTTCTCCCTCCGCCCAAAAGCACCAGCCGTTCCACATCACGCGGATGCGGCGCCGAACTGTCACGATGAATCGGCTACATTCTGGAGTTGGATCGTGATCCCTGTTGCCGTCTTCCCTTGCACCCAGTTTAGGTGCATGCCGCAAGTCACTTGCTTCGCTTAGTGAAGTATCCTTTTCCTCTATCAATGCTGCGCAGTTCATCGAAAGGTTTACGCAGGTGAACCAGCCAAATCTGTTGAGAGCGCTGTGAAGAGCTGGAACAACAGAATGGCACAGGGGATCGTGCAGGGTGCGAGGCAGTGCGAGGTTCTGCAGGAGTCTCGCCGGACAAGAGACAGACACAGCGAACGAGAGGCTGCAATTCCCACCTCAAGCCCAACACAAGACAAAGAAACACAAAGCAGGCTCGTGCATACTCCGATCTGAGCGAAATCGCGGCATACTACGACATCGCGTCGTCCGTGCACAACAAGGACATCCTCCATATCGTGGAATGCTGGTCGTGTGGCTGACTTTGATTTTCAGGACTTGCCAGCAGAGCGCGCGCTCGTGCGCATTCGCGAGAATGAATTGCACGAGGCGAGGACGCGCAGCTGTTGCAGCTAAAGTTGAAGGTTGTCTTTGCGCCCAGGTTTTCAATCCTATGGATCCAGATGGTGATGCTGACTATCAAGCCCTGATGTTCTTCCCAGACAAGTGCTGTTTTGTACAGTGGCGCCCGCATGTTCCGCGGATGTTGTGACGGGTGACTTCCGGCAGCGCCAGGTCCCTCGAAGGGATTTCGCCATGCAGGGAGGCATAGAGCAGCGCAAAGTTGCAGAGTGGGCAGGGCAAAGGGGAATTATTGCGTTTAGTCGCAGGCCATGGCGCCAGGCCACGTGACCCATTCCAGCCTATATCTTTGCTTCGTTTGGAGCTGAGAGCTGACAGAGTCGACCCGACGTCACGAGTCCAGCAACTTGCCGCCTTTCCGCGCTTCAGGACAAGCATCCGTCGCCGGGGTCTGCTCACGCCGAGCAGCTCCAACGTTTGGAAGTCACGCTGCAACCCGAGAGACAAGCCGACCTTCCGCTTTGGTGAGCTCTTTCACACTTCAATACCCAAGTCTTAGAGATGTTCAGGACATCCACTGTCCGTTTTGTTGAGGCAGTGCGGTCGCTGCCCAAGAAGTGCTAGTAGCTGTGATGCGCTCCACACTCTTTCGGTAAAGCTGCAGCACACAAAACGATTCGAGCTGCAGGTTTGTTTTGTCCGCTGTCGTGCTCAGTGCTCCGTCTGTTGTCATTAGTTATTGCACATGTGTTCCTGAAGTTCCGAAGACTCTGGGTAGTCAGCGACGGATATCAATGACAAAGACAGTTCTTGCTGTTGGTGTTCAGCTGCGCCGAGCTTGCCAGCCGCATTACGACCATGGCCCTGTAGATTCCAGTTCGAGCCATCGATGCCAGAGCGATGTTCTTTCATGGCGAACCTTGTGCCAGCGAGTTTGTTGAACTTTGCTCACGTCGTTAAACTAGGGCCATACTTTGCGAAATGTCTGCATGATACGCGCTGGAGCTCAATGCATGATAACTTAAGTGCGGGGAGGAGACTTGACCGAAGCGCGGCGTGCGCAGTGGCATATAGAATGCTGCGAACCAGTAACAAACTTAATGTAAGGGCCCGTGTCAGATCAGGTGGACATGGCGAAAGCAGCGCCGGAGGGGAAAACGGCCAGCAGCAAAAACAACAAAGTCAAAGACATGACCTGACACTCCGATCAGTGAAAGGAAACTGCTCTCAGGGCCACAGCTCCGTTCCAGCGCCATTCTAGATCTTTCTGATGATCATGATGATTGTTATGTGTGCTGCTGCTGTTGTCAGTAAGGTTCATATCTGTCATACCTCAGCTCTACAGATCTCACTGTCAACTGCTTGCTGCCATTAGTACTTTGACGTTGGCTTAGGTTAGGTCGGTTACGTCAACGGTGAGGTGAGGTTGCGCAAGATTGTGAAAGAGAAGATTGGGTTAAGGGCAGGATGGCTTGGTTTGCTTAGTTCATGCTGTCTGAGGGTATTGGGAGGGGATTGGTGTCAATGGGAGGGATTGCCTAATCCTGCATTCTCAAACAATCCAGACATCTCCGACACAGGTTACAGTTATTGATGTCTGCTAGCATGCTGAGGCAGACGATGCAACTCATGCATCTCCTTTCGTTCGTGTGAGGGCTGACCTTTCAGAGACTACATGCGACAGTTTGTGTTTTCGGATGGCATCGAGATCTTCTGAAAAAATCTCAGAAGCGTTTCACAGTTTGCTGGTTCTTAATCGCCCCGAACGGGGGCGAATTTATTGGCATGCGCTTTGCAAGCAACAGGGGGATGTGCATTGGCTCACGTTGGACATACAATGCGACATCTCTCCACCTTGCATTTTATTCGCTTTGGTCCACTGTCCGTCGCCATTGAGACTGGGGTAGAAGACACCGGTGTCTGCTTGTCATGGCAGACTCCGAGTCCGAGGATGATGAGTCCAAGCAGGCTGCTACCTCACAAGTCTGTGTGCAGCGCTGCTTCTGTTTGATGTCATGCGGCAGAGGCAGTTACAGAGTAACTTGCTGCCGGTCCTTCGCCAGCTAATCGTTGTGCTTATGCTCCAGACTGCTCGCAGACCCCTCCGTCGGAGCGGCAACCCGTTTCAACACTGCGTAGGGAGGAGGTGCACATGCCAGATGCCTCGAATGGCGTCGTGCTCAGGCTGGCGCCATCAACATCGCTGCTGACAGTGCAGACATAGACACGGCAGACAAGGAGGCGAAGCAGACGAAGTGCACATGCCATCATACTAATTCAGTGCAGTTTGTTCGGCTTCCTGAGATCTTGAGGTCGCAAACACGACGGAGGAGGTCAAAGAGGCTGTGCAGGGCAAAATAGTCGCCAGTGTTAGCAATGGCAGGACCTCGTAGGCATCAACAATATTCATCCGGTCTTGACACAGCAGGTGGAAGAGAAGGTGGAGACTGCCACGAAGAAGGCACCCAAGCTTCTGATTTCTACAGCATTCAGATTTTCCGACCCAACGTCTCGCTTGCACCGGCAACTTTTTGCCAGGAGGAGTTGCCTGACGACAAGCAAGGCCTTACCAAGTAGCCCTTGAGCCGAGGATGCCACGCCGAATGTCGAAGGGGTGTGTGTGTTCCGAATTTGCAAGTGCCCGTGCACCGTGGAACCCTGCAGGTGGAGGCAAGCCGCCCTGCACCCACAAACACCTTGCAATAATCCAGTGTGCGCGACAGCATGCATCAAGTCTCAACTGTTGTGGCTGCCTAAGGTCTTACACTCTTCATATTCGGGGTCTCACGAGTGGCGTAGCCACGCACTCAGTCGCCTTGTCAGTCATCACTGGTGTTTGTTCTTGTCTCTGTCTCTGTCTGTGTGAGACTGGGTACAGGAGGGCATATCCCAAAGTCGCTGATCAGTTGTTGGACGCATGGCCCTGTTGGTTTGAATATTGGACCTGTGGTTCGGCACGTGTCTGCGTCCGCCGCCAAAAATGCAACCAACGAGGGCATTGCACGGGAATGCGCAAGGTCTCACACTAACCCATCCACCTTCGATTAGATCGAGTTCGGTGACACACGTCGGCAAAGCATAGTCTGCCCGGGGTGCTGTTGGATCAACCGGGTGCGAGTGCATATCTTCTTCCTTCAATGTATACTGGTTCATTAGTACCTTTGTCAGACTGTGCTTCGCAAGATTGGGGTGCCCCTGCCAAGGGACCTGACCTCAGGTGATATATGTACACAACAGGCCTACTGGCCTCTTCAATGATAGTTTCTTCTGCAGAAGCACTTCTTTGGGGCGTGATGCTCTCTTGCGAGTGCAATAGAGGGATGCTGTAATTAACTTTACTGTTTATGATCTCCTCCGATGCCGCATGGCTGCAAGGTGGACCGAAGGCCCATCCAAGCACGTTGTTGCTAGCTGGAGTTGTTGCTTCTGTGAAATTTGTTTACCGCGCGGGTGCTGCAGTGACAGAGAGCTGAGTGAGTTTGTTTGGGGGAGGCTGTCGCGGGTAACCTGGGCTTTGCCGTAGAGAGATCGGCGACGAGACAGATGTGGGCTGCCATTTCAGCGACAGCAAGTTGCCGTCCTGTCTACAACCAGACCGGAGGAGGACGCTTAAGGCGAGGGTTCGGCTGACGTCGGAGCAAACCCAGCCGAGCACCGCCCGGCCGACGACTGCTACGGCGGGTTTCCAAAGGAATGGCGCTTCTCCGACTGGTGGCTTGCGGCCAGCGGCTGAGCGCGCTTCAGAGAAGGACTCAGCACTCAAGGCTTTGCTGTGGCCTTCTGAGCGGGCACCGTGCAAATGTTACTCCTTTTCACGCATGTGCTACGACATGCTGTGTAATGATGTCTCGCACTCCTGTGTGTGCGCAGCCGTTTTCCCTGGAGGGTTTAGTTTCGCACTGGGTAAGTCAGGGGGTAAGTTACCACGTAGGTGAAAGCGCGTAGTCGGAAGCTGTAGAGTCTATAACAGTGCTTCTTCGTGCAGGCCAAGCGTGTCCAAAACGCAGGCAGCCTCAGCGCTGCTTTGCGCCCTTACTATGTCTGTAGACAAGTTCCTCCTTTTGCCGCGAGGCGCCGGCCACTGTACAGAACCTAAACTACTCCACAACATGTGCACGCTGCTCGTGCTATCTGCGCGAGGTTCGATATTGGTTCAGCTAGTCAAGGAAAGCTCGGCAACATTAAAGATGGTCGCGGAATATCTTTGCATGGCACGCAGTGCACGTGGACAGCTCTTATGCACAACATGCTGCATGGTCAGCAGTGATACGAAAATAAACCGAACAAAAACAGAAGCCTGCCTTTGCGAGCGGTGTTCGGCTAACCACACTCATGACCCATGCAAGTACAGGTTGACACAGAACAGACAAACAGAGAAAGAAAGGAGAGTAGTTTTTGAAGAAGAGGATGTGTCGGAGAGAGTGCGCTGGCATTGCTCACCTCAGTGTTGAAATCGTGGTCCAGCTCGAAATCCTGACTACATCCACCTGTCGGTGCGGGGCGAAATGGCCCCGGCCCTAGCTCCTGAGGACTCTCGCAAACCGGCATTGGGGGGGTTAGAGGCTCAGCCTTCGAGGCGGCTTGGGGTTTAGTGTCACTGGGGCTAGTGGGTGGACTGCTGGTGAGTAGGACTTTAGGACACCAACTGTTGTTTCAGCACGAAAGTCCCGGGTGCGCGAAATCGCGCGACGGGGAAAACTTGCGCGACACCCCTCTGGCCGAGTTGAAGAAGGATAGTGGTGCAGCAAACCCCGGTGGGTGAAGGGAGAGGCTCTGCCGTCGGACTTCGGCCTTCGGGGGGCCTTTGGGTGCTGGTGCGTGCACTCAGGATCTGGACGAGCTCAAGGTCCGATTGGAGCGCTTTGGTGAGGCCCTGCATTGCTGCATCGCCACAGTGTCCATGCGTCTGCCATTAATTTGAAGGTTGTGGACCTTCAGCAAGAAGACGGCACTGTGGTGGCGAAGTTTTCGAAAACCAGTGAGGTGAAGCACTGAACTTTGAGATTGCTCTCGGGACGTGGCGTTGCGGTTCGGGATCCATCCTAAATGGAGGCCTATGAGGCCCAGCAGAAACTCACGCTTGGTCCGGACGTTCTTATAGAGTCGGACTCTCGGCGATTCTCGTTCTTTTTCAGGTTGCAGTGGCGATCGCCGGTTCGCCAATCTTCGCCAGGTTCGGCCCGCAGGATGCAGACCATTACAACCGGGCCAAGAAACGAGTCCCGTGCCGAGTCCCTGTACTGCGAAATGTGCTCACTGGCACACCGCTCTGTAAGTGGATGTGGTATGGCATCTTCTGCACAAATTGTTAACCGGTACACAGCCAGTACACGACACACATCCGGAAGATCGGAATGGTGTGCCGATTGCGTCTCGAGTCGAGTGTTTGTCTCCGGCAAGATGCGGCTATGTTGATGAAAACAGGTGAGCGGTTGTGAATTTGGTTTTGGCATTAGGAGGCTGCAATCCTAGCCATCCTTATTGAAGTCGCCCGTGCGACATGGGTGACGCTTTTCAAGTCAGGTCGCCGGACCAGGGGATCTGAGTTCACTCTATCAGCCGGTTTGAGACTTTCCAGGGTTTTAGTGGCCCAGACATGCAGTCCGTTTGGGCACTGAGGGTCGCCGGCAAGACACCGAAGATGGGCTTGGAACTCACTCGCTTCTGGCCTTTGATGGCCTGTGCGTTGTGACTTCTGCAGGACTGGCGCTGGCAACAACAAAGGACCGGCACCGTATGTCCCTGCCTTTCGCCTTTCGCAATCTTTGTAAGGACGTGGCCTCCGAGCATTTCAGTCGGAGAAGGATGAGGCTCGCATCGTTTCGGTTTCAGCTGGTGGCATCGACGGGATGTTGAACTCGTGTTGCCATGTCTTGTCACAGGGACTCATCCCGAAGAAGAAGACGGAAGATGAGGCCCTTGCTATGGCTTTTCATGTTCTTGTGCGTGCAAGCTGAGTAACCAAGGCGGCTGAGGCTGCACCTGCCAAGAAGGCACGTGGCCAACAACCAGATGCGGCGGCTCCCCGAGTCAAACGGCACTTGCGGTTGGTGTTGGCTTTCATTGAGCCATGACGAAGGCCCCTCATGGCCTCTTTACTCGTCCTCCGGCGTTAACCCTTATGTCTATTGTTGATGGAGCGCACGGTCTTGTATCTGCTTGTGCTTCGCTGGCCTGAATCCAAGCAGTTTCTGCTTTCAACTTGCCGAGCATCAGCTGTCCAAGAGCTAGCAGAACAAATCGTCCTTAACATGCCTCTAGCCTGGAATGCTGGTGTTTGCTCTTGCCACCGCCCACTCGAAAACATGGTTCAAACTGGCTTATCGAGCTGCCTGAATTTCCGTGCCTGGTAGACGCGTCTGCACCGGGTTTCGACACATCCGATGTCGCACACCCAAACCGTGCCCATACTCATTCTCGGGTGATTCTACCGATGCGAGTATATCGAAGCACAGGCCATCCACAGCCCTGACATGAGATGGTCTACTTCACATGTTCCAAAGCTTCAAACATGCATGGGTCTTCTGGGCCCGGAAAGGTCCGTCCGGCACCATGCTGGTTCGGGGCTAGAAGAAGCCTAGCCCAGAACACATGCGGGCTGTACTCGTTGACTACAACTGGCCATTTCTGGATGACCACTCCGCCGCCACAACGTACATGTGCGTTTGTTGTACATCGTTTTGCTTTTTCTTTGATCCACAAAGCCACTAAGCAGCTGTGATGCCTCTTGCACCCCGGTGCTTGACGGCTTGCCACTGCAACACCATTTGGCCTCGAAATTTCCGCTGCCTTCATTGCTAATCCTGAGCTCTGTCTTGTTTCTTAGTTGTAGTCGCAGTAGTCCGGGACTCTTTCATATACTCTTCACATCTAGCGTTGGTAGATTGATGATTGTTGAAACAACTGCAGATGAGCACGTCAGAGTGAAATATGCTCGGTTTTTGCACAAACTCGGACAGCTGAGTCTCCAGGTCAGCAAGCTAACGCCTCCGTCAAAGCCAATTTCCAGATGGTCAGACAGCAGGGTCCCTAGAGAAGGGAGATGCTTCAGACTCCATCAGGATGGCTTGGAATTTAGGACTAAGCTTCGAAGAGCAGCTCGAAGATTTCATGAAAATGCCCCGTCGGGGTATGCCATCACCTCAGCTTGGGCCTCCACCAGGTTAATCAAGCTGTCACATCCGCCATGTGCTTCCAGGTATAATCGATACCTCGTTCTTGGAAAGCTCCCACCAGAGCTGCGGACAGGCACCCCTGCAAGGATGATCATGTGACCTGAGCATTTCCGATGAATCACGCGCAGGGGAAAACATTTGGAGACTGATGCAACCTGTTCAGAAGGACATCGTGCAGGCTTGCATTCTTGCAGAATCATGTTCCACCACAGGGCTAGATTTCACCCTGCCAGCATCAGATTCTTGAACAATCCAGCATAATGACAAGATGACCAATGCCCGGAAGTGGCGAGTTGAGCAGAGGTTCTACAAGTCAGGGTCACGTACTCTTGCTTAGTGGGGAGCATCGGCAGTAGCCATGTCGAAAGGTTGGTTGGACGATTCGATATCAGAGAGCATGCCTGCTAGAGCTTCGCCGGTGTGTCTGGAAGATAAACTTGTTATGTGTTACACGTGCCTTCCGGCGGGAGCTGATCTCACACCTGCAGCCTGCGTATGAATGGCGCATGGGACGCGCGTACACATGTGGGAGTGGTTTGTAATGCCACTTGATGCTTCTTACAGATTTAAAGGGATGCAATTTTAGATGATCGAGGGGCAGAGCAGCTGTGGTGCAAGACATGGATGGATGCGTTCCTCCCTGATCCTGGTTGATGTGCGGTTTGGTGCCAGCATTGCCGGCAAACTGCCCGTGCGAATTTTACATCGGTGATACTCGTACAGTTTGAAAGCCACGTGGGTGCATGGAGGGAGGGTTGAGACAGTGAATGGACATGATGCCATGGTGGAGCTGACTGTGTGTTTTTGAACAGTTCCCCTACAGGTGGACCACCAAAAGCCTTCGTGTTTCGTGGAAACCGGTGATCCAAAAGCCCCCTGGGCCCTTTTGCGCTCAACTCGCTTTTGCCCACTTTTCTTACACTCTGTTACCAAATCACCTTTGGAATGCTTTGCTGACATAATGAATGCACGCAGCCTGCATCATTTCAAACCCTAGATGCGCAGGCTCAGGCTTGCCTTTGCTGGTCGCTTGCGTGTGTCTGGCCTCTGTCTTTCTCTCTGTTTGACGCCCTGGTCGAGGTGGAGATGTTGACCTGCTTCGGCAAGCCTGTGGCGCATGTGACTTTGCGCAGCGCTACGGCGGCTGCAGCCATGCATCGGCTGTGCGAGCAGCCCAAGCCTCAGAGCAGACATCCGGCGGCCGGCGGCGCTGGTGCTCCGCTCCGGGGCAACTGATGCAACTGCGTACCGTCTGCTCAGGAATCACAAAAATCTGACGGTTGCCTTTGCGCCGCCTCGAAAGGCTTCCATGTGCGAAATGCGCGAAGATGTGGGCTTTAAATGCGCCAGCCGGCTCCAGCTCCAGGCCACGACCACGTTGTGGCTCGGGAATGTGGACGACTTCGTACCCCGAAAGTCGCTCGAGAGTGTCCTGGCCTCGCATGATCCTCAGAAAGCAAGCGGAGAATTTCTTACAGCATGATGGGAGCGAAGCTTTTTTCACATGAGGTACGGCAAAGTCTTACACGGCTTGCGATACCTTCCAGCTCGCACATGTGCATTTGCTACATTCGGCGAGGTTGGATGCGGCATGTTTATTTGTTTGTTTGTTATTTCTATCAAACTGGTGGTAGAACATGCCGTGTGGGAAGCGCGCGCTTGATCTCAGAGGTGTTTTGTCCGGACGGCGCCAGGTGAGTAGCTCGATCGCCGCTAGGAATAGCCTGTACGGCTTGGAGGTGCAGAAGAATCAGCCACCCTGGCTTGTTGGCACCACTCGGCTGCGAGTCGCCCAGTCCCTGCGCTGACTATACAGGTACCTGAACATTGACTTCGTTGATGACGTAGATGCGCAAGCTGCTCCACCGGATGTCAACAGCTAAGAGCTTTAATTTGCGTACGAAAGTTACTAGCTGATTCTGGGCCTTCCCGTGCGGCTCAGGCTTGGGGAATGTGGGGTGGAGGCGCGCCAGCTTGGCCACCGCCACCGTGGGGTATGCCCGGCATGCCGCCGGACTCTCAGTGACGTTGATGTTGCAGGTTGCCCCATCCGCGCTCTTGTGATGCAGGCCTTGGGGCCATCGCCCACCGTGGGCACCGCACGAGCCTTAACCAGATGCAACACCAACGGCGGCAGCTCGTAGCCAAGCCCAGGCCCCCCGGCATTGCCTGGGGCATGCCTGGTGGACCGGGCATGCCACCAATGCATGCAGGGCCAAATTGGCGTGCGGACCTGAAAGCAAAAGTGCACCTTCGTGGCGATGCTTGGAACTGCGCAGGTCCTCCTCGGGCAGGGCTTGCATGTGCAGAGAATGGAGCGTGGAGTGCCACCACATGTGATGGTGTGCATGTGTGTGCATGCCAGGATTCCGACCACTGGCGAAACTCTGATGTTGGGGGCTGGTGAAGAACCCAAATGTGCGCCATGAGTTCATCCTGTCAGAGCTCTGAGGCTGTGCCTGGAGCACGTCTAGTTGAGTGCGATGCCTCAGCTCACTTGTCTCGTGTCGTCCAATCTGAGCGGCAGCCGCGGCCTTCGGGGAGGCGTTCCAAGAAAGGACGCGCACGCCAAGACTCAGCCTCGCGAAGTCCGCGAGAGGCGAGGTGGACAAGAAGCTCAGCACGTTGCAGCCTGCAGCATGAATTCGCACGACTTGGCAAGGGCAAGAAGAAGGACAAAGAAGGCATTCCGGACCCCGTCTCAGTTGGCAAATGCTTGCAGTGTTTGCATGGCCCTGCTAGGCTCCAAAGCTGATGAGCCGTGACCACGGATCGGATTCGAGAAGCCAACAGATTGAGTGGAGTCGGGCTTTTACTAAGGCCCGACCAGCGCAACACCAAGGCCGGAGTTTCCGCTGTTGCTCTCGCGTTGCTCTCCTTGCATCTGCTGTCTCGACTCAGTTCAAAGTCAAGCTCTACAAGATGGGTGAGTTCTGCTGCAACATCGTAGCCAACTTTGTCAAAGGCCCGGATCAATTCCTCAAGATAGGGGCGGGGCACCCGTGAGCGATCGGGCCAGGCAAAGAGAGCCCGGAGTCATTGACAAACAAGCTGCAGATTGACCAGCGCACGAAGGCTCCGAGTTCTTCACAGTACAGTACAGCTGGCAAGCTGCTGTAGCTTTGGAAATTGTACAAGATATGTCGCATGCTTCCACATGCTGTCCGGCTGTCGTTCCACTGGCCTTCAGATCGACCACTGTCGAGCGCACATGGAACGAGCTGGGGCTCTTTCGACCGTCTGGCATTTCTCCGCTGCTGACAGGCCAATCCTTCTGCTTGAATTGTCAGATGTGTGTCCGGGGAAGTGCAGGCGTGACTGTGCAGCGCCAGCAGCTCAAATACGCTGTGCATATGACATCTGACAATTCACCAGCAGTCGGTACCGCGTGCATCTACCTCCAGATTCATCACCCGCCGTGCCTCGGCAGATGAGGTACGATGCTCTTTGCGATTATTTTGTCGAGAAGCAACGCGTAGGTGCACTCAGCAGAAGTGCCAACATAGTGAAGCTGTTGCCGTTCCGCCCGCGGATGCCTCATGCTGCGTGTGCAGGACTGGTACAGACTCCAAGTTACTACATTTATATTGTTCCTCCTACGGAGAAGTCTGCGACTCAATGAAGCTAGGTTTCCCTTGGCGATTTTCTGGTTTGAAGACCTCTTTTCCGGCCGTCCGGCGTGCAGGTATTTGAAAGAGCTGAGCCTTCCGGCCTCCAATTTCGTTGTGGGACTGCAAATCCCCATCAAAAAGTAGAGCAGGGAAGCCAGACGGCAGGTGCAGACATGTGCAGACAGTGCTCCATTGTATTTGCAGCACAAGAGCAATGTCCGGAACAACGCAGTTGCTCGTCTGCGCCAACGAGCTGCGGCTGGTGCCCTCAAAGTTCTGGTCGCCTCCACTAGGAGCTCAGAAGCTGAAGCAGCGAAGCCGCGAAGCAGCGGGTATCTTAGAATCGCAGCATGCTACGAATCCGCAGCATGCGATGCTGACAAAAAAAAGCCGCAGGGCTGGAACCAGTGCACAGTCGCAGTAATACAGAAGCCTTTCGATGATAGTTCATGCCACGGCTCAGGATACAGCACCAAGCAGTCCCCCAGCCAGCAACGCTCAGAAGCTCCCGGGAGTTGAGGTAGACATCCTCCCACAGCGGCCTTTTCTCCACGTGTTACGGGCGATAGTGTCAGGGTGCCGTCTTGACTCATGCCGCTCTTCAAGGACACGGTCCCCAGGTCGGTATGGACAGCGCGCATCCTGCTTACGCTTCAGCTCAATGAGAGTCAGACGCTGTTGAGAGCATCTCGCCAAGGCCGTCTCTTACCTCGTGGAGCAAGGTCTTGTGCAACCGGTATGCTTTAAGGTTAAAGTGTCACGGAGTCTCCAAGTTTGGTTAAGTGAGGCCTTGGCTGTCCCGTTCCCGAAAAGACACAGAAGTCGTTGCTTTGGATAACAGTCGACCAACTTGGGGACATCTGCCAATGCTGTGCTTGTTCTGTTAGCTAGGTTACGGTGAGATTTCGCACAAGTCACACAATGCTCTGCGTGTCTCGTGCTGCAAAAGCTGAAAACTCAGGCTGTCGAGTTAGATCTTGTTTACATGGATCCTCCACTTTCAAGACCTTCGCCCTTGGATGAACTTGTGCTACTGCTACTTACAGCCCCAGGTTCTGGTCCACAAACTACCAGAATACACCACAGCGCGAAACCAAGATCGTTGCTGGCCCGGGTATGTACCTGTGAAACCAAGCAGCCAATTCGTGGCAAACACTCAAAGACGAAAGAAGCTCGAGTTGTCGCACCATCAAAGCCACTGGGAAAGTCAATTCTGGCTTCGCCGCTGCATCGTGCCAGGTACTTGCAGCAGCCTTTCGAAGACAACTACGTCGACGATTCCTTTCTCAACTCCCTCGTCCTGAACGCCCATGTTACCCGATACGAGTTGCCTCCTTGTCACAAGAGTGGCAGCCTATGGCATAGCCCGGAAGCCTGAAGCGTTCTTGCGACGTCCAAGGCTGCAAGAACTGTGCTGCAGTACCACGTCAATAATCCGGCAATTATGCTTGGTCGTGATCTTCGTTAACGTGCAAGCCTTACCGTGGGAGAGCGTGAAGGCATTTCGCAGCACATGATGCTTTGCAAGGTTTGGTGGAAGGCTCAGCTAGAGTACGACTTCCGTTGGCTTTTTGCCGTCGGAGGGTTGCTCTTTTCTTGCTATCTCTGCACTGCTGCCTTGTTACCGAACCAGGATCAGACTTGTCTGTGCACGTCTGTGCGCCAGGGCACTGCGTCAGCATGCGGCCTCTCACCGTCGTCCTGAAAGCCACGGCCTCGGCATGGCCATCTCATTGTGATACGGGCTCGGCCCGCAGCGACGGGGAGTGGGAGAGACTTTGCAGGTTTTGCAGGTCGGCGCTATCGTCTTCCCACTTGGAGCCTGGACCCATGTTTTCGCGCCAGAATCGTCCCGAAAGCGCGTCGTCGCTATCAGGTTCTGGCTCCTTTACTTCAAGCCCTAACGCGAAGTTGGAGCTGCACCCTCAGATAGGCTGTCTCAGTCTGCCTTGGTTGGAAGCTGCTTGAAGCTGCGAGTTGGCATTACACGCTGCAGCAAGCGATGTGTACCATCATCACTTGATTGTAGCGTCTGAATATGAACAGTATGAAGAACACCAAAAGAAAAAGCAACGAACCAGGAAACTTGTCGCTGCCAGTCGCTCAGCAATGTTTGGACGTGCGTTCACTGCTTCACAACAAGTTGTAAGCAACTTCGAATGTGAACCATCTACAGCTTGAAGGGTGAAGGGTGCTTTTCCATCCCGGCCGCCCGCCCGCCCGCCGCCACGTTTGCTTGGAGTGCACAAGGCAGCTTCGTTGGACACAGCCCCTGGGCACTGTCTGTCCTGCAAAGCGATGAAAGTGGACAGTCAATATGTGGGAGTGACGTCCTTCCACGAACCGCCCACCCACTCGCACGGAAGGGGTGTCAATTCCGATTTGTTGAAGTCATTTCCGACCCCCCGAACAACCCGGACAGCAGCCCGACAACAGCTCGGACAACCCGTCCGAAGCATATGTGGGGCAGTATATTTGGTGGAATTTGGGGTTCACGGCGTTGACCTTGAGGAAATTAGTCAGGGACATGTAGGAGACAAGGAAAGCGGCTTGGATTAGTTATCGTTGTATACATATAGAGATACATATACATACGCACATGCATATGTGTGTATATATATATATATATATATCATATATATCATATATATCATATACACACAGACATATGTATGCATACATATATATATATATATGTATGTATGTATGTATATATTTATATGTACATACGCAGATGCATAGATCAGCTTGAACACCATGCCCGCAACCCTGTAAACCTCAACACAACAAGACCCCCAAACCCAGACCCTAAACCCTGACACCTGCACCCTAACGCCGGACCCCTAAAAACAGTAACCTTAAAACCTGAAACCCTAAACCCAAAATTCTGCTCGCTGGAGGTGGGGATCCCGGGTGGTGGACGGGTTTTGGGGCAGAGGGTTCGGTTTTGGTGTTTAGAGTTTAAGCTTTCAGGTTTGGGGTTTTGGGTTGTATTGTGTTTCAGTAAGTAAGGCCCAGGCTTGATAGTTCAGGGTTTAGGGTCTTTGGGTTCGGGCTTAACAGCCGCTGGAGCGTTTGACTCCTGCCGGAGCTTAGTCATGTCTGAGTACCCCGCCAGCTTAGGCTAGGTGGTGCTGTGACGGGGCAGCAGCTCTGGCGAGTTCCGCCCTAGCGACAAAGGCACCGCCCAAGAGGAAAAACGCGATGAGAGAAACACTCTGAAGCCAAAACCCAAACCCAAAACCCTGAACCCTAAAGCCAAAACCCCACTTAAACCCTAAAGCCAGAAGCGAATGCTCCAGGCGTAGGCTGCCCACCTGGGCTTGGATGGTTCGGCCGCCTTGTACGGTGTGGGGTGGGAGAGAACGAAGGAAACGCCTTCTACAGGTAGGCTTTCACAGCTCGTCGCCAGCACGCAATACACAGGCTTGGTGCTGTCGCCTGCGCGCTATTCCACGGCAAACCCTAAACCCTAATTGAACTCTGAGCCCTAGACCCCGGAGCCCTTTATCTTAACGCCTAACTCCTAAACCCTGTAACACCCTGAAGCCTTAAACCCTGGAAGCCTAAAATCTTGAAACCTTGAACCCCAAACCCTACAACCCTAAGGCTTGAAGCCCTAAACCCTAAATAGGCTCTGAGCCCTAGACCCCGAAACCCTTTGTCTTGACGCCTAACTCCTAAACCCTCTACAACCCTAAAGCCTTAAGCCCTGGAAGCCTAAAACCCTGAAACCTTGAACCCTAAGCCTTGAAACCCTAAAGCCTGAGCAAGACTACCCACTATTCCCAACATGCCCACCATTGCCCTGCATGGCCACCAGCGTTGTTGGGGGTTCGGAAGCGACACCCGTTGCCCACCCACTCACCCACCCACAAACAAACACACAGAAATACAGACACAAACACACACACACACACACAGAGGCACACGTGCGCGCACACACACTCACACACAAGCCCCTACCTACCTGCCTGCCTGCCTACCTACAGTACCTAGCTACCTGCCGATGCTACGATCTTTTCAACCTGCAAGTCCAGGCGATGACACTATTGGCGTCTTTGCCTGTGGCTTGCTCCTGCTGCATGTCATACTGTACGATTACGGTGTCGGTGCCTTGGAAGCTTCCCTTGATGCCGCTGCCTGCCCTCAATCCCTCACTCTGCCTCTAGCAGGATGGGTCGTCAGCGTCGGTTTGGTCCTGTCGGCAGGAGCTGTTCCTGCCCATCTGACATGTTTACAGCTTGTTTCAGCACATTCTTGTTGCGCTCTCCGTGCCAGACCTGGCGGACCCATAGCCCTCAATGCATCGGTGCTGTCCGCCATGATACTGGCATCTAGGCTGCGGACGCCTCTTGAGGCATCTTGCTGAGCCAATGGATTACAGCTCATGCGCAGATTTGAAACTGCAGGTCTTCGCTTTCATGAGCTTCGCCATGGAGGCGATCGGCTCAGCTTTAGGGCGTAAGCCTGGCAGCTGCGAAGCATTCTGTCTTTGTGGTCGGAAAACATGCGAGGGTTTGGCATGATAGCCAGCAGTGATATACTTATACCCGTGTGGTGGGCAAACAAGGGAGAGTCGTAGAAACTGTTGGTCGTATCTGGCAGCACTTTCTGTTGCTGCAGCAGTTGTCTGCTGTGCAGTAGAGGGACATCAACCTCGTGAATCGAGTGCAGCCGTGGTACTGCCTGAAAGCCATATCAAATCAGGTCTTCGCGTTGCCGCATTTTTGCGGTCGATCGACGGCAGAGGCCCTGGCATCGGGTTGCATAGGCCATAAATACGAATCCTGGGAGTGGAAGAAACCTTTCAACCTGCTAGATGTTTCTCACTGAATTCACCTAGCCTTGAACCTGGTGTTGTTCCGCGATCATGCATTTCAGATCTGCTCAGGCCTGTGTACTGCCGTTCTTGTTCGCGGTTGCCATTGCACTGGATTTCAAGTCGGGGGTCCGTGTCCCAGGATATCCTGAATGTCCTACTCGGATTTCTGAATGCAAGAAACATCTTGAAACAGCCGAGGTTTCTCTGCTGCTGGCGGGGATCCTCATCGGACTTGTGGGCTTTGGGCTTACAGCTTGTTTTTCAGCTGCCAACAGTGGCTCCAACTGAGAGAGGTCCTGTTCTATTTCTGTCGGCGCAACATCTCAAGACGGAGATTCAGGCTGGAGGGGCAGAAGATCGAAGTAGAGAAGACCACATTGCAGGTGATCTGTCAGCCGTAGTGGTAGCAAAGAGAATCCGCTTCTTTGAGCCGTTGGGTCCGGAAAATGCTTCACAGAGGCCCGAACTTGTCGAGCGAACCTCCAAGATGCACGACCCCTTTGTGGATGTTCCCGCACGGCACATCACGGCACACTGCACCGGCACGGGTGTCGGACGAGAAGGGGGCCGGGGGATGCCGGGATGGTTGGGGTTTCGCGGTGGGGTTTGGGGATTGGATGGCATCAGGAGGGACTGTTTGTGTTTCGGATGGGTGATTTTTTGGTTTAAGGGCTTACAGGGTTTTTGAGCGTTCAAGGGGTCTAAACACTCGGGCCGAGCCTCGATCGATTTCGGGCAGGTCGCCCTCGTTCAGTGCAGTCGTCCCTGACTGTAATGACCTTGCAGTCGGCTCGGACCGCGTGCTAAGAAGATGAAGATTGCGTATGCCACTGTAGGCAGTGGATGTCATTTTCAATGGGTTGCGTGCTGGAAGTGTCACGATCTTCCGTATGTCTAGTGTATGCTGCCAGTCTCGTCAGGGCCCCTGGGACATTGCCCATGTGGTGCCGGAGACACTCGAAGGAACGTTTGCGACTCACGGCATATGCGGCCAGTCTGTGCAAGCATGCAGCTGTTGCTCAAGCTGTCAAGAAGCGTCGATACAAGTATTTGTGCTGATGCCGAGGTTGGGCCAAGGCCTAGCAGCCGATTCCAGAAAGGTGGGAGGCGGCCGGTATGCCGAGACGGACAAAAAGGCACAAGCACTCTCGGGCCCGTGCCTTCAACAACTTCAACCCATGGACCCATGTGTGTTGAATCGGTCGCACCTGCGTCGTAACCTGCCATGTCACCTTCGCAGCTTTATATAGTGGAGAGCAGAGGGAGGGGTGTCGCTTGACGAGCTGCGTGCTTCAGGCCAGGCGGGTGCCGAATTTGATCATTACAAGAGCGGAGTTGGCAACCACTAACCAGGTTCGGCAACTCCGCTACAGCATGTCTGCCGAGGTCGTGGACTGCACATTCGGCTAGGTTGCATGCTGCTCGCACAGTGCTGACGGAAGCTTCGCGAGCTCCGAACGAGTTGTCAGGCAGAGCGGGAGTTACCAAAGCAGTCCCAGGAGAGGGAACTGCCCACTTTTTCAAATTATGACAGTGGCACGTGTAGCAGCCGCGATGAGGGTTGTTCGGTCGGACCCTTGCCGAACTTGTACTGAAATCTCAGAGCCTTTCACGGACATAATGCATGTCAATTAACATGACCGCGGATTGGCTGGTCAGGCGTATCCGAACCCAAGAGAAGGACTTGCAGCTGAGAAGCTGGCAATGGAGGTGCCTCGGAATCGGAATTCGTGTTGAGAGCGAGGGCTCGTGAAGGCAAGTACGTCGTGGCATGCTTCTGTTCTCCCACACGTTGCCAGCTGTGCTGCAGTTCGGAGAGGGCATTCCGCGAAGTCACGACGTGCAATGCAGGAAGTACGGAAGACCTGAGGCATGAAGTTGCAAAGAAAGCATGCCCGAGTTTGTACGGGAGAGAACCCACCCGATGTGGCACAACGTAGAAAATTGCCCGCAGTATGAAAAGTCAGCCAAGCTGAGCACAATGCCGTGATTGCACGGCCTGGAAACTGCAGACGGACGGTGTGCAATCACGAAAGCTAGCTCTGTTGAGCTTGCGGGAGTTGTCCTTTAGCAATTCACCTTGTATTAAGCCACTAGGGAAAAAACAGGGTTTGGAGCTTATCAGGTGGGACGTCCAAGCGTTAAGGTCGGGGGTGGGAGGGGAGGGGGTGCCGCGGGTGCCGCCCCCCCCTTTCACCTCGTTCATGAAGTATCTTCGAAGGATAAGGTGCGGCGCGTAGAAGGGGGGGGGGGGGGCCCTCCCGTGGGATGGACACTTGCAGGCTATTTGACATGCCCTTGCTTGCAACAGTGTAAGACATTTGCACGAAAGACACGTCAAATAGACGCTGAAATTTTCACCGGCCGAGCGCATCCTGTGCCAAAGTCGGAGCACATGTCCCCGGGACAGGGCACTGACAGCGCTGAGCGCGCGGAGGGCGCTCAGGGCGCTGAGGGCGCTGCGGGCGGTGAGGGCGCGGAGGGATGCTGAGGGCGCGGAGGGCGCGGAGGGTGCGGAGGGCGCTGAGGGCGCTCAGGGCGCTCAGAGCGCTGAGGGCGCGGAGGGCGCTGAGGGCGTTGAGGGCGCTGAGGGCGCTGGGGGCGCGGAAGGCGCTGGGGGCGCTGAGGGCGCTGAGGGCGCGGAGGTGAGGGCGCGGAGGTGAGGGCGCGGAGGGCGGTGAGGGCGCGGAGGGCGCTGAGGGCGTGGAGGGCGCTGAGCGCGCGGAGGGCGCTGAGGGCGCTTATATAGGGGGCGCTGAGGGCGCTGAGGGCGCTGAGGGCGCGGAGGGCGCGGAGGGCGCTGAGGGCGCTGAGGCGCGGAGGGCGCTGAGGGCGCGGAGGGCGCTGAGGTGGGCGCTGAGGTGGGCGCTGAGGGCGCTGAGGGCGCCGGGGAGGGCGCTGAGCGCGCGCTGAGGGCGCGGAGGGCGCTGAGGGCGCTTATAGGGCGCTGAGGGCGCTGAGGGCGCTGAGGGCGCTGAGGGCGCTGAGGGCGCGGAGGGCGCGGAGGGCGCTGAGGGCGCTAAGGGCGCGGAGGGCGCTGAGGGCGCTGAGGGCGCGGAGGGCGCTGAGGGCGCGGAGCGCGCTGAGGGCGCTGAGGGCGGTGAGGGCGGTGAGGGCGCTGATGAGGGCGCGGAGGGCGCGGAGGGTGCGGAGGGCGCTGTGAAGGCGCGGAGGGCGCTGAGCGTGAGGGCGCTGAGGGCGCGGAGGGCGCTGAGGGCGCTTAGGGCGCTGGGGCGCTGAGGGCGCGGAGGGCGCGGAGGGCGCTGAGGGCGCTGAAGGCGCGGAGGGCGCGGGGGGCGCTGAGGGCGCGGAGGGCGCGGCGCGGAGGGCGCGGAAGGCTGAGGCCGCGGAGGGCGCTGAGGGCGCGGAGGGCGCTGAGGGCGCGGAGGGCGCGGATGGTGCTGAGGGCGCTGAGGGTGCGCAGCGCGCTGAGGGCGGCGCTGAGGGCGGAGGGCGCAGAGGGCGCTGAGGGCGCTGAGGGCGCGGAGGGCGCTGAGGGCGCGGAGCGCGCTGAGGGCGCTGAGGGCGCTGCGCGGAGGGCGCGGAGGGCGTTGAGGGCGCTGAGGGTGCTGAGGGCGCGGAGGGCGCGGAGGGCGCTGAGCGGAGGGCGCTGAGGGCGCTGAGGGCGCGGAGCGCGCTGAGGGCGCTGAGGGCGCTGAGGCGCGAGGGCGCTGAGGGCGCGGAGGGCCCTGAGATCTGCGAGGGCGCATGCAGTATCCATGGCCCATCCATTTAGAATGCATGACGCACACGCTCTGATGCGCATGGTTTATAATCATAGCATGCGTTCACAGCATGCATGACCCAGCCTCACATTGACGTGCATGTTTGATGTGTTGTGAGTTCACAGCATCCATGGCCCAATCATATAATGGCGTGCATGGTTTATAATGCGTATAGATTAAAGCTATTGCATGATCTGTGCTCTCTGGTTACTAAGTAACTAATGAAGTCCAGTAACATGAACTATGAGTTAGGTAACCACACCTCCAAATGCTTTCAATGGACCATAGTCCGACGATGTTTTGTTGTTGATATATAACTGCTTCAACATTAGTGTACTTAAATTATAATTGCGATAACCAGATCATGGATTTATTTTTTACTTGAGGTGCTTATCAATCAACCTTAGTTGTGATCGACGTCGTGTTGAGTTGTAATTCAGTTATAAGTAGGGTGCTAAGTGGGAGATAGGTCCAGCGACGTGGCCTCCGAGTAAGTAGGCTAAGTGGGTTACCGGCTAAGTCCGCTAAGTGGGTTCCGCTGCGTCATGGCTATAAGTCCGATAAGTAGGATCAGCGCGCTGTTCTGGAGCCCACTCAAGCTACTTAGCCTACTTACGGATATGGACTTATCTTCACTTATACTTATGTAAGTGCACTTAACCTACTGACGTGTGTGCCCTTCTCCTTCTTATGTAAGTCCTGTAAGTCCTACTTACCCTACTTATGCATAAGTGCAACCCTAAGTGACTCATACCACATATTTACATCCACCCGATATATCCCACTTAATAACCCCACAATAAGTTGACCTTAACTCACGCAGCCCGTGCTCTGGTAAGTCAGTTGGTCTTCACCTTTATAAGTCCAACATAAGTCCATCATCCACTTAGTAAGCCCACCAACCACTTATAAGCAAAGCGATCCCATATATTAGACCGGTAAGTACTCACTGCATCTATTTTGCCCACATGTATGCACATGTGTATGCTTTATAATTCGAGGTCACCATAGTAAGAACGACGTGCATTCTGAGTTCCATCGCGCAACTCAACTACTAGCACAGTGAAGCCACATGTAAAGTAGCGTCGCTGCTGCATGTAAGGGCTCAGCGCCCACTTCTTGAAACAGTACTTGGGGCTTGAAAACGTAGCTGTCGAAGTGGCGTCCCAGAATGAGCTTGTGAAGTCCTGATAAGTCAAAACCGATTCTGCAATTTTGGTTCCGCGAAGTTTGCTGGCCCTGCCAATATTTTTTGCGCGTCGCATCTCAGAACTCTTGAATTTAGTGATGCTGATCTCTTCACAGATGCAACCTACCTTGAGCCATGTCCCCCAGCGTCTGCTCGCACGTAGTTGTTTTTTGGCGTGGGCGGGTCTCAACGACTGCGGCAGCAGCACTCGGTCCCTACAGGAAGCCTAGCAAACGAAGAAAACTACCCAAAAAACATGAAACAAGCTGCGACCTGCAGGCTTTGCCGGCAGGAGTCGTTCAGCTTCGGTTCCTGCCAAAATCCTGAAGGGTTTTGGACCACGGCCTGCATGGCTTTCCACGGATTTGGGACCGCGACCAGAATGCTTTCTCCCACGTACTGGCGCGTCCAAACATATTTTCGCCCAAGTACTGGTGGGATTCAGAAGCACGGCGCTTTGCCTCCCCACATGTTTTTTATTATATTAGCTGGATTCAGAAGGCCACGCTCAAAGGTTTGGAAGGTGGCAACTTTGGGATTTATATAAGAAAACACTATTGCGTCAAATGGACGCCAAGCGTCCAAGGCACGGGGCCCTCCCCCCTACCCTCAGGTCTCCCCCCCTCCCCCCCCTCGCAAGGTCCCTCAGTTTGCTTCTGTCTGAAGTCTGTTGCTTGCGGATACGCTTCCTTTCCCCTAGCTTTCGTCGCCCTCTTCTCAAGTTATGCTTCCCTTCAATATCACTCAATTGCAGCGCAACTTGAATGAGTGTTTAGTATCCGATGGGCACACTTGTACCAATTTGTACCTGACAAGGAACGACCAGCACCAGGAATGCACGATCTTCCTCTTCGCCAGTACTTAGACACGTGACCGTGTGCGTGACTGTAGGTGATCGCATTCCAACAATACTTGGGCGGCAGGTATGTCGTGCCAACCCTCCTTCCTGGGATGAATGCTGTAGCTGAGGCCAGAATGCACGTTTGAGACCAAGGATGCCAGTTTAATGTCGTCTGAAGGAGCGCCCAGAGAACCCTGTGGAGTGGTTGGCGTACTACTTGCTCAAGAACAACACAATGGGATTTGCGCTTAGCGTGCCTTCATGTCCTGCAAACACTAGAGTAAGTACAGAGGTTGTAGAACTCCTGTCGAACTGTCGTGTGAGCCCTCTGTCGAGCACACGACTCACTTGCAACTCCAGTCTAGGATGTCGGTGAATTTTGCTGTCCGAGGGAAAAAGCCATCCGAAGAGAAAAAGGCAGCGGACACACGACGTCAATCGCTGTTGCTGTTGCATGATGTTGAGTTCGTGGCCGCTTCGGAGGCAGATGATGCGGCACCAGAGCAATAAGAGACGTTTCACCCTTGCACGACTGCACGGCCTTGACTTTGCTCTCTAGCTGTGCAATATGCCGATGGTTCGTGCCGTTGCCAATGTCGCTCCATAGTCGTGCTGCGTTGTTCCTGGGCTCAAGACAAATAGATGATCGATCGACAAATAAGCAACCTATGTCTTCTGACCGAACCCGATGAGGAGGAGGATGCGAGCTTGCCAAGTAGAGAAATTGGGAGGAGAAGCATTGCTGGTGTCCAGGACGAGCGCAAGAACACCAAGGCCTGACAGAGTCCTGATCACGCCGATAATGAGTAAGAAGAAGTCAAGGCCGCTTCGAAGCTTCTGGATCCTGTAGAACATCTGGAGCAATGGCGAGTAATCTGCTCCTCGGCTCGCAGGTGTCCACATGGCTTAGGGTTGTGAAGCCTGAGCGAAGACCGAAGGCATTGATTTCCATCGGTTCCGAGCCAAATGTCCCGACAAATGCAAGGCCCGGTGGTTTACTGAAGGTTGTTTCGGCTCCGGTGCACACTTGTCACCACCGCGGCGGTGTCACCAGGAACTCATCCGGCAAGGCATTCCAGAGTTCCTCCGTGGTTCTGCCCGTACCTCATTTCACGGCAGCTGTACAGTACAATCATTTAACGTGACAGCTATAGCCAGCGGACTAAGCCAGTGAGGTGTGGCAGAAGCTGGCGCTGTCACGCGAGCTGTTGCACAAGCACCCGAAGGACACGGTGGCTGCAGTTCTTGGGCGGACTTTCGGCACGGGCTGTGCTTGTAGCAGGGTGGACGGTGTGTGGCAGAGCATGACGGCAACTGACCTGTCGGCTCGCGGTACCTGTGATCCTTCAGAGAACGTCGGTTCTTGATCGAAGCCTGAGGCTTGAGTACCAAGCCCATACAATCGGCCGCTCCGGCGCCGCTGTTCGATTGACAGAGTCTGCGCGCATGAGGATGGCACAGGTTGTCGGGAAGCCTCGGCTTGTGGGGCGGCCTCAGGAGGATGCACCTCTCAAGGTCGAGGGGATTCGAGGGGCTTTTCAGGGATAAGGTTTTTTTTTGCTGGTTCCCGGAAGTCCATATATCTCCTGCATCGTCTCAGGTCTGCATTGTCAGCTACGGCCAGAATTGTCGAACCGTCTGGCTGAACTCTTGCTTCTCCGACTCTTAGGTCGACTTGTCGCTTGGAATCAGAACTTCGCAAACTTCAAAGCTGAAAGGGACAGGATCGGATAGGCTCGAGTGCCTGGCGCCAGGATTGGGCTATGCAGCTTGCGAAGAGATAACGGAAACAGGGTGATAAGCAAGACCCATGCGAAGCCGGTGCTTCTTTTCAAGCCACGTGCCGGCCAAGACTCTCCTTCATGTCCCCGAAGTTGACCCAAGAGTTTGTGCGCCAATGGCCTTGGTCAATTTCAGTTGATGCGACTTGCTTCTTTCACGATTTGTTACACTGCTGAAACGGGCCTGAAGGCGACCGCGGCGCCCGAGGGCCTACGTACCGCATCGGGTCCAGCGGCCTTGACTCTACACAGCTGGAAGGGCATTGCTCCATAGGCGCTAGAATCTTCAACCGATTGATGAAGGTGCCGGTGAAACCAGTTTGGGGCAAGCGACCAGGCCACCTATGAGAGAAACGATACGAAAACCATCCCTTCAAAGACATGTCGGCACAAGTTGCAGTTCGGAGTGTTGCCGAAGCTTCGGGGCCAGCCTGAACCTGTCGGGCTCAATGCCAGCGAGAGCTTATGTTCGATCTTCGACGACAGACAGCTCGAAGGCTGACGGCACTTGCAAGCCCGTCTAACTGAGTTGCACCACTTGTGAGGCTTGTGTTGAGCCCAACCCTCGGCGCAAAACGCAGCCCTACCCAACGACAGCTTGTGAAACCGTGCTCGTGTCCCGCTGAAGCTTGCGGCAACCAACCTCGGCTTCTGGTGTCATTCGCGCGTCGAGTCAGTTGATGCAGTATGTACTGGGCTGGGCGGCATATCCGCAGAAGTGTCAAGGGTTGTCGAGGAGAGGAAGGGCTTGCCCTGTGATAACTGTCGCCAGACCTTGCAGGACCCGGACTTCAAACTCGCGCTCTGTACCCCGCCAGCAGACACAAGATGGAAGAGTTCCAGGGATCAATGCTGCCAAGCAGGATGAAGAAGCTCTCGAGCGACTTCTCGAAAGAACAGTGGTTAACGAAGCTGTTCGTGTTTGTTGAACAAAGATGCGAGAGCATACTGATACGCTTGCAAGGCTTTTCGGGGTTCCTCTCAGGCGGTCCCCAAAGCCAGACACTCGCTGCACCAGCAATGATTTGAGAAGTTCCTTTTTGGCCACTCTCCTCTTACCTGAACCCTGTGGCTTCGGACTGGAAGGTTCTGCCTTTTTCTAGGCAATCAGAGGAAGCCCTCAGAGCTTGAGCAGCGGTAAGCCAAAAACAGACATCACACATCGTGTCGCATGGGCAAAGCTGCTAAACTCTTATAACCTGATGAACACCACCTCACCCCCTTCTATGTTCGATCCCCGTGTCAAACAAGTGCCGGAACGACAGGATCTGCTTTGCAGCCCATGGCAAGCTTTCCTGCCGCAATTAGCCAGCGCTGAGCAGAGCTATCGCAAGACACGGTTACAGCCATGCCGCGGTTTGAAACGGATTGGAAACACTGCATTCGCGGGAGCGCGAGGACATCTACGAGCAGATGAGACGTGCTGAGGCAGCACCATGTGAGGGCGACATCGTCGCGAGCTTATGTTGCTGCTGCGGTAGGATATCCGTCGGTTCACCGTTTAGTCGGCTCTGCAGACCTCCTTGATCCATGGCTTCTGGTGAAATCCTCTGCAGTGGAGCATACACAACAGCCAAAAATGTTTTCATGACGACCGGCTTATTAGCAGAAGCTTGGCCAAGTGCGATAGGCCAGCTGAACTCTCTCTCTCTCTCTCTCTCTCTCTCCGAGTCTCTGCAGTAATCGACATTGCATTGAGACCAGGCGGATGGCAAAGCCATAGCCGTTTGGGTGCAAGAGATCCTGTGCACCGAGGTTCGGGACATTAACCGAACTTTCCCAAAGCATGTGCTGTATCGCGCCTGCGCCTGGGCTTGCGGCCGACGCTGATAGGCGATGCGTTTGCTGGTGCGGCCACTCAGGATAAGCAAGGTCTGGGTCAGCAGCAACTGCTGAATGTATTACGAGCATATTCAGTATTCAACGCTGAAGTTGGGTACTGCCGAGGCCTTAGAGGTTACACAGCAAGCCTGCCCGACGTTTCAGCAGGTGCTTGGTGCCAAGGTCAGGGAATGGGCTTCATCTGTGGGGTCTTGTTGATGTACATGGGTGAGGATGACGCGGCCCCTGCATGGCCTATGCTGCAAGCACATCTCGCGAAGCGGTGTGTGACAGGCGTTTCTCATGCTGATATCGCTGCTTGAGAACTATCGCATGGCAGGCCTCTTCATGCCTGGAGCCCGGCACATGAGCAAACACACGCTGAAGCGCCCTGCCTCTGAGGCCGAACCTCCCGCTCCTCAATAAGTACTTCTTCCAGCTGCAAAGACTGCTGGAGATGAATCTGCCTGAGCCTTGGGCAGAGCACGGGCAGAGCGGCAGAGCGGAGCTGAAGTTTTGAGAGCTTGGAGCTGGAGCATCAAAGGTGAGTTGATTTTGCCTGTTTCTGTAACCCCGCGCGCTCGCTTTAAGATGACGCAGAGTGGGGATGGAACCAAGTGAAGTCACAACACGAAGAAAGCAGTGATTTGCTTTGCGGCTGTCTGGCTGATTGGCTCTTGGGTTTCATTGCGCCCTGCTTCCTGTTCTGCGGTCTCCTGCTCTCATCCGGGATCGAGGATCCCTTCACTGGCATGCGGCATTGTTGAGGCGAGGTTCAGACGACGAGCTACGAAGAATGACAGGCCATGCTTATGATGTTACCGGTGCTTTGCTTGAATACGACCGAGCATGTTTTCCTGTGATGTAGGGTCATTCAGGTCTCCTGAAACCAACAGCTGCGAGGAAATTTGCCGTCGCAGTAGTACTCGACGTAGGTTTCACTTGCAGGGAAAGGAGATCATCCCCGTGTAATGAGTGTAATGGTCTCATGTACGGAAGTCCACAGCGTTGCTCCTCTTGCGGGTTCTGAGCCTGCTTGGGCATGTTGGCCTCAGCAAGAACATGGAATGCGTACTGGATCTGAAGATACTAAAATGAGCTGGACTCGGTCAAGTCCACGGTGAAGCTGTGCACACTTACAACTATGTAAATGCACCTGGTGCTTTTTGCTTCTCCTTGTGGGTAGGGGGCGGGTGTGGGAAGGGTGAGGCGGGGGGGGTGATGACAAACTTTGTTTGAAGATACACTATGCTACTCTCTCTGTTGCAGTTCTTCATGTTGATGTTTGCATGGCGATGGATGCATGGTGATGAATGACATGGATTCTACTGCGCCTGCCACAGGAAACGGGCTTCCCCTTGGTTTGTCGAAGGCATGACTTCGCGTTTATCGTTCCATATCATGCCAAGTCGCATCATCAGGTGTTGTTTCATGCCATGATATACCAAATCATACCCTGTCATGTCATATCATATCAAATCATGTCGTTTCATGTCATCTCCTTGCTTTTCAGATCATGTCATGTCACGAGACGGGTTGCTTCAGTAGATTCTCAATCCTATGTTAAAGCCTGTTTCGTGTGACAGGCGTGGTGATTGCGGTATGTTCGCTAGCGCTACTTGCAATCCACTATTTCCCGCCTAAGAGCCTGCCAGGCCGTAAGCGCGACTAGCCTGTCCAAAACTGCGGTGTCAAGCATTCCGATTCCCATCTGTAAACGCAAAAAGAACATACCTTCAACCGATCCAGGACGAAGCCGGTTTCCTGTGGCAGGCGGTAGAGATGTAAACGTCCGTTTCGAAGGGCGCCGTTATCCCCGTTTGAGGATGCATGTTCATCGATAGTACATCTGTCATCTCTACCGACATACATACATACATACATACAACATGCCTATAACACGCCGAACCGAGTGCAATTTGGGATGCTTCACTTCAAGGTCGGCAGTTAAGAGGATCTGTTGGAGGAACTCGAGGCTCAGAGTATGCTCTTGCCGATGACCACTGACAACGGCAGTGCATGCAGCAAACGATACCAAGACGTGCCTCACGGCCAAGCCAGTCGTGCAGTCAAAAGATCAAGCCACTTTGTAACTGGTCATTGGTTGAGAAGCGATGCCGGCAGGACGCAAAGCAGCAGCCGGCAACAGGGCCATAGAGGGATAAGCTGCGAGAACTGCTAAGCTGTGAAGCTGCGAGATGGCCCGGCTTGCAAGGGCTGACACACGTGTCGTGGCCCGGGCCGTTTCGGGAACTAGGGATTAGGGTTTTTAGGTTTTCGGATGTTTCAGGTTGGTTTAGAAGGCTCAGGGGTTTAAGGCTTCAGGGGTTTTTGGATGTTTAGGGGCCAGGCCTGAGCCGTGTCCTGCCAAAAGACTTCAACATGCAAACGAAGAGCGAAGTCACCGCACTGTCTTTCAGACTGCTGATTGCATTTTGTGCATCTCTGCAGAATCGTGCCGAAGGCCTCAGCTGTACGAGCATTTGGCCGAGCAAGGCAAGTGACAATGCACTTTGGCACAGCGCTAGTGCAGACGTACAGGTGTGGAGCCGACCATGTATGCCTCCCAATGGTTCATGACTGCCAGCGCCTGAGAGCAATCAGGCTGGCTTTCCGGAGACGAAAACTACTACAGCTGAGGTCTGCATCTACAATTTCCCCTTCTCGACCGTTGTGCGTGTTTGGGACATATTCCTGGCAGAGGGAGTGCGATTCCTGGCAAGGGCGGCAAGGGCACGGAGCACTTGCCAAAATTCGGCGTGCGAGGTGAAGATTATCTTCCGCATTGCATTGGCGCTGCTGAAGCCCAGTCCTCAGAATCTTGATGGACGCTTGTGAAGGCTTTTGCAACAACCCCACCAGGCTGAACCAAGACGCTCTCCTTCACCAGTCCTTTGAGCAAATCCTGCAGACTCTGAAACAGGTCTGCATCGTCACATCCTGCATTCCATAAGGCCTTCCCACTCTCAGCTCTTGATGTCAGGCACCCAGCGCGGTGGACTCTGAAATGTCCGGCTGGCATAGAAGAAGGGGGGGGCTGTAGGAGTGCGTAAGATCGACGCGCCAGGCTCATCAAGACCGCTCTGAACATAAAGCTGAAGAACAAGACGCTGAAGGACATCGAGCCCGGGAGCCTCAGATCAGAACAGCGGGGACTTCCGGACCGAATTCGTGCGGGTGCCTCCATGGGCCGTGCGAGGTCCGAGTGGCTCTCACAGATGACTCCCGGCCTGTGACCAATCTCGACAAAGAAAAGTTGACGCTGTCTGTACAGAGTCCGGGTATGTTCGAGTCATGCAGCGCAGGGTTTTGATGTGTTTGCATGGTGCCCATGTCTCATATTCGGAAAGCGATCACACCAGCCTCATGGCTCAGGCCATCAGGTGTGCTTGAAACGTAGTTGCGCCATGTTATCATGGAGGTTATTCTCGATCTGGGCACCTTTGCAATGTCTCGCATCTTTGCGAGTGGATTCGAAGAAGGATCCTGTCACCAAAGTGGTGTCTCTTTTGGAGGAGAGCTCTTCTTCCTGGTTAGTCTTTGTCTCAGGGCAGAGCCGCCTTAACAGGACATGGCAAAGCAGTTGGAAGTTGATGCGAAAAAGGACGAAGATATCTATGACAAGATGGTCCGGCTCTGAGCAAAGCAGTGGATGTTGGGACTTTGCAAAGGTGTGACATTCTCAGGTATGCTGGTGCACAGAAACGCAAAAAGCCAAGCAGAAGGCCATTGATGAAGGAGGTGCTCGAATAGAGTCGCTGTCGGCAGAGATCGAGCAGGGGGTTGCCCTTTCTGCACGGCTGCAGCCGGAGATAGAGAGTCTTAAGAAGGAAGAAGAGAAGAACAAGCAAGCTTTGGAACAAGCTTCGGCCATACGAAAGAAGCAGAGCGGGGAGTTCGAAGCCGAATCTGGTGATTTGAAGGACTCCATCGCAGCTGTGAGGAAGGCCGTCAACTTGCTGAACAAGAAGGACGCTGGCGCGACCTCCTTCCTGCAGGTAGCAAGCAAAGCCTCGCAGGTCAAGTCTGCATTGCGCCAAGTGTTCTCCATGCGCCATAGGTTGGATTCCCAAATACCGCCCGTAAGCCTTAGGAAGTTTAGGAGCCGTGGTGCCTCGGACGTGTGCAGTGTTGTGAGAGCAGGTTGGCCGACCCTCAGATTGGACCAGCTGGCCTCCTTGGCCTGCGGGACGTAAAAGAAGCAGACTTGCTCCAGTTGCTGAAGCCGGGTCAGAGTGCAGGCGAAATCTTCGGCATGCTTTCGCAGATGTTGGAGACTTTCGAGCAGAACCTCAAAGAAATCGCAGACGAAGAGGAAGGCAACAAAGAAGCCTTCCAGAAGCTCCAGACTGCTAAGTCAGAGGAAATTGAGACAAGTGCTGGGCAGATCAGAGTCAAAGAGAAAGAGAAGGCAACTGTCGACGAGAAGCTGGCTCATGACAAGAAAGACAAGACCGAATCAGAAAAGGCATTGAAGGAGGATCAAGACTTCCTGCAGTCCGTCAAGCAAAAGTGTGCGAACAATGATGCTGAATGGGATGCCAGGCAGAAAGCCCGCAGAGAAGAAGTTAGGGCGATTGGACAAGCAACCCAAGTTCTGACGGACGGCCGCGACAAGCTTGAGAAAAAAGGATTGAGCTTCCTGCAGCAAAACCAACATCAACACTCCCATCCGTTTCGGAGTGACGAGTCGAAGTCCCTGTCCAACTTCTTGCGGATCACGCATCGCTTCAATGACCCTCATTTATCTGCTTTGGCCCTCAGGGCCAGGGTGGACAGTTTGGCGGAAGTGTTTAAGGCCATCGACGACATGCCTCTTGGCCTGATTTTCACGCATCGGTGTTGCTTGACTGCCTGCTGAGCCCTTCCCACAAATTAAGGATATCGGAGTTAAAGAAGAAGAAGGGCAGTGAAATGAAGAAGCGGGACTTCTGCAAAGATCAATTGGCCGGTAACAAGCTTCAGCAAGAGAAGCAGGAGCGCAAGAAGGAAGATGTCGGCATTCTGCTGGAAACGCTTGAAGAAAACATCAAGAAGGCCGCTGCGGAGAAAGATGAGATTCTAGGAGAAATCGACACGCTGAACACCGAGCTGGCCAAGGCAGCTCAAGAACGCGAGGAACAAAACAAGGCTTTCCAGAATGGCGTGGACGACCAGCGTGAGACACAAAAGCTGTTGAAGGGCGCCCTAAAAGTGCTGTCGGACTATTACAGCAAAGCTTCCCTCCTTGAGCTTTCTGATACCTCGGAGGACCTTGCTTGCCTTTGTTGAACTCCAGACCTGGCAGGTAATTAGATTTTGTGCACTCGAAACCGGACATGCAAGGAGAGCAAACAGGCAGATGTCTCCGACGCGCTGGACCCGTCTGCTCCGCAAGGCTTTGGTGCCTACGAGAAGAATGCAGGATCGAAGGGTGTCATGGCGATGTTGCAGCACATCAGCGAGCAAGCTGAGGCAGGTGTCAGAACTTCTCGTTGCAGAAATCCTGAAGTTTCGGTCCAGGCTGCCGAGAAGCAGGCGATCAAAGACGAGAATGGGGCGCAAGCAGATTATGAGAAGCTTGCCAAGGAAACCACTGCCAGCGTGGCGTCGAAAACGAAGGAGGCCTTGCAAGCGGCTAGAGATCAGATACATCGTGGTCAACTTTCCAGCGCAGACCAGGGCGTGTGTGAGATTCAGAACTTACGTGACTCCTGGCGCGAGACTGCACCAGATTTAATCTGCCGCAAGCTTCTATTGATTAAAGAGATCTTGTGCAGAGGCCGCAGTTTGTTGGTGACACTTGACACTCACATTCAATGTTCTAGAGGAGTTTACTGCAGCGATCCCATCAGCAGCTTCGATGAAATTGAAGCTAAGTCGTGTCTCGACCAGGTCGAAAGCAAGAAGGCTGCCATTACGAAAGCTCAGGCACTTGCCTCCTTTCCCGGGGCTTCGAGTTTTGCTCTTCTTGCATGCATTGGGTCTGTGCGTGGGCTCAGGGCGATTTGGCAGATGCCGCCACAGATCAAGCCAACATCGACTCCGCTGCGAAAGCATTAATATCAGCTGCCGGAACACTACACTCGGATTGTGATTTCTTGCTGAAGAACTTCCAGTTGAGGCAGACATCCTTTGACGATGAGGTTGGAGCTTTAGTCGAGGCCAAGGGTGTGATGAAGGGTATTGGCGGTCAGCCAGCCGGAGAATAAAAATGGAATGCATACAGCTTAGAGCAAGACCCAGTCTTCAAGCTCCGAGTCCTGGACAGGCGCGTTGCCAGCAAAACTCGAGCGCTCTGCGAGCAGATGTGTAAGAGATTCCGCGAAATGCTGACGACTGCATGCAGCGCATGTAATGTCAGTACTTCCGCTCGGATTATTGATCAAAGTGTGTTGCGTTCTCTCCAAATAGCCTTCGCACGGTGTGCGCCCACATGGCAGAAGACAAAAAGGACAGCAAGGTGCCCGTGCGAGGGCATAACCAATATCTGTTGCATAAACATGCATGATCAAGAGGATGAGAAGGATGAGAAGAAGGATGACAAGAAGGATGCCGAGAAGCTGAAAGAAGTCAAAAAGGCAGGTTCCAGATTATCCAAGTGCTCCACCGTCTTGGTGCCATGTATCGAGATATTAGACCGTCAATCACGCAGCATGAAGTATTCAGGACAGACGTGACGTGGTGGTGCACCCCATCGTCTTGCTTGGCGTGGTGGACCACTACAATCGAGTCTCATGGAAAAAGATTAACTCTGGTCACCGCAACAGTATTGTAATCTTCCAACAGCTTGCCTTCTGAAGCACGCCAGGTTGCAAAGGGCACAACCAAGCGAGTGGTTGGAACGCTGGTGGGTGAGGCGAAACAGGGTGTGACTTCTAGTCAAAAATGCCATCTGAAATCTCCGAAGTCCGAGGAACCCCTCCTTTGGGTAGAATTGCAGGTGTCGGACTGAGAGCAGACTGGAAGCTGCCTGGAAAGGTGTCGGACTACAGCCTTCACATCACCAACTGCTTTGCAGTACCTTTTGAGGAAGATCCGCGTGACCCACAGGCTTGGTTGGCTGTCGTCGTATTCCACCTTTCTTCTTTCACATACATGTGCCTTGTGCCGGAAGGTGTGGTTTCTGGATCACAACTATCATGAAGCCATGTTCGCAATGTTCAAAAAGGCCTCCGAACCTGCTTCATAGCACTGATGCTTTGTGTAGGCCCACTCACACGGATAACCTGTGCAAGGTGAACACCAAAGAGCGAATCGTGGGGTGGTACTCAACAGGACCAAAAATTAAGCCCTCTGACCTCAGCATCCATGAGCTCTATCGACGGTGCGCGAGCAGCCGACCTTCCAAGAAGCAGCACAGAAATCATGGGAAAGCAGCTGCTGCACACCAGCCAGGTACTGCCCTGAGCCAGTGCTGGTGGTCATGGATGTGCAGCCCAAGGCAAGGCCTGTGAGAGTGGCCTCATGGAGAGAGCAAGGGATGGAAAGAGGCTAAGCGAGAGAGAGAGAGAGAGAGAGGCCCTCTGGGTGGGGGCTTGCCCTCTAGCCTTGCGAAAGAAAGAGAGAGAGAGAGAGAGAGAGAGAGAGAGAATGAGCGAGTGAGAGAGAGGCCTGCGGTGATGTTTTTAGCTCTCGTGAGTCCATAACAGGACCTGGAGCTGCCCATGGAAGCCTACTACTCCGTCCAAGAGCAGACCTCGGATGAGGCGCCACGACCGTGACCTGTGACAAATGGAACCAACAAAAAGTGATGACAAGGGCGGCAAAATTGGAGAGGTGTTCAAGCGGACGTTTCTGCATGTGCACTCTACCGTCGGTGCATTCGAGGCCACTGGATATCTTCATAGACATGGTCCCATGGTTCATGGCTTCACTGTGATGGTCGTGCGGCAGGCTGAAGAAGTTGGCGTCGAGCACCTTCTGCGTGATATCAAGAACGCGTGAAGAACTTGGACTTGAGTTACTCTAGCTTCCCTCGCACTCAGTGTTCAGCTATGAATCGTGTTCTCTCAGGTCGGCTTCTACTCTGGCTGTTCGCGTGGGTGACAAGATCGGCGCCCTAAAGGCACAGTGGCTGGATGTGGCTGGTGCATGAGCCGGAGGCCCACCCAAAAGCATTGGAGCTGCCAGGGTTTGGCCATGCGACTTCGCGAGATCTCACAGTACCTGAGCCAAGTGGTAGCTGGAAAGTTGCCTATGAACCAGGCGACTTGCTGGGGTCTCTCGACTCGAGACTGCGAGCTGTCAAGCCTGCCTGCAGGAGATCATATACCAACTGCAGGAGATTTTCAATCTGATGCCGGATCAGGCGCACATTGTGGCCGACCGTTGGTACAGGCAGTAAACTGGAACCCTACAGGCCCTACAGCCAAGGTGGCTGAGCGGAGCAATCAGCACATGCTGTCAAGATGTCAGGACTCCGAAGAACTAGTCAGATCTCTCGCGACCGAAACAAACGACATGATGTCCGAACCTCAAACTAGAGCTCAGGCAGTGGCATGCAAGGCGAGAGAAGCAGCGGTCAAAATCAAAATGCTCAGGTTGGCGTTGTACCTTGGTAGCATGCTTCGATCGACTGTTGCGCTCCACAACCTGATCAACAACAAGATGAGGAACAAGCAGCAGAAGGCAGGCGAGCCTCGTCCCCAGTCAATGCTTGGAAGTGCTGCTGTGGCAGGAGAAAGCTGCGGAGCCAAAGGATTTCAACAGACACTTCTAACGTTTCAGTTCTGCATGCCAGAGACATGTCGTCGGCATGGGAAGGACAAAGACAAAAAGGATGAAGCAAAGAAGGAAAAGGAGGAGGCTTGGCCCATGGCATGATTGAAGAAGTTTGGTATCTCTTTTCCTTGAAGTGCCCAGGTCAAGTGAGTCATCGCTCCCTCAGCCCTGCAACTTCCGAGTGCGCTGTGGAACTCCCGCGCCTGCGTGACCGAAGCACAACAAAGTGCAAAAAGGCATGGGATCACTCCTCCCGAAAGAAAACACGGTGAGCAGCAGTTCGCCACAGAAGCCATCACTTCGCCGGCCTGAATTTCAGAGCAGTTAGCACAGCAACCAGCATTTGACAGCTTTCTGCAACTTTCACCATTCGTTGGCTTCAGTCGGCACTGGTTCCGGTCTTCAGAGAGATCCGTTTCGTGCCAATGGCCTTCACAGAACCAGCCCCAGGCTGGTGTCTGCGAGCATCTGCGAGCCGTGCGGGTCTGTGCGAGTGAACAGCCTCGTGATTCGTGGTAACACTACGAGGGCGCTCGTGCCTGCCGTCTGCTAGGCTGGTCATGTCAAGTCTCAAGTCCTGGCTGGCCTGTAGACTGTGACAGCAAGTTTTCATGCAGAATATGTCCTCCTGCCAGGTGTTGTTGCTTTCACCCCGCCAGACATGTTTCAACCGGCCCCGAGCCAGAGCACTTAACGAGCACAGGGCACTTGAGGCTCGCAGGGTCCGAAAGCTACTGGCAGTTGAGGGCAGCGATCTGCAACAATCTTCGCAGGAAAACGCGAATCTCCAAAGTTCGGTGCGTCCGCCGAAATGGCTCGGACAACGATGCAGTGAGAGCCTTGAAGTCAGCATTCCTTTCCTCGCTCTCACTTGCAATGAGCTTGTTGTCTGGGACAGCAGGCACCCGGACTGCCAGCTGAAGGCATGGTCCTTTACATTAGGATTGCAGTATGACAGTTGCCTTGATAGGTCGGAGCCGAGTTTGGCTAAGCATCTGGCACTGGAGTTGCGGATCGTTCTGAGATACACCTGATAGCCTATGTCCTGCAATAGTTCCCTCTCGAGGGCCCTTGAGGCCACAGCCCTTGCCGCGTCCTGTAGCTGATCCAAACCTATACTCTGTGCTACCATTGGTCTTGCCTCGAGAAGCTGCCGAGCAGTTCAGGTTTAAGGCATCCCAAGGCCTTTGGAGCCTTCTCGACCCTGTTTAAAGTTTTTTGCGAGTTTGCCTCATTCTTGCAAACACCAAAGGTGCCAGCATGCACACTTTGCCAGCAATGCAAGTTTCTTATCCAGCCGGCGGGGAAAGCAGCATCGAGCCGGGATGGATGTGAACATGCTACACCGGCAGCTGTCAGTTATGCGCAAGAGCGACGATGCAGCCCAAGTTTGGCCAATACCAATCACAAACTTCCTCGCGCTGAGCCAGGCCGGCAGCTTCAACAAGACACGAGCACGCAAAGCAAACGGACAGATAAAACGATTAAGTAATTTTGCGCCGACGTTCAATCCTGGGGTTTCTGGTACGTTTGAGAGCTGTTGCAGTTGCATGGCTTGCAAGCTGCCTTTGTTGAACTTCTGTGGTTGATGCTTGAACATTCAAAGTGGAAAGCTTGAGGGGTGCGCCAAACACGTTTCTTAAACTTTAACTTCCTTTATATGAGCAGCTTGTAAAGGTTTTTGCAAGTCGTGGTGCAAAGAGCCGTTTTCCACAATTCCAGGCCCGGTTTTCCACAACTTTCGGCTCTGAACAAGCACTGTTTTCCGCAAGTTTGGGGTCTGCACCGAGCAGCTTTTTCCACAGCTTTGGGTGCTGAACGGATGCGTTTTTCCACAGGATTCGGGTCCAGACCAAAAAGATTCCGCAGACTTAGTCTCCAATCGGACATTTGTTTGCAGGAAAACCTGCGAAAATATTTGCAGAAAGTCTGCCGTCTTTGCAGAAAAACTTGCGGACACATTGGTGGAAAGTCTGTCGTGTTTGCGGAAAGACTTGCGCAAACATTTGTGGAAACTCTGGTCGTGTTTGCGGAAAACGTTGTGGAAACACATGCCGATATTTTCCACAAACACGACGTCGTGTTTGTGGAAAAACTTGCGGAAACATTTGTGGAAACTCTGGTCGTGCTTGCGGAAAAACCTGCGGAAACATTTGCGGTCTGCGGAAAAATGTGCGGAAAAAGATTTTGGAAAACATGTCCGTGTCATGCCAAAACGTGTTGAAGTTTAGAATTTTACGGCTTCGGCATGTTTTCCGCAAGCTTTTCCGCAAACACGACATGTGTTTCCACAACGTTTTCCGCAAACACGACCAGAGTTTCCGCAAATGTTTCCGCAAGTTTTTCCACAAACACTGCCAGAATTTCCACAAATTTTCCACAAGTTTTTTCCGCTAATACGACAGGGTTTCCAAAAATGTTTCCGCAAACTTTTCCGCAAACACGACAGAGTTTCCACAAATGTTGCCGCTCTCGTGCGTTGCTCCTTGTCAAGCCCCAAAGATGCGGAAAAGCCTTCTTGCGAGGCTCCTTGTCAACCCCCAAAGATGTGTAGAAACTCTCTTGGGATGCTCCTTGTCACACCCCAAACGTGTGGAAAACCCTCTTGCGAGGCTTTTTGTCAAGCCCCAAAGATGTGGAAAAACCCTTGTGTGATGCTCCTTGTCAAGCCCCAAACGTGTGGAAAAACTCTCTTGGGATGCTCCATGTCAAGCCCCAAGAATGTGGAAAAACCCTCTGTCGAGCTGGTCTTATCCCAAGATACCTCATGCAACTGGCTTTAGCGTTCTGCGAGTTTAGAGTGGGTGACCTAACGTGTTTCGCGCACCCCCCAATGGAAAGCCCCAACAAGCCCCGTACCAACCCTGGTTTGCTCTACTCTCACAGAAGCTCGAGGACGGCACCCCAGTCTCACAAAACTTTTCGAAAGCCCGGCAGGCATGTGGAGGCTCGGACGAGCGCACGAAATTTGACATGCAAACGACAAGCCAACTATGCTTGATGGACACATATCAATGGATGGCCTTGCTGCACAAACTCATGTAAATTGGTGCTAGTGACTAGTGCATGCGTCTCCGCATTGACGGAACAGATCAGTCATCAAAAGGCAGGGAGCAGTATTGGTGTGTTTGCACATCACGTGGAGTCATTGACGCTTCTCCGAGCCTGCAAAGAGGCCTGTCACCCAGCTGTCTGGAAAGACTGGTGATCACTGTGCCGGTTGGGACAGGTGGCAACACACGCGCAAGAGGACTCGGACGTCTTCAAGGCAACCCATCGCAACTCCTTGTAAGTCATTAACTTAACCCGATGTAACTAACGCTCATGTGCTCCGCCAAGCAAGTCGCGAATGAGATATTGGAAGTCTTTTGCTGTCCTTTGTTTGCGGCAGAGGTGGTCGCTCCAAACCTGGACCTCGCAAGCCGGCTGTGGACATTCGCCGGAGTCAAGCAGACGAAGGCTGGTTGACTTGATGCTCGCGGGCAAGGCTGTGATCATCATCACCATCATCATGCTTCTGCGGGGCTAGCTGTAGTGTTGCTTTAGCTTGCCGCATCGGGAAGTGGTGCAGCCTTACGCGTTTGGCTGGGCACCAGACTGTTGTCGTGTCAACCCGTGCATATGTTCGCTCCGCGTTTTCAGCCATTTTGCGAAAGGTTCATGCGCGAAGCTATGCTGCCATGCCATCGGCCCGCCACAGGGACGACCTGAATCCACTATGGCATTGGCACCGCACCCGACCGGGGCAAGGCCCACAGTGGAATCTATCGATTTCGACGTTTATGAAAGTGCGTCGGACAGCAGGCAGACATCCGCATGTCGGATTGTAGCAAAGTGGGTAGCAGTGGTGCTGATAGGTATTGTCACTGGCTTGGTGGCATCTGCAATTGACTATGGCATTGAATTCTTCACAAAATTTCGATTCGGCCTAATGGAAGACCTTGTCAAAGCAGGGACAAGGCCGTGGCTGCTGATGGTTATTCACGTCGTGTTCTGCACCTGTCTTGCTTCCATCGCTGGAGCTCTGGTCTGTTTTGTGTCACCTCTGGCAGCTGGAAGTGGCATTCCTGAAGTCAAATGTCGGTTGAACGGGATAGATTTACCGCTTGTTGTGAAATCACGAACTCTGCTGGCGAAGGCCTGTGGGGTTCTTTTCAGTGTTTCTGCGGGACTCCCTTGTGGCAAGGAGGGTCCCATGATCCACAGTGGTGCAATTATCGGGGCATTGTTCTCGCGGTACGTTGTCTTGGGATCCAACATGCTCCGAGATATTGAACTACGAGATTTGATTACAGCCGGTGGTGCAGCAGGCCTGATTCAAGAGGGTCTTAACTGATAGCAGAGCCATTGACTTATCTCTCACGGGCCAGTGATTGTTACTAGGTTGACCTTGTGATCTTGCGACAACTTTGAAACTTAAGTTTGCATAGCGGAGGGAGAAGTGTCGAGAGTTGACATTGACACGTTCTTTGCCCTTCCCAGGAGTGGCGGCCGCTTTCGGTGCTCCGATAGGTGGAATGCTCTTTGCCTTGGAGGAAGGCTCATCATTTTGGAACGCTAAGGTCCTTCTGCAAGCTTTGCTTTGCTCGTCTGCGTCTGCCCTGACCTTGAACTTTTTTCTGGGGGGCTTCGACTCGATTGGATTTGGCACGCTTGGTGCACTTGGAGTCCTCACCTTTGGTGATTATTTCGAAGGTGCAAAGACGAGTTATCACATTTGGGAGCTGCCGTTCTTTGTGACTCTGGGACTTCTTGGTGGCCTCGTCGGGGCCGGCTTTAATGCGCTGAACATTCCACTAACACTCTGGCGAATACGCCGAGTCGGGGCTTCAGGTTGGACTCGGTTTCTGGAAGTGCTGCTGGTCTCCGCTTGCATTGCCGCAGTGTTCTTCGTCCCCGCAACGCTCTCACAGAAGTGCTACGTCACGGGTGTGGAGCACGGATCCCACAAGCCCGGTGAACTCGACTTGATTTGCAAGGACACCTTGGCTGGCCAAACCGGCCTCGGTCTGTTTGTGACACCCAGCGAGGATGCTATAAAAGTCTTGTTTCACGATCCACACGTGTATGACCCTGGACTGCTCAGCCTCTTCGGAATCATGTATTTTCTGCTGGCTTGTTGGACCTATGGCCTTGGCGTTCCAAGTGGGCTCTTTGTGCCTTCTCTCCTGGTCGGCGCCGTGCTTGGACGCCTCGTTGGACAAAGTCTTCAGTTGCTCAGTAGCAGAGTCGCACCACCGGGAATGTATGCACTCGTGGGTGCAGGAGCGACGCTAGCAGGAATGGCACGTATCACGGTGTCGTTGGGTGTCATTCTGATTGAGGCTACGGGGAACACGCAGTACAGCCTGCCGATTCTTTTTGCAGTTATTGTTGCGCGCAGTGTCGGGAATCTTTTCAACGAAGGTATTTATGATATCCATATACAGCTAAAGCACATCCCGTTCTTACCTGCGGATGCCGCACATGTGAACACTACCCTGGTGTCCTGCATAATGACTGCCGATGTTGCAACTGTCGGCAGCATAGAAAGCGTCACTCGCTTGGAGCGTATCTTGGAGACGTCACACAATGCTTTCCCCGTGGTAGAACCAGGTACATCGCAGTATTGCGGAATGCTTAGCCGTTCAGCTTTGCTGAAGCTGTTGCAGAGAGTTCGCTGCCCTCTAGACCAATCTGAAGCTCTGCCTTCGCGTGGAAGTTCCTTGCTTGGGCCACAGACAGAGGTGGATCTGAACCCGTACATAAATGCCGGAGCCTACACCATCGAGGACACTGCTACTGTCCGCCGCGCCTATGTGCTGTTTCGAACGATGGGTTTGAGGCATTTGCCCGTTGTCCGTGGTGGTTGCAAGCTTTGCGGAATTCTCACAAGGAAGGACTTTCTAGAACGTGTCGGCGGAGAGGCATAAATGGCTCGTGCACTGCCGGGCCCTGTGTGTTCGCCACATAAGCCATAAGCACTCAAAAAGAGACTTGCCACGTTGGGCTAAGGTCTTAATTCACCACGTTGCTGAGCAATTGTATCCTAAGCACGTGAAACGTTGAAAGAGTTGCGTGTCAGAGCACATCCCGACGACAGAATCGACGGTTCCGTTTTGTCGGTTCCGGGTGCGAAACTGGGCGATGTTCACAAGGTGGTGGTCCTGAAGGTTCTAAGCTTGTACGCATGTCGCCCTGCTTTGACGTCTCTGGTTAGCCCGCTTGGAACAATACGGGCTGAGCGTTGACTGCAAGAAGATGCAAGAAGTCTTCGATCAGATGATGAGCTGGTGTGGGATGTGATGGAAACCTGGTTGGGCCATTGATTTACTGATTGCAGAGAGAGTAATTACTTGCATGGACTGGTTTTGTGTGTGCAACTAGTTCTGCGGTGAGCATAACACAAAGTGTAGCCGCGCACTCAGTGGAGTCTTCCACGTACAGCGACAGTGCTCCTTAAGAACCAGATGTGTTTTATGTAAGAGCACCCTCGATTTCTGATTTTGCAGCACGCGCTCTTTTAATCAACCAACGTTTCCGGACTTGAGGGTGCCTGGATTTCTTAATCGAAGCTTCCTATTTTGAAAGGACTTGAAAGGGCTCCAAAATCAGCCAGTTAGAATTTCAAAACTATACCAGCGAAGATCCCAAGCAGTAAGTTTGTGCACGAATGTCGACCCAAGCTAAAACATCCCTCATCATTATGCTCTCATGCCAGCATGTTCTTGCATAGTCTGGTGAATAGAATGCAGTCGGCTAAAGAAAATGTGACAGCAAATGAGGTTTTTCCAGTCAGATGAACTGCATCTCATAAGTGCTGGCGAAGCTGCGGCCGTTTTTGTTGTTTTCATGCGAAGAAGTCGACTGCGTGCTTGCCATTTCTGCAGATGCTCGTTTTCCAACCTATGCAGTTTCCTGGGAGCGCGTGTCACAAGCCACTTGCCTTTTCCCGTGGAGTAAACATGCACCTGCGTCGGGGTCCGATGTAGGCTAGTCAAACTCCAGCCGCACTTGGGGTGTTCACGTTCAGGGTGGAACAAGCCCATCTTCGCTTGCTGCCGTCAAAATCAGCATCTGGCATGTGAAAATGGTATTTACCGGCTGCAGATAGGAATGGGTTTAACAGTATCCTGAGCATGGTCTTGTATTTGCTACTTTTAAACCCTCGTCCTCTTCAGACCAGGAATCTTTCAGGCCATCCACTTGCCTGGGCGATCATTCGTGGCACAACCCACTTTGGCTTTTCTGTGCACCTTTCTTGGTGGTCCGAACATAGTTTTCAAATCAAGGCTCCGAAGCTTCTCGCCTTTTGCTAGAATGCAGCCGTCTAGCTCTGTCGGCTATCTGGTAATTAATGTGCCTGCCCTGTCGATATGGCATAAATGGTGCTACTGTACCGATCAGAGATAAACATCGGTTTGACAGTGTCTTCTGCAGGTTCTCGTGCACAGAGTCATTGCCCAGATGCTCTTGGTGGAACAAGCAAGCAGCCGAGATGTACGCTTAGCTGCTATTGCGCCCGACTCTTGGAAACGGCATCTAACTATCACCGCTGCGCATGTTTGACAACCACGCTCTACACTTTCCAATCGGACGCTTGCTACAGCTGTCCATTCAAAATTGCAGCTGGCTTGGGTCCTAACAGACTCTGCAATTCCAAACAGGGGGTTATTCTTGGTGGAGCAAGCCAATGGAGCTTTTGGGTTGAGCCCAGCTGGTTGAACATGTACATCAATATCACGGATATTCATGCCCGGGTGCTGCAGTGGTGAAAAGCGTGAACGGCTCGTTGGGTCAGCTTTGGCTAATAATGACTGATGAAGGGAAAGACGACGCTGCAAATTACACACATGAGGATGCTGGCACGTCTCCGTGCCACAGTAGGTTCGATGCAACTTCGAGTCCTGTTAGCAGCCAACACATCAACTTCGACGCTCTCCTGTGCCTTCTGGTCCAAAGACAGCTCCATCATCTCCACGTGTTCCAAAGCGCTGCGGACCCTGGCGCTGCCACATCTGTATGTCTGGGGCACCCGAACGCAATCCAGAATCGTTTCCCTCTTCGTCGCGCTTCTTGTCGGATCCGAGATTGTGAGTTTTACTGGCAGAAATATATCACGCAATATTCTCCAAGCAAAGCTGCACGGGTACAAGTGAAACATTGTGCTTGCAGCTGTCTTGTACAGCTGGGTCCAACCAATTACTGACCCGGTACATTTAGGGTCCTTGACTATTTTGGGTTTCGGCCCTACGGGCCTTCTCGCCCTTCCTTTCGTTTCCAGTTTTTTTGCCGGCCCGGACAGCTCCAACCCGGACCAAGGAGCCAGCAAGCTGGGACATACCGTCCAGCAGACTGCCCATCACTGTCTCAGCTTTGCATCACCAGCAACCACAAGACCGGCATACCATCCAGCCGACTTGCATGGACCCAATTGCCAGAACCAGCAAGAGGGCCAAGAGTAAGCGCAGACAGACTACCCCGGACCAGGAAGTGGCGCAGGCAAAGGCCATCCAGCCAACCAGACAGGCCATTGAACCGGGACCAACTCGCGGACGGTGCGCACTGTTAACGCAAAAGTGGAGTCATAGCTTGTTCGTTCCACCGCTTTACCGCTCTCGACATCCAGGCGCATTTGTGTACCATGGCTTCTGTGGATCACAACCTGCTGCGACTTATACGCAACAAAGACGAGCTCGGTCGAATTTCAGTGGCAGTATGCGGGAGTGGATGCGTCCAATTCCTGATCCCGGCTTGGACTGCCCCTCTGCTCTGATGCAAAAGACCGGTACTGCCAACATGACTTGGGTGCAGCATCTGGCTCTGGAGCATTCGCCATCGCTGGCGCTTGGCAAGCGTCGTTTTTCGAATGTGCCGTCATCTGCTGCATCTACCGAAAGTAACAGAGAGGCTGAACTTGTACAGCAGGGGTCCAAATGCCAGCTGCGGACTTGATTTTTCTTGGGAGTGACTCATGCGCATTAGCTTCGATTTGCATCTCTCGCAAAAGGCGAGCGTGAGTGGACAACAAGCTCAATTCTTTTCCTAAGCAGTGCTGTCGCAGTAAATCAGTTCCGCTGCCGCACTATTTGCGGTAATTTGTAACAGGCTTCATAAGACCATATAAGACCCTTCCGTCCATGCCTGCTGAACGTCCCCCGATGCAAGGGCTAAACACCCATGATGGCTTTCTCCTGCCCTGTTGTGAGCACAGGCAATGCCTTTGGACAGGTTTTGTCTGTGCAAAACCGGCAGATTGTGACCCGGGCGGCCGGGTCCCGTGTCTGCAGAAAGGTTTGTGCATGGTGATGCCAGGTTGCTGGCTTTGTGGCTCGGAAGATTCGTGCTCGAGTTGAACCTGTTTGGGGTTGAGGCGGGTACATGTCCGATCAACTTGTATTGACGTGTTTGCACCGATGTGCCTTCCTGTGGATTTGCAAGAAGAACGTCGATGGCAAGGTTTGCGCTGTCTTGCGGCATGCACCTGTCCAGGGCACTTACTATGTGAGCAGTCGCTCAGTTGTTGCTACAACTGCACATCCCTCAGTCTGCATAGGCCTAAGCTGTCCCTGCACTCTTGCCTAACCGTCACAGCCCGAGGTTACGCAGGGCGGGCGAGCAACAACCAACATTCAAGAGAATGCACAGATACGCGTCGAACTCAGACGGTCGAGCAGACGTTTTTGCCATATTCTGAGTATATTCTGTTTGCTATTGTAATAGTGTGCAAAGCTTGCGCTCAAGCAGCCGGTAAGGCACCAATCTGTGGAATCCGGCATCGCCAGGGCCTCTAAGAAGAGCGTCATTCTTTGCGGTTTGTTTTTCACGTGACTGCCCAAGGAACAAAATGTGAGACGCGAGAGGGCGAAGTCGTCACAAGCGTCAGAAACGGCATGAAACGGCCGGACGCGGAAGACTCCAAAAGTCCGGTTCGACGGATTGCGTCGTGCCGTGCAAAGGCACTGGCTTTGCTGCACGGCGACGCTGCGCCGGCTCGGTTATTCCTGCGGCGAGCATGCAGTAGGACAGTCTCGTCTTGGCCTGCGCCGGCATCAGATTGAATGGCAACTTGGGCAGAGCGGAGAGCCTTGGAGTCGCAGCCAGAGGCGACAGAACATGTTACAGCTCGAGCGCAAACTCGGGAAACCGCCTTCTTGCAATGATGTGTCATACTGTGGCGCTTTTTGAATCCGTTGAAGATGTCATAAGCTGTCTGTGGTGCGAGTCTCTCTTGTTTTGCACACCGCAGCCTTCAGAAACCTTGAGTGCCAGCACCGGAGCCAGCCTGGTGTAGTAGAAATGGTGGTGCTTCCTGGAGGCATAGAGACGTCGCTCACTGACTTCAAGCTCTTGGTAGAGACTAATTCCAAGATAAAGTTGGACGACAGGTCATCCCTTGCAAACACACCTGGCCTGGCAGGTGACGGATGATGTCATGGTGCCTCGGCATCTTGGTAGTGATCATGCATCAAGTGTGGAATCTCATGACTGATCTTCAATCTACAACAACGGGTACATTCCTGCCCTGCACGAGGCCGGTGTGCTAGGGATGTTGCTGGGTCCAAATGGCCAGCATCTCAGCATCAGAAGAGGACTTACAGGCTAGCTGAAAACATGCAGTAATGTGCTGCTGAGGATGCGTATCTTCTGATCCTTCTCCTCTGCCTTGGAATACTTCTGCTTGCGGCGAGGGCACGTGAGGGAATAAACAAACCGTATGTTCCGGAGTCAGTTTGTCGAGTGGCAACGAATCTGCAGGCAACCCGTCGCATTCTTTATCGAGCCTGTGCGCCCAGAAGCCTTGCCCTTCGAAGGACATCCTGGCTTGCGACTGAGAAGTCGTGAGAACTCAGAAAGTGCTGGAGGGTTGGCTTCACTGTTTGGGAGCAAGAGGCAGCTTTGATTTGTTCACCGGACCAAGTGTTGAAGCACATGCCAGGAACTGCACTAATCAGCTTTGAACACCACAGCACCACATCGAGAAAAAACAAATTGCTGACTGCAGGCGAGATCTTTGTTTACTTCGATCAGATCGGTGCTTTTCCTGGATTCAAATGCGACTGTTGAAACTCAAGCATGAATTTCGAGTCAGACCGGTCTGAGGCTCTCGGCCTGGCCAGCTTTGGAAGCAGCTTTTGAGGTTTCCCGGTCCCTGCCCTAGTCGGTTTGATGATGTTTGATGCTGCGATTTCAATTATGCTGGGTTCCAAGACTGTGTGCGACAGTGAAGTGTCTTGGTGGGGCAAATCTTGAGATATCCCTGCAGATTGCAGCCCGAAACCACAACCAAACCTTCAAACCCGCACCAAGACCCATGACCAGCGCACCAAAACGACCCCAACTCTCACCAAGAAGTTGCTGCAGTCACCAAGCTTCCAAACCACAGACTTGGCAAGAACAAGCGGAATACTCGCAGCTGCACAGCGACACAACGGTCGAATCCTTGACAACTCAGCTCTTTCTCAGGATGGTGTCGTGGTGTACCAAGACTCACCGCTAGTGTCCGTAGTGCCGCCTGGGCAAGTCTTGGTCATTCATGAAGCAGACCAGGCTCCTCTAGAAGCCATTGCAGGTCGATAAGTGTTCGGATGGAAACCCCCAGCAACTGTTTCTTAGCTTGGTACAGCAGCAGAAACATGAAGTCCTAGCCGATGTCCAGCCATGTCCTCAGCTGCAGACGAGCCGTCGGCCAAGGAGACGCAGACGTTACCACCACCTACCCATGCTGCACATTCGCTGAAACGTTTTGAAGCTACTTGCTTTGCATGGTCTTGGCAGGAGCTTCGACAATGGCGGCGACGCAATGCGCTCTTGCATCCTGAGGCATGGCTTCCAGGTTTGTTTCTTCTGAAAGCCACCGCGTCGACATGTCCTTGCATATTCCAGATCTTGACCTTGACACTTGTGCTCCACCACCTTTTCGGGTTTAGGCTTTGCTTGCCACTAAACATGTCCTGTGAGCACGAAGCTGGCTGGACATGCGCGCGCTGCAGCTGGGCCGGATCGAAGCGCCAGAGTCTCTGCGCCGCTGGGCTTTGTGATCCGAAAGCACGAATGTAGCGAAAGCTTGACGCTTGCAACTTCCAAAACTGCAAGACGCACATCCAGGTACCGGGCGCCACGTTGCAGCACCGTTTCTCCATTGGCGAAGTGGTGAAACGTGGCTTGGAGGCCCGCGATCGCGCTTTTGACAGTCTCTGGCGGCTCATGAATGCGTGATTGCGTCGCAGGACTTGGTGACCTTGGGCTGCAGCCCATCTCTTGTAGGTGACAAGAAATCTGCCTCTTCAATGGTTTCGCAATCTTCAGGACGATGGACTTGCATTTACAGTTGATGAAGGGGGGTTATCAGACTCAGAACATCTAAAGAATTTCAATGTACTCCTGCTACAAGTAGTGTCAGGGTTGAGGTTTCAGGAATCAGGGTTTAGGTGAGGTGAGGTCAGGTGAGGTCAAGCCAGGCAAATCAGGTTCAGATCAGATCAGGTCAGGTGAGATCGTATCAGATTCAAAAAACCGCGGCTCAGATCAGACAGTCCAGGTCACAGCAAGTCAGGTCAGGTCAGGTCTGCTCAGGTCAGCTTAGGTCAGCTCAGGTCAGGTCAGTGCCGGTCAGATCAGATCCTTGTTGCGCGTGCTCTTCCGAGGTGACAGGGAATGGAAGTTCCGGAGGACAAATTCATTGACGTTTGTGTTTGCTCCTGTATCCACATCCGGTCCAAGGTTCGTAGCCTTTGGTCGATAAAGCACAGTCGGTCGAGAACGTCGGCAGTGTAGATTCCAGAGATACTTGACACCTCTGTTCGCGAGTGGAATCGTTCATGGCAAGGACCGCCGGACATGCAATGCTCTCCGGGCCGAGCGAGCAAAAAAAGTTGGTGCACTTGCATTTGTTTTGGTGCAGCCCCCGTCGGCTAGGTGCGTGTTCTGCTCGCTTGGTGCGTGTTTCGGTTGTTTTGGTGAGCGTTAATTTTTGCAACCCTTCCCTGCATACGAACCCCCCCCCCCCCCGAGATTGTCTGCCACTGACGGGTTTCATTGTTTGGTGTCCTGACAGGCACTGGCTTGGCTGTAATGTCTTCACTCACACTTCAGCTGCGATCATTTGAACGGCAGCCAGAGTCACTGCTGCCTTAGACCTTAGAGTTTTGGATCTTTTTCTGTCCGGCTGCATGAAATTGTCATGTACCATTGCCTGTAGCGGCGAGGGAGCGTGGCATGCGTTAGAGCCAAAGCTATTGTTGGCATGTTACAATGTTGCAATGAAAGCGGGTGGGCAACACTGCTTAGCCAGCACGGATTCCGACTTAGACGTGCCAGGCCTTGAAAACATAGATACAGATGCAGAAAGACTGCGACAACTATCGAAATGTAATCCGTCGAATTATGGTAACGCCAAGACTGTCGTGAATAAAGTATCGTGACGAAGGAAAGGCAGGTGTGCCAGCACGGAAAGCCGAAGAGGCCCCGGAATAGGCGACAAATGACCGCCATAGGCTGGAATGGGTGGCCATCCACGGAGATCCGCCCGTTGCCGAAGTTCGACCTCCAACCAGACTCAGAGTGCCTCCCTCCACCAGCACGACTGCAGAGATGGTGAGATGATGTGAGGATGGAGACTCGGTGAGATGCTACCAATGGTACTTGGCCCTCTGATTTCTCGCAACTCGCCAACAGGTACAAGTCCCAGCCGTGCTGGTAGATCACTCGCAACTCTGCCTTCAGGACGTGTCGGTGTAGCAGTGTAGCGTACCCGATCTTAAAGTCACTGAACATTTCTCTGAAGATCGACTGAAGGATCTTGCCGACGTGGAAAGGCATAACGTGGCCGAGACCTGAGACCTCATGCCGCTGCCATCACAAGAAGGTTGTGCCCACGTCAACGGGACACAGACTGCACATCGTGTTGGCGCAGGTGTGGCAGAGCTTCTCCTCCTTCAATGCACTGTTTTTCCACGGGCAGCTGCAGGCACGGGAGACATTTGAAGACAGCGCCCCATCATGTGGCACATTTTTTGAGCATGTGTGCGGCCGAGTGTGATAAGACATATTGGGGCGATGCACTTGTCGGTGGACGCGGGCCACTCGTTGACGGACGGGTGATGGCTTCCGACCTTCACGAGGTCGATGACATTTGCTTTCGAGCATCAGTGCCAGGCACATGACAAGATCCGTGACTTGCGATGGGGCACGTGCGGCCTTGGCCAGGATCGTTGGATGCAGCACAAGGGGCTGAGGCCGCTCGGCTGCCGCCGACGGGGCTCGTGCAGTGGTCGGTTGCACCGGAGGCCGCCGTGCGCTATGAGTTTTCCGGTGATTTCACATCAGCAACGCCGTGACCCCAGTGCGATTCAACGATTCGTCTTCTATTGATTTGCCCCAGGTTGTGGATCGAATTCATATGGCCGTGTTGCAAATCGTGGACCCTTATGAGGCCAGCAACACATCTGCTAGTGCGATGTTGCTTCTCGAAGGTGATACCAAGCAATGCAGCACTTCAGACTCGGCAAACGGCATGGTACCGCAAGCAGCACTGATGTTTCGTTGTGCAGCTTACAAGGAATGAATCGTAGAAGCTATGTGCACAGGACGGCGTCAGTGCTGCTGCATGAGATGGTACACGTCTGGCACGACTCGAGCTGGACAAGGCCAGGCGGCCAGGAGATGAGTGCTAGGTCTGTCGCATTCACGTCGGTTCATGTGCGTTCATTCGGGCGTATGAACTGACGTTTCGGGTTCATGTTTATGTTCACCCTCGCGGTCATTTGCCCGGATGTCTGAGCATTAATGTGGGGTGCACCGGGAATCCTCTCAGCAACCGAGGGAACGGGTGTTATTCTTGCTCTTGGTGCTGCTTCGCCGGCAAACCAGCAAATGAATGAACGGCCCGTCGGGTCAAAAGCAAAGCACCACCCCAGCACCCACAGCGTGTTCATTGTGTTTGCTGTTGGTGCTTTGTTGCCGTTTGGTGCGCGGAACTTGTATGTGGTTTTTGTTGCTATTGCTGCTGCTGTTGTGGGGGGGGGGGGGGGTATTTCTTGTCTTACTGCGGGAGGGTGTGGTCTTTCTTTGTTCTGCTGTTGCCAACGGGTGCTTAGCAAAACCACCCCCCGCCTGCACCGCCCGCATCAACACTAAAATCACTAAAAATCAAAACACTCTTAACCGTCCTGACCCCCTCGGAGGGGAGCCCGGGGCTCTTTCGACTTGGCCTCGGGGGCGGAGCGTTCAACTCAGAACCTGGTACAGCTTAAAGAGCGTGGCAAGCCGCCGGTGTGCATGGCAGCGATATTTTGCCGTCTGAGCCATAATTGGCACTGGCCAGGGAAGCAAAAAAGTAGTATATATGTAATATATGTTAAAGCATGTGATGTGAGATCAACAAAGCCGAGGTTGAACGTCGTGAAACTCTCCTGGGGTCCGAACATGAACGAGCCCCCCTCTCTTGGTCCCGTCGTTTGTGGAACCAGTTTGGCAACAAAAAATTCCACCATTCGCTCAGCTGAATCGTGAAGCAGACAGACAAGAGGACTGACTGCTCGTCCAACCCAAATGGGAAAATGCAGCTTTCCGCGGTCTGCGGTTCCGCAACGTACTGGCACAATTTTGCAACTTTCATACTCCTTCCACTTTGCACATGAATCTAGTCCCGAGCCAGATACTGTTCGTTGTTGTTGGCACACGTGATGTTACCGGGGTCTCTTGATTCGGAGTTGAGGCAGCAAAAGCTGAAGTCAATCTCTCTACACTCCCGAAACCTTCCGTCAGCACGAGAAACCATTCCATGCCTGGTGTCATGGTGCGGAGTAGAACTTCTTATGATTGCTCGAGATCAGTTCTGCAACCTTCACGAAAAACTATTGCGCTTCCACAACCAGCCCCATCTACACGCATTGCCGTTGAAATCAAGCAACCCCATCCACTGTGCTATGAGATCTCATTCCAAGTGGCGAGAATGGCGATCAGGTCCAGGTTGTTGAGGGCAGCCATTGTCGCAAGCCAGTGCCCTGATATTCTGGTGCCCACTTCTGCTTTCGGGGTAGTGCTCACAGCATCCGCATTCCCAGAAGCATGGCAAGGCAACCCTAATCAGCTGGGGATGGAGCATGGATTCGGTAAAGAATGAGTGAAAATTGAAAATCCGCTGTGCTTGAATTGGGATCTCGCATTCGTACATGACTCCTGTCAGCTAACTCACGAAGTCCGTTGCTATATTGATCGTTTTCTTGCCCGTGCGACACTACCATGGCAGTCTAAGCAATCCAACTCAGCTGCGATGATACAAGCCCAGAGCCGACCGCAAAGTGCTGTTGCTTCTTGTTTCCTTGTCACCTGTGGAAGGGGACTGTGGGGAACCAAGGCCTCTGTTGCGTTCAGAGATTTGCTCACTGTAACTAACGACTGAAGGATGCTGCACTGGATCCGTGCTTGCGTATCGCGGCTTTCAGAGTTTCAGCTTGTGCCAAACAATCGCATTGCTTGCCCGGAGATACAACAGAGACAGACACATGCAGACATGCAGTGGCAGGTCCGATCAGCATTCGACATCTCACTCTGCCACATTCCTGCGGACTTGCTTTGGATGCCGTATGGTGATGTGCCTGTTTGTGGACATATTGGGCCTTGTCGGATTTCACCTTGTGCGAGGATGTGCGCTGACTTGAACCAGATGTGCCAGGATGAGGACATGGTTGGGGTCAGAGAGGGCAGTGCGGCACAGTGTATCGTGTCTCGAGGACCTTCCCTTCTTTCCCAACATTTTCACAGAGTCATGGGTTCTTCTTGGCCGTGGGCACAGAGGTTGTCTTTATGGAGCATTCAATCATATTGCCGATAGCAGACTGAGCCATCTAGACAGCCAGCTCTGGTCCATACCCTAGACTGGCCCTACACTTGCATGATACCGAGTGCATGCTTGCATGGTACTGATCACATGAAGTTGCAGTGATTCAGTTTCTGACGATCTCGGCGACTTTGGCGCCTTCTGCGATGGACAGCCAGAGGGCGATGTCGCACATCGCTGGATGGATCTCCTCAAAAGAGACGGACATTTCAAAGGCCATCCAAGGCGAAAGCGCTCGCATCGTCCCATCGTGCTTGCATGGAGCTCACGAGCCAGGCAACTTGCTTGGCGACCTGCAGGAGCTTGGCATCAGCCTAGTGGATGCCATTGCACAGCCGACGAGTTTCTAAGCTCCACACTGCAATGTATGCAATGTTGCGTCTTGACGAGGCGGTCAAGAAGCTCCTCAATTCTGTTCATATACAACAGGCACTGCACTTTGGCTCTTGGCTTAGCTTCAAAGATTACCTTTAAACCGTATCAGTGTTTAAGAAGTGAAGATCGATGGACATCAGTCTCGCATGGAGCGAGGTGGTGCGAGTTGAGGGAGCCGGGGTGGGAGGCGTACAGGGTGCAAGAGCTGCAAGCCCGGCACCTGCTGACCAGGCTCCATTGCATCCTGTTCATGCTCATTAAACCGAATGCGGCGCACAGGGGTTCGGGCGTGCTGTGCGCGGGCCATATTCCCGCACCCCTATTCATCGCACTATTGCATCAGGCTTTTGACTCCTTGATCACAATGGCACTGCAAGCTGTTAAAGATGAGAGTTTCCATTGGGGCCGGACGGCTGATTCTGGCGTTCACGACGCATAGTTTTGAACCTGGAAAGATTTGTCTGAGCAATACATGCGAAGAATGAGCTTGTTATGCCGCACAAATGAAGTCATCCATGTCACACAGCCGTGGGAGCCTCAGACTTTTCTTCCCACCGATCATTCCCTTTTCCCATTGTGATGGCAACATGGGAGGAATTTATATCCGGTGTTGAGCAATCACCTCCATCTGCTGAGATTCGCAATAGGGTGGTGAAAGCCTTTACGGATGATCTGAGAGCTGCTACTCCCTGGGATGCTGAAGGGCTCTCTGAAGACTCCTTCAACAGTTTACTGCAGGATTCTCCTCCTGCCCTGGCCCTTGCTAGAAGAACGTTGAGAAACGTGGAAGCAGCAGCAAAGGCTAGAAGAGTGCAAGTGACACAGTCCATGAGCTTGACAAGTGCCGCCGGGGTATCTGCAAGTGCCAGAGCATTGGCGGCCGCCATGTCGCCGTTGAAGACGGCAGATGCCCAGGATTTGCTGAAGAAGGCCCACTTGCCAGGCTTGCAGTTCCACTTGCAGCCAGACCAAGCTCTGTTCGATGTGCTCCAAGCGCACACCGATGAAGCGCGGAAGACGGGAAGAATTCCTTTCCATTTCGTTGACCTGACGGCCAAGGATACGCTGCCGTTGTGGGTGCCAAGTGACGGGGTGGGAGGCAAGTTCTCTTTGCGCGAAGAGGAAGAGTTAAGCCTGGCTAGCAATTCTCCGATTGGGAATTTGGGTGATCTGACAAGGGTGCTAAAGAGCGCTACGTCTACGACCAGGTTCTTTCGGTCAGTTCCGCAGTGGACGGCAGCATTTTGGAGATGGGCGGTGGCGGCCATTTCTGCAGAGCACATTACGTTGGCACAAGTTCTGGCTCATCAGGACGTGGTGTTGTCGATTTGTGAGCAAGAGAGGCTCAGATCTCGACCGCCATATGCGGGCTTTTTGTACGATGAAATGGCGAGAAGACAATGGGCTCGCAGAGCGGAGAAGAAAGATCCTTCGTTCGACCTCACCGCTGAAGCGCAGAAAGTTGACAAGGATCTGAAGGAAGTGGTCATGCAGAGGCTCGGGACAGTTCTGCGTTTGGCAGAGCTGGAGCACGATGTGATGGCAACTGCTTCAGGATCCAGGGCAGGAGAGCAGCAGTTGTCTCAGCAAATTGCTGCTGCAGAGGCAGCGCAGAGGAAAGCGGATGCTGTTACGAAGAACTTGGCATCAGCTCAAAAAGACATCCTTGCCAAAGCCGCAGCTGCAGCAGCAAAACCGACGAAGGAGAGCGAGGAGACAGGTGAGAAGCAGCTCACAGGCAAGCAAAAGAAAGCGCAGAAGTGGTTCCTGAAACAGAAGGAGCGGCGAGAGCAGCAGCAGTGGAACCGTGACAAGCAGAAAGGGTCTTACTGAAGTCGTGAAGCTGTGGAGCTTGCTAGTTCCATCCTGGAGCCGATTCCGCCAGCGTTGGCGGATTTGCCCGGGGTGGGCACGATCGCAGAAACTGCTGGCCAAGATACGTTTCTTGAGATTTTCTCGGGTGACTGCGTATTGACGTTGGCCATGTCATTGACTGATCTAAAGACTATCCTTCCGTGGGACCTGCGTTTCGGAGCTGAGTTTGATGTTTTGGAACATGGCGACTTAATTTTACAAAAGTCAGAAGCAGGTGCGCTGTCTTGGGTGCATCTGGGAACTCCTTGTCAAACCTTGACATGGGCTAGGCGGCCTCAGTTACGAAGTACTGTGCGCCCGTTTGGTTTGTCAGAGCTGTCTAGGCGCCAGCTAAAGCTTGTTGCCAGAGGCAACGAGCTGGCGTTGTTTTCCCTGAAAGTGTGCCAGTGCCAGGTCAAAAGCGGCAACTTCTTTTCAATTGAGAACCCTGAGCTGTCGTGGTTGTGGATCCTCCCTCCAATGATTCAGCTGAGAAGGAGTCAGGGAGTCGGTACTGTGAGGGTTCTGTTTTCAGACTTCCAGGTGCCTTTCCACAAGCCTACAGTGTTCGTGCATAACTCTGCTTGTTTGCATGAGTTGGCGAAGGGTGAGTCGTCTTGGCAAGGTCGCACAGTTAAGTTGCGAGGTCTGGCCAGGTACAATGGAAAACTGCAGTTTCGGACCCGTTTGTCACAATGTTATCCGCCTCTCCTTGGCATCAAATTTGCAGGTCTGGTGAGGCAGACCTTGTTGGATCAGCGAGAGAGCGGAAGTTGGGAAGCGTGGTCGTCATGCGTGGATGCTATGTCATTCCAGCTCCCGGACAGTTTGCGCATTGCTGAGGCGGAAGTTGTGGCGAACTGTTGTGGCGATTGGATGTTCGTCCCGCATGGATTGGGAGCAATGAAGGGGTTGTCACCACTTGAGCATGTTGCTTTCTCATTGTCTGTATCCCACCCGTCTGAAAGTCGGAAGCAGCTTGAAGCGACGCTAAAGGATGCAATTGAGTTCGAGTGTGGGCATGAAGTTGGTGAAATTGATGCTTTTCGTTGCTCTACTCTCAGTAATTTCTTGAGACTGCACGCAAGCTTGCAGCAGGAGCACCTTGAATGGGTGCGTCAGGCACCAGCTGCGTTGCAAGGGCATGCTGCAAAGATACACGGCCCTTTGTGGAAGGTCGTGTTGCAACAGTGTGGCATGCCTTGTGAGCAGTTTTTGCATGACTTGCAGTTTGGTTTTCCCCTCGTTGGTGATTTGGCAGCATGTGAAGGAGAAAGCGTGGCTTGCCAATTTGAGGCCGCAATTACTGTTGAGGAGCTTGTGAACAGTCGGCATGATATCAATGAGAGGGTCATTGCGTCAGTGAGCGAGTTGCCTTTTTCTTGTGATATTTTGAGTCAAGCTTTGCAAGATTCGGAACAAGGTTTTATGTCGACACCACGGGCCTTTGCTCCGGGTGATGCTTCACATCTGTCTTTGACGAGACGGATCCCTGTTAGAGAGGAGCGCTCGAAAGGTTGGAGGACCAGGGTGGTCGACCATAGCACTGAAAGTATGGTCAATGCTGCCACCGTTCCTTGCGACAGAATCAAACATCACACGTTGGATGATTTGGCGGACATGGTAATGTGCTTCTTCGAAAGTAGCTGCCAGGTGAGCTTGTGGAAGGCTGATATTTCACAGGCATTCCGCCGTGTCCCCATCAGGACTGAACATATGCAATTTGCATGGACCGTGTGGATGCACTTAGGTTGCTTGCTCGTGGCGCAGCACACAGGTATGCCCTTTGGCACCGTGTCAGCAGTTTACGCTTGGCACCGTGTTGGTTTCATGTTGTGTCATGTCGTGCGGGTGTTGTTTTTGTGTCCAGCAGCCAGATACGTTGATGACTTTTTCGGAGCATCACGCCGTGGTGTTCGTTGGCATGCGGGACGTGTCCTTGCAGTGATCTGCAAGTTGCTTGGTTTTCCCGTTGACGACGATAAATCAGCAGAAAACGACATACGGTTGATAGTCCTGGGCGCCGAGTGTGAAGTTGATTGGCCAAGGCGTCAGTTACGCACTTGCGTTGCCCCGGCAAAGGCAGCGAAATACAGATGCCAGCTGCTTGGTGTCATAGCTGGCGGAGTGCTCACACCAGGTGACGCTTCCAAGTTGGCTGGTCGCTTGTCCTTTGCTGTGACAGTGTCGGGCAACAGGGTTGGTCGAGCATTCATAAAGCCGTTCCATGCTCAGGCAAACCAACCATTGTTCAACAATGCTGTTTCTCCCTTGTTGAGGCAGGCATGCAGTTGGTTCCTGCAGTACCTTGAACACTGTCCCACTTCCGTGCGTCTGCTCGCCCCGTTGACGCGGTCACGAGTCGTTTCGTGGACCGACGCGTCTGGTGAGTCACGGTGGGTGGCTGCAGTGTTGTACTACGAAGGAACGTTCTTATGGACACGAGTGCGCACGCCCGATCGAGTGTGGCAAATGCTATTGCCGAGGGAGGATCACCAAATAGGTTTTCAAGAGTTTCTCGGCGTTCTTTTGGCCTGGACCACATTCAACAATTTTCTGCGAGGGAGTTTGTGGATGGCCTTTGTAGATAATGACTCCGTTCTTCATGCTATCACCAAAGCAAGCGGAGGAACCGCAGAAACTTCTTTGTGTATAGGGCGGTTGTGGCTTGAAATAGCTGTAGCTGGAGCTGATCTCCACTTGGGCCGGGTGGAAAGCGCGGCGAATGTCGCAGACGGTCCTACGCGAGATTCTTTCCAATTCCTGGCTAATTTGAAAGCCACGTGGGTCGAACCCAAGCTGCCGCTTTGGCTAGAGAACTTCTGGGAGATTCCGTCTGCGGGATAGTGTGGAAAGACGAGGGTGTGAGTCAGTTCAATTTTTTTTTTGTCTCATGTCAGTTAGCCTTGCAACTATTGTACACTTGGCAGCATGAAGGCTCCACAGTGCGCAGAGTGGCTAGTGCACGTTGCCATGCTGTGCTGGGTGACACTGCGGTGTCGTTGCCCAGCCATGGTGTGCGGGGGCGTCTGCTGCGTCATATGAACGGGCAAGATCACGCGATCTGCAACCAAGTCTGGCTGGCCCAGAATTGGGTTCATGAGACTGTGAAGGCATTCACGCGCCATTTTGGCGATCAGCTGGCTCGTCAACTGCGGGCAGCCGAAGCATTGCAAGTTAGTGCTTTGGTGCTCCAGCGTTCGGGTGCAGGCGTTGTTCTTCGATCTGAGGAAGTCTGGCAGATGTTGCCCCGCGAGTGGGAAGCCAGACGGATTGCACTGTTGAAGAGGTGGAAGGACATTTGCCAACATGACACGAAGAATGCGAAGGGACCTGGGGTGAAACCCTTTGGCAGCCATAAACCCTCCGTCTTTTTGCAGAAAGTCTTAGACCTGCGCGAGTCACTGCGCCAGCTAGACAAAGCGGATGACACGCAGACGTGGCATCATGAAGGTGCATTAGTGCTCATGTCGAAAGGGTTCGAGTACCTTCATCAGTTGGACGGCTTGCACCGGCGGGACATTGCCCGTTGGTCTGATAACCAGAGGGTGCAAAGTTTATTAAGCCTTGCAGTCACTTCTGTGAATGAATCTGCTGAGTGTAAGAGGCAGAAGCGTTACCATGCGTTGGAGTCTGCCCAAGCTGGAGCACTATCGGCGGCTGACGTCGCAGATCAGTCCCGCAATGTTGAGGCGCAGTGTCCCGCGTGGCAAAGTGGAGGGCCTCGGGAACAGATTACTGCTCTGGGGAATATGGACGAAGACTCCCGGTTGTTGGCACTGGAAGCACGGGCAGCCGAGCTGAAAACGCAGACGCAGAGAAAAAGCTTGCCCTCAGTAGCATCTGGCCTCAGGTGTTGGCATTCTTTTGCCCAACAAGTGCTGCAATATCGTGATGAGGAAACTCTCCCGCCGAAGTGCGCGAGACACGTTGTGCAGTTCGTGACGATTTTTCGAAATCCAGGGACTGCCAGGAATTATGTTTCTTATCTGCGCTGGGCTTGCGAGTTTCATCGTTTAGATACCAGCTGGTGCGACCAGGAAGTTCAGATGGTTATTCGAGGGCTTGAGAAAAGCTATGTGGCAAGCATTTCAGGCCAACTAATTGACCGTCCGCTTTTGACAGAACAGCTGGTGACATTGCTTGTGCAGCAATGCGATCGCACACTTGGTTGGGGCCAGATGGGGGACCTATTTTCAGTCGCATGGCAGTTTTTGCTGCGGGTGCCAAGTGAAGGATTTCCAATCCAGTTTGGTGCACAAGAAGACTTGTGGTGTCTGCCTGAAGGCCGTCATTCTGCCATAGTAGTGGATGCGAGTTTTTGCACCCAGCTAAGGCTCCGAACTCGGAAGAACAGGCCGCGTGGTTCCCTGTTGGTCCGGCCCTGTTGTTGTAAGTCTTCTGCTCTCAGCCCCTTGTGTGTGGGCCACCGATTGGCTGAAAGATCATCACAGGTCTGCGCAGGTGAAAGGCTGACTGCCATGTCACCGTCTGAGGGACTCAAGGTTCTCCACAAAGTTTTGGCAGACCTGGGCATCGCCGGACCCTCCAGGTATACATGGAAAGCCTTCCGGGCGGGGAAGGCAACTTGCATGATGGCACAAGGCCACACTCTGCCTCAAGTCCTTTCTGCTGGAGAATGGAGGAGTCAGGCGGTGTTGAAGTATGTTGACGAAGATGTCATCGAAAACGCGGCTTTCTTGAGAGCGATTGAGTCTGACGAAGATGCCTAACAAAAGATGCTGCGTTGGGTGTCAGTAGGCAACGTTGGGAACGAACCCTTACCGTGGACTGCACGGTCATTCAAGAGCCAAGTGTTGACTGTGACTGTCCGTGCTGTGTGAAAGGCAGCATGTCAGCAGTCCTCTTGAACAAGGGGGGCTTCAGATTCCGAGGTACTGCTGTGAACCCCAATGCAATCACAGTGCCGGCAAAAGATTCACATTGCGGGAATCGGCCGGGGTTTTGTTAGGTCTTCGGATTGTTTGGATTGGGTCATTTGAGGAGTGGACATTTTGGGTCTGAGGCAATTGTGACGGAAATTTGTGTGAGCAATACATGCGAAGAATGAGCTTGTTATGCCGCACAAATGAAGTCATCCATGTCACACAGCCGTGGGAGCCTCAGACTTTTCTTCCCTCCCTATAAACCCACCCAGAAAAGATGCTGGCATGGTCGGAACGAACCCTTAACCGTGGACTGCACGGTCATTCAAGAGCCAAGTGTTGACTGTGACTGTCCGTGCTGTGTGAAAGGCAGCATGTCAGCAGTCCTCTTGAACAAGGGGGGCTTCAGATTCCGAGGTACTGCTGTGAACCCCAATGCAATCACAGTGCCGGCAAAAGATTCACATTGCGGGAATCGGCCGGGGTTTTGTTAGGTCTTCGGATTGTTTGGATTGGGTCATTTGAGGAGTGGACATTTTGGGTCTGAGGCAATTGTGACGGAAATTTGTGCTCGTCATTCAAGAATAATTCCTGTTTTTTTGGGGGATGCAAGTCCATTGATTGAATCTCAACGTGGTGTCTGCCGGCGCCACGGATGCGCCACCGGCACTGGCCGCTGGCGAAGTGCGGCTTAGGTTCTGGGAGCAGTCTACAGAGTCCGTCTGGTGAACCGCCGTCAACCGCCAACCCAACGAGAGCACCACCAAGAATCAAGGAGTTCTGCAAAGCTGATGTTGTGGGTCCGCGTTCTGACAGGGACCTTCATGCTGTCTACCTTTACGTGGTGTCCTGGATCTGTGCGTAGATGTGTAAAGTGGCAGGGAGCGAACAGGGTTCGTAAGTTAGTTGGGCACTACCTGGCTTGAGTTCAGTCGTTCATATGGCTGAGCTGCATTGAGTGGTGATTGTTGGTCTTAATGTGGCCTCGGCGGAAAGACAACTCGACCGTACCAGGGATATTGCATTCATTCCCCTCAAAGTTCTCAAGGAGGATTAGTTCCACAGTAGAGGTGGGAAGGCATTGGCTTCAAGTGTACCTGTCACATGTTGCGATAGTTTGCCCCATGTGCATCGCCAAGCTAGGCTGCCGCGGACTGAGGTTATGACAAGCTGCAGTCATGGCGCCGCTTCATTGCCCAGGCTCTGTCAGATGCTTGGCAGATTAGGACTCGATAACATGTCGCCTGCATCGCCAACCAATTGAGCAGCATAGCTACCGTACGTTCGTTGCGCTGTGTGTTTGTCAAGACGCACTTGGTCCCGCTGAAGGATTATTAGCTCCGAGCTGTGTATGTTTTCACCACAGTCTGTCAAAGCGATCACGCCCCCATAGCATCTCAAAGTTGAAAGGGTTGTCGTCCGGCTGGGCAACGCTGCGCACGCGCACGGGACGAGTGCGCGAAGATCTGCGAAGTGTCACTAAGCGGCCTACTTACCCTTCGACAGATGCGCTCAAAAGAGCATGAGGCTAATTCTTGCAGTTATTTGCAGTTAATGGTCCGGCCACGCATGTTACATTCAGATTCCAGCACTGCGTTGATCCATACCTTCCGTCGCAGTGTAGCGAAATCAACCTAGCTGCCACAGAGACTCCAGCATCCACGTGCCGCTAGTCACATTACAGTAACGCGTTTCGTTCCATGCGTTATTCAGCATTTTCACTCGCTTCTACTCCTGGTTCTTGATCTATACCGCCTCAGTGCAGCAGTGACGTGGCAGACCGAACCCATACCATTCTCTGCTTCGTCACATTACCCGGATGATTCGTGGAGAGGGTCACGAGGCTCGCCGCACAGTTGGCCATGGGTAGCCTGCGGCCTGCAGGCTTGCATGCAGCGAGTTGCAAGCTCGCGCTCGACATCCGGTTTCGACGTGATCATAAGAGGAGACTACGATGCGATCTCAGTGGCAGGATCTGGCTGTTTCTGTGCATTGCTCATCCCTTCCGCCAACCTTTGTCGATCGAGGTGGTAGCTCGTCAAGCTGTCCTCGCTCAGTTGGCAGCACGCGGCGGCTTTGATGCTTCGATTGTTGCCTCTCCTTGGACCGCGTGGAAACAAGTGTTGTCTGTTCGATAACCTGCAGCGGCACATTTTCGCTGATGCTGTTAAACGATGTTCTTAGGCTTGCAGCAGCTAGGCCTTCGACACATTGGCATGCAGCATTGAACGGTGCTGCTGGTCGTGGAACGCACGAAACGTGGGCTCAGACTCTGATAGTGACGTTACCACAATTGCACTACGAAGCGGCTGGCATGGGCGGGCAACTCAGTCTGGGTGTTTCCTGATTGCCATGTTCAGCGAAGTTTGCGCGCTGAGTCCACTGAGGCATCGAAGAAATTCGAGTTGTGCCGGTATGTGGGCTTTGCTCCTGCTTGGCCCTGGTGATTTTCACTTGTGTTGCACTGCCGACTGCTCAGCTGGCAAGGCAATTTTTGGCACTGATTTGTTGAGGACTGCTCAGTCCAACCAAGGCCCATGTCCATCAAGTCGATGGAGCAAGGCAGAAACTCTGTGCAGCTGCAGTGGATGACGCAAAACATTCTCGACGAGGCACCAACATGAGATTGTTTGCAACTCTTTTTCTGTTCTCGGAAAGAGTAGTGCGTGCGTGCGTGCGTGCGTGCGTGCGTGCGTGCGTGCGTGCGTGCGTGCGTGCGTGCGTGCGTGCGTGCGTGCGTGCGTGCCTGCGTGCCTGCGTGCCTGCGTGCCTGCCTGCGTGCGTGCGTGCGTGCGTGCGCGTGGGTGGGTGGGTGGGTGGTGGGTGGGTGGGGTGGGTGGGGGGGTGGGTGGGTGGTGGGGGTGGGTGGGTGGGTGGGTGGGTGGGTGGGTGGGTGGGGGTGGGTGGGGGGGGGGGGTGGGTGGGGGTGGGTGGGGTGGGTGGGTGGGTGGGGGTGGGTGGGTGGGGGTGGGTGGGTGGGTGGGTGTGGGTGGGTGGGTGGGTGTGGGTGGGTGGGTGGGTGGGTGGGTGTGTGTGTGTGGGTGTGTGTGTGTGTGTGTGGGAAACCCAAACTACCACGGGACAGTGACGTTGAGAATAGCGATGTTGAGAATAAGAGAAGTGATCGTGGAGGGGGTGCCAGGAGAACAAGAGTGCTGGCACCAACGAAGACCGCTCTTGCTTCTCGTGATGGGTTCGTGGACGCACGAACCTGTACCTGCTCATGGCTTGTGACGTATGACAGTATACGCTGTGCATGGTGCCTTCATATTGATCTTCGCTGTGCAGTGCTTCTAATCTGTTTGCAGCGACTATGAACGAGACCCAGGTGGAAGGTTGCAGGTGCATCTTGGCTTTTTCGGTATTAAATCGCAGCAAGGCAACCAGAGACTCTTGAAGCCCCACCGACAACATTTTCCTTTGAAGTTTCTCATCGGAGTCATTTAACTCATTGATGAGTGAGAATTGACCACGAATGAACATGCTACCAGCGAAGCCTGGGTGTTCGAGTGTGAATTGGGCATGGCCTTATCCGTCACGGCGCCATTACGCTCTCGAGGCAGTATCCCTTGAAACAGTGCCCCATGTGGGACGAGTGATCCTTGGCTAGGTTCATAAGAGACCCCAAACATCAACAGACTGGGAAGCAATTGTCTTGAATCCGGAAAGCACATGCTGATCAAGAGGACCAGCGCAGTCCGATTGAACTCCCTTTGTTTTGAAATCCGCTTGAAGTCTCATGCATGTGCTAATGCAATGTAACGCAACGTAAAGCTGCTAGTGCAAGACCCTGGGCACTCATCACTCTTTTCTTTTGGTTTTCTTTTGGTCTTCTTGGGGTGTCTTTTAGTGTTACTTGGTGTAAAGACGCACGTAGCAGCCCTGCGACACAGCCATGGAGATCAACATACAAATCAAGAATGCGCAGCCAGAAGACCTGCTGCAGGCGTTTGCAGCACTGAGCGGAGGAGCTGCATCCTCAACGACAGCGGCATCTCCAACTGCAGCTTACACCTCAGACCAAGGGAGACCGCCATTGAAAAGAATTCGCAAAGAAGCCCGTGCCACGACGGCTGCAACAAGGAGATCCCCGAGCTTATTATTCAGTCAAGAAGAGCTCCAGGCATTGCAGGCAGCGAACCCACAGGGAGCAACGCAAGACTCCACAGCTGAGGACACCGAGCAGAGTGCAGTTGGATCTGGTGCAAAGGCAAAGCGGAAAGCTCAGCCAACACTATCAGCAACATCAAGTGCAAGACCCGCCAGACCCCTGTTGGTGCGAAAGAGACATATTGATTCCAGATCTCCGAGACGCAATTCCTCACGAAGGAGCCCCAGCGATTCAAGAACCACCAGACCGCGGGCGGTATTAAGATCCAGATCGCACACTCCCAAGACAAGATCCAGATCTCACACTCCCAGGACAACATCCAGATCTCGCTCCCCTAGGACAATGCAGCGCTCCAGGGCATCGGGCTTCAGCAGCACAGGCACTTCGACAGCACCAAATACGCATTCACAACGACCCAAGATTGACCCCAAGCTGTACGAGACTCCGCGGATGCCTTCAACGATTACATTCCACAAGAACCTCAAACAATTCAGAGTCAACTGGAGAGACATTGAGATTCCGCAGTTCCCCATACATGACTCTACTAAGCAGTATGTGGATGCACTTTGCGCTGCAGCGGAGTTCAGGATCAACAATGGGGTTCTCTTGGAGCATGACCTAACGTGGGACAGAGGAGGAGACCCAACTCCAGAGACAATGAGGAGATTCTATTTCTTGCAGTCTTCGGATCTTACTCTGCAAGATCCTCCTCTACCGACTCGGCAAGAAAAGATCCTGTTTTGGTCGCATGCAACAGATGTGGGAGCTTTATTCAACATGTTGAAAGAGCGAAACAGGCGAAACATGTGTCCGATGAACGCGCATGGAGTGGCAGCATTCGGCTGCAACATATTCTATGCGCTCGGCCACGAGATGTCCGGATCCGACATCGACGAACAGAACCTGACCCGGGTGATCTTCAACACCACCCGCAGCGCCAAGAACTTGGCAGGCATCGTCGTGGGCGGCCGTGCATGGGGATCTCTCTGCAAACACCTTGGTGGATCCTACGAAACAGCTCGTGCAGCCACTGAAGAGGATGAGGTGCTCAAGGATGCGAATGCAAAAGCTTATTGCGTATCTCGCAACAGATATTGCTTTACATGCATTGCGTTTGAGCAGCTGATGACCCCGCCTTCCACAGCGAACACCCTCATCTCCCAGTACCAGAAAGCTGCAGGCATAGCTCCGCAAGGACGAGCCCGACTTGCACTCATCTAGCAGCGCACCCACTGCAGCACCATAAAAGCTCTTCCCGGACATCTCCTTCGGCAACGTGCTGCAAATCTTCCACTGGCTTACAGCCGGCAACAACTGCGACGCCGCGAAACGCATTCTTCGCAGCAAAAGATGCATGTGCCTTTTGTGCCACTGCAAGCTTTACTTTTACTTTGTTGTATTGCCTTAAAGCTTTTTTGATAGCCTTTAGTGTCCAAACGGTGCCCTCAGCAGTTAGAAAATTTCACAAGCAATGGCGAACACATGGACTGGATATTGGCCCCAGGGAGCAACGGATACGACGTGGTGGGCATCAGGCAGTGGGAGCGCATCAAGCCAAGGCGACCCAATATGGTGGTCTCAAGCATCAATGCCGACTCCAGCATCCACGCCGACGCCTACATCCACGCCGACGCCAGCATCCTTGTCGACGCCAGCATCCTTACCGACGTGGCCACCTATGCCCCCACCCGCCGCAAGTCCATCTACTCAACCTTTGCCGCCACCACCGCCACCGTGCAACACACCGCCGGAACCAACGAATGCAGCAGGCACATCGGCGACACCGGCAACCACGGCGCGGGCACCACTTCCTAGTCAGTTTTCAGAGGACCCGGACCATTATGATACGAACCTCGTATTCAAAGCAACTTTGAAGAGAACCATAGAGCCCACGGCTTGGAGCCGTGCCAAAGGACTTGCAGGCACGGACGTCCGCGATGTCACCGTTGCACATATTTGCAGACATGGAATGGAGGAATTCGGACTTCGAGGACTTTCTCACGGCAAGTTCACCGGCATGATTTTGACCCGCAACATCGCCGAGAGTGTCTTCCTTTCCCAGCTTCAAAAGAAGCTCCGCGAGAACAACATCGACGTTGATGCCACCGTCGACGCCCTCTACAAAAGCAAAGGACAAAAAGCCCCTGACAAGGTGAAAGAGGCCATTACCTTTGTCACACCCCTCGTTGACACCATCCTAGACGCCATCAAGCCCTGGGCACAGGTACGCAACTATGCCACCAAGAACACCGACGGCGACAACCAAGCAGCGCATGCAGGCCCTGGAGGAGCAGACCGCAAAGTACAAGCAACGCCTACGCAGCGCTGGCATCGAGGTCACCCCCCAGAAGTCCCTACCGCTGCAGAATGAGCCAACAGATGGCCCAGAAACAACAGCGGCACCACCAAAGCGCAGACGCCTTACAAAGGGAGCTATCAAACAGCGCAACGAGGACATCCTCGCCGAGCCCCACAACGTAATCCGTGTCAGTGGACAAGAGCCACCGACAAGTATGACCTCGATTGCAACTTGGGTCACCAATCTCAAGAAGAGCCTCCCCCGAGAAAAGCACGCGGAAGTGGACAGTCACATTCAGTCCGTGCAGACCATCCTCGAGGGCGCTAAGTACACCAAGGCAGAGCTACAAGAGATGGCGACACGATGGGGACTCCCCATGTCCCTCACTACAGCGCCAAAGGCTTCACCCAAGAACCTTCAGCAGCTGATCGCAGCCGTCACCTACCTCGCCGTGTGACACGTGCAGAAAATCCTGAGAAGACCCATAGCACATCAAGCAAGTGCCAATATCTTCCAGCAGCTACAGCAGATAGTGGATTGGGGGCAGTTTTTGCTTTTTCACGTTCCTGCTATTAATAAAGAAGTTTTGATGTGGTTAGTTGGACTGATTCATCTAGTATTCACCTTCCATAGAATGCGGCAATCGCCTGCAGCAGAGCAACTAAAAGAGCGACTTCGAGAAAAAGGCGCGGTTCCAGAGCTCTACACGTTCGAGAAATTCTCCCAGTCCTGTGCAGTGTACGTCAAGCTTTTATTTCCAAGGCTCAACAAGCAAACCTATGCGACTGCCACCCGAGATGCATCCTTTTGTTACATCGGATCCACCAACATCACTGTGGCCAAGAGAGAATACAACAGAGTCGCAAAACTTCGGCAACTACAACAACTCAAACTCCCCAAAACTGAGATTGCCATTCGATATTGGAACGACTCCCAGACCTACCAGCACTACAGCACCATTCTTCTTTCGCAACACTCGGAGTACATTGACGCCTGGGCCGAAGAACACAGCCTGATTCAGAGATGGCAGCCCAAGCTGAACTACCCGTATGTCACGAAGGAGCTGGTCAAGAAGGCGCATGGTTTGGTCCCCAAACACCAACAACCACATCTTCGCCACCCACCAGATTCTCTGGGACGACAACTTTTCAAAAAACTCCGACGAAGAGTACAAGGACAGAGACCTTCGCTTGTCAATGCTCTACCTAAGCAAGCCCAATTCTGGAAGCTCTTGTATTCCATATCCAGCGACACCAAGCAAGAATTTGAGGCCTCCAAGGAGCTACGCAACGGCAAGCACGACGCGGAAACAGTTACCCTGCTCTACAGACTCGCCAACCACATGGAGCAGCCATGGAGATCAAAAGCCCGAGCCAGACTACGCAAAGTCCTGCAGTTCAAGAACGCGTCGATCCCAAAGCACAACAAGCCCCGGAAAGTTCCTCTCCTTGCACATGCGTCGCATCGCACCAACCTCGAAAAGTACCTGGTGCGACTCAGCAGGACTCACCGACATGTACTTATACCATACCATCTACCCACCAAGACGGTCCAGGAGGCGACACATCCCTCTCTACAGCAAGTTCTTTGGAACCACAAGCGGAAAGTCACCGATATGGGCAGACACTGGAAACCTACAGAGTGTCAGTGCGCCAAATTCATCAAGCAACATCCACGAGCACAAGTACATGAAGGACATGTAGTCACCGGCTTGGAAACCCTACAGCTACCCAACACACACCAGACCTTCCGCAACGTCGGGGCCGGGAATGCCTTCTACTCCTCCAAGCAGCGCATCAAGAGACAACATCAAGAACAATTCCAACGATGGCTCAAGCACCACCAATTTCCTCGAGATTAACGCATATTCGACGACTTCGACGCTTTCTTCGAGCAAGAATGGAAGCATCATAAACTACAGCTTCAGCGAGAGCCACGACTCACGCACAGACTGGCAAAAAACATCTTGGCCATGATCCCTGACGACTACATCGTGCACAACGAGGACCATGCCAACGCGCACCTCATGATCTATTGCCCGAACGTCTACAACCAAGCGGCCTACAATACTTGGATGGACAAACAAACATTCCGAATGTTAGACGCAGACCCTGACGAGATCAAGCAGAACATGCAGAACAATACCCCCAAGGTGGTCGCCAAACACTATGCCAAGCTCCTTGCCTACGAAAAGCCCCTACCGTATGGGTACATACTCATGAAACGGAAAAAGCGATGGGCCAAAGGGAGGACTATTATCGCGTATAGCAATACGTGCATCGGCAAATTGCTGAAGATCGCGGCCCTAGCACTACAACAGATGTTGAGGATAACCTGGCCCAACCATTTTGGCGATGTCAGCTCGCCACAACTTTGGGAGGAAATACACCAACTCTTCCACAACAACGAGCACCTGTACCCGGAGCGACACTTGAAATTTCTCAACCACGATTTGGTCGGCTTCTTTAATTCGATACCACAATCCGACATCCTACAAAGCATCCACTTCCTCACCTCCCAGTTCCTCGACGAGCACAACTCCACCATCACTGTCGATCCTCACAACAAGATCGCGCCCGCGCATTCCGGCAGATCAACGCACAGCCTGAAGTCCAACATGGTTAAGGTGCAGGCAGAACACATACCCGCCATCATCCAGTTCAGCTTCGATGCTTGCGCTTTCACAGCCATTGGGGAGGTCTTTCAGCAGACTTGTGGCACCTCCATGGGAAACCAAATCAGTCCCATCCTCTCGACATGTGCAATAGTGGCCACGGAAATCACATGGCTAAGAGTGTATGGTCAGTTCGTCAGCAACGCCCATCTCCACGACAAGTTCTGGATTCGCAGGTACGTCGACAACAGAGCCATCATAGTCGATGAAGATGAGCTTCAGCACAACCCCTACATCCAGCAGCTTGCATCCCTACACTTCTACAAGAAACCTGTACAACTGGAAGATGAAGCGTGTGATGATTTTCTGGGATTTCGCATTCATGCGGACAATCGCCAAATTACCTACAATCTCCACCGAGAAGCTTCGAGATATCGACTCCCCCAGTCAGCCGGCTCCACAAAGCTACGCCTCAGCGGGTACCACAGCAGAAAACATCTCATCCGCACCATTGCCTACCCTGAAGAGGTAGCCAAGAGACAACTACAAGAGCTGGACGACCTCTACGGCGACCTGGGATTTGCGCGCCTTCTCGAAAACTCAGCAGAGTCCCGACGCATGCAAGGTATTAGCAAGTGTGATGCCTTAGCCACTTTTCTTCAGTTTCTTGGTTCAAGAAGGGCATTGGTAGGATACCGAGTTAATATGACTAAAAAGCAACGCATCAATGGCACTACAAACGTCGCAGAGCTCACCGACATCGACACCGACTCCGAAACCGCGGAATACGCAGTCAGACTACCACATGGACTACCGCTGGACATGAGTGCCCCCGCAGCCTTAGCAGCAAAAGATGATCCAGTAGAGCAAGAATGCGAACTGCTCCTCCAACAAAGATATATTCCCTTCGAGCTTCTCCCATGGCTCTCCACCCAGCTCAACTCCGAATTCCTTCGAGCTTCGGCACTCACGAAAGCAGGCAGAAGAGCAACGGCATACACAGTCGGCACCTACTACCACGCGGGCAGCATTGGCGTGCGCACCAACACGAGACAAAGACCTTGGACGGCAGCGACACTAGCGTACATGGTACGAGCTTGCACCCATACTCCATTCTCGACTGTATCCCTACTTCGCAATGTACATATGCGCACGCATCGAGACAAGTACAACAAACCAGGAAGCCTCAACATCGTGATTCCGGTCTCTACCTTCAGACAAGGACACCTATGGATTGAAGAAGACGACGGGCCAGATCTATCTCCAAACGGACAACATCGTGGCCGCAACCTTGAGATCAAACTGCCCGGAATCGAGTTCAGTCCATTCAAGCTCCACGGCACATGCCCATGGAAATCCGACCGCCTGATCATCTCGGCCTACACCACCAATCGCATCGAGGACATTTGCAGAGAAGACAAAAGATACCTTCGCATGCTCGGCTTTAACCTCGCATAATTAGAATCAGCACAACGCTGTGGACACAATTCAGTGCCAGAAGCAGGACGAGACTACGGAAAACAGAGCAGTCTCCTCAACGCTTTGCGATTTCAGGTTTGTACCTTAGGCATTTCGGGTGGCCGTATCTCAAGCTTGTAAAGTCCTCCAGCCCTTGCGATCCAACCAGTGACAGCACCAATGCTTCGTGAACGCAACGCGTGGTACTCAGACCAAGCCGAGCACCGCACAGATGTGCCGACAGCCCAGCTCAACGACATGTACCAGGTGGTCAACCAGCTCAGCATTTCACAACTCCTGGAGTTGGCGGAGTACGTGGCGCGCAGATTGCGAAATGCAACACGATTCATGTTCGGTGGAGTCAGGTGCTGCATTCCATGCCAACAGTGTGAAGCTGCCAACTACTGCGACCCCAACTACGTCGTCCAAACATGTGCCCACACGTCGTACTCACAAAGCTCGGAAGAAAATCACATTTGGCATGGACGGCATCTTTGCTGGTACCACGCGGACTAAGGAAGCAGACATACACAACCAGAGCGAGAGAGCCGGAAAAGATCGAGCATTGCGACTTCACCTCGGCAGTTTTGATTTGACCTGTCGGTTATACGTACCTAGTAAGCCACTCGTCTCAAGCACAGAGTTTTTCCTAACCCAGCAACCGTAACCTCGCAGCAATGCGCCGGGGAAGACGCACATGGGATGGGGAGCGCCAAGAGGAAGGACCACGTCAAGCAGGACCCTCACAGCTCGACACCCTGTACAGCATCGTCAATCAGCTCAGCATGGTGCAGCTACTAGAACTCGCGGAGTACATCATCCGGAAAATCGCGCGAGAGTCACGCTACATGTTCGGGGGCGTCAACTGCACGTGCAACTGTCAACAATGTGAGGTGGAGCATCGCAGCAACCCCGAGCTTGCCATCATGTACTGCTCCCATACATCGCTATCGCAAAGTTCTGAAGAACATCACCAGCGACAGGGACGGCATCTATGCTGGATTCATGACACCGACTGGCAAATCAGTGACCATCAAAAGAAGATCGAGCAACAATCAAGGTGTCAGTTGCTTACTGCATACCAGCCTGCATGTGAGTGTTTTTGCTGCTGTTTTGGTTCCTTTTTAAGTGATTTTCATAGTAGTAAAACCAGCCATGCCGAAGCGAAAAGCGGGAGAAGCTGGACTTCCATGGTACTCCACGCGGAGTCAATGCTTTCGGATGACAGTGGAAATCCCACCTGACCGAATCTCCAGGGAAAGACATATGTTTCTACACGTGGTACTGTGCCTTGGAGATAACATACTGCAAGCGCGGAAAATCTTCTCATACCGCATCAAAGAGATCACCGACAAAGTGCCAGAGATAGCAGCATTCTTTTTCGGGCAAAATCGTCGACGACTACACGACTGGGATCCTGTCACATCCATGGCAACATTGAAGCCTGTGCTCTTCGTACGCACAATTTCAGACCAAGAAGTACGGCAGCAGCGATGAAAAAGAAGAGTCCGCAGCCCCTCCACTGGAGGTCAGTGTGTGTGGGAAACCCAAACTACTACGGGACAGTGACGTTGAGAATAGCGATGTTGAGAATAACAGAAGTGATCGTGCAGGGGGTGCCAGGAGAACAAGAGTGCTGGCACCAACGAAGACCGCTCTTGCTTCTCGTGATGGGTTCGTGGACGCACGAACCTGTACCTGCTCATGGCTTGTGACGTATGACAGTATACGCTGTGCATGGTGCCTTCATATTGATCTTCGCTGTGCAGTGCTTCTAATCTGTTTGCAGCGACTATGAACGAGACCCAGGTGGAAGGTTGCAGGTGCATCTTGGCTTTTTCGGTATTAAATCGCAGCAAGGCAACCAGAGACTCTTGAAGCCCCACCGACAACATTTTCCTTTGAAGTTTCTCATCGGAGTCATTGAACTCATTGATGAGTGAGAATTGACCACGAATGAACATGCTACCAGCGAAGCCTGGGTGTTCGAGTGTGCGTGCGTGCTTGTGCGTGCTTGTGCGCGTGTGCGCGTGTGGGTGGGTGGGGGTGGGTGGGGGTGGGTGGGGGTGGATTGGGTGGGTGGGTGGGTGCATTACCCCCAGTGGTAGCGCAGCGCAGCGCAGTGCAACGCAGCATAATGCACCACAAGCCTTTCTCAGTTTGTTTGGGGGCAGACTTTTGTGCGCGAGCCTTCCAGCTCGAGCACTGGATGTGCGCCCGGAGCCGAAGCGCTCTGCGCTCTTTCACGGTGGCCCATGCCCTGCCGTTGGTTGCCCGCGACGAGCGACCCTGAGGCATGCAAATGCTTCAGCCACCAGGTCGGTGACTGCGTGGAGTTTGTCACCTATGACACAGCCCGTGTCAAACCAGGCACGGTGTTCGCTCGCGCAGATGCTCTATCCGAGAAGAATGCCACTGGATTGTGGAGCGAAGCCGCATTGCTGGCAGTGAGCGACGAGCACCTCTCATGGTGGCTTACAGAAGACCCGATGACGAAGACCATTGCCAGTTTGAGGTTCACTTCTGCAAGGCGGCAGAGCGAGCCCGCCGCCAGTCCAAGCGCGGCCGCTCTTTCGACTTCCATGGGGACAAGTTCAGGATGGTCCTGCTTTGAGATCTGCCTTCGAGGAACATAGATTGAAGAAGGGACCTCACAAGAAGCATGTCGAGGAGGAGGTCGCATGAATGGCACGGAATCTTCCCACGGAAAAGGAGCCCGGTCGAAGATGAAGCCCTAAAGGGCTTGGCACAGCTTGAGGCCAGCTTGGCACGCCAAGTGGCCAGAGACGAAAGAAGGAGAAGAAAGAGAGAGCAGCCGGTGCAGCAGGGCCCCTCAAGAGGGAGACGTCAACAGAAAGAAGTAAGAAGAAAAAGAAGAGACGCAGAGTCAGCCTGCTCCTGAGGATCTGGCCGAGGGAAGCACTTGACCGGGCGAGATCCGCACAAAGGCCGGGGCCCTTTTGGGTCAGGTCACAAAATCGATCATGGCGGCATCGTCGCCAACAACGATTCGTCGGATTTTCGCTACGGCCCCGCTTCCTGGAATGGAGCCATCCTCCAGCTGCAGCTTCAGGAATACGCCATGAAGAAGCCGGGGAGGTTGGCTGCCGGGCTCCTGCAGAGAATTCCGTGGCAACCAACTGGGTGTTGACGGTCCTTTCGCAGTTGCCAATCAGATTGATGAGGAAGATAAAGACCTAGGCGGCGGCTCTCGATCAGATCGCAAAGCTCGCACGGCAGGCTCAGCGGCTCAAAGGCTTGGAGTTGAGCCAGTCGGACGTCATGGAACCCGGCGCAGTTCAGGGTTGCTCGAGCCCGAAGGCCCATCACTCCTCGAGGGCGACGAGGGTCTTGGCGTCGAAGGAGTCGGCGGGGGAGCTGCGGATGCGGCGCTTCGAAGGAGGAGGCAAAGGTGTCGAGAAGGGCGGCGCGGGCGACCCCAAAGGAGGCAAGAACCAGAAGAACGGCAAGACCGGGAAAGGAGCGAAGGAGGTCGCACCAGCGGAGTGACCGTCACGGTGGTGAAAGAGGAGGCTTCTGATGCCACCACCGACAAAGAGGACATGGATCTTGACGATACTCCTCAAGGGGAAGAACTTTTGGGTACGATTGTGGATGGTATGTTGGAGTTTGATGTGGAACCTGGGTCGACAACGATGATGAAGGTCTCCCCACGGGGAAGGATGATACCGGCTATTTGTCAAACATGTTCAATGGTCGCTTAGTGCATGGCTGGAGACAGACGAATCTGAACTACTTGTACTGCGCGGATTGGGCGAAGCCTGTCTGCGTCCCGTTTGCCAAGGATGTTGAGGAACGCCCGGACGAAGTTGGTAACAAGGGTGGCGGACCACATGCAAGAATTAGCTGCTGAAACGGTCATCAAGGCCTGGCCCAAGCCAGGGTCAGTTGCAGTGGTCAACCTTGAGGATTGCCTTTTCGATGACTTGAAGATAGCGATCCAGGACCCGGCTGCCTACCTGTTGCCGGGCCGGAGAGGGGCATAGAGGATCAAGGGTCAGAGTCAGCGACCACGGTCAAGCGCGGCCTTGCATCTGAAACAAGTCGAATGCCGACAGCAGGCCTCGCTGCCCAAGACCAAATAGAAATCCTTTTCAGCAAGGACCGCCGTGAGCTGCCCGATGATCCTGAGCTCCCGGAAAAGCGCATCGTCACCCCGTCCTGTTGGATACTCCTCCGGGCACATTGGTGATGAGGTGGCCACGGCGATCAACAGGGATATCCTCGTCCTTCACGGCATCTAACATGTCACCCTCATCCCGGGGGCGATTAGGCGCATCTCTTATGAGATTGCCCGAGTGCCGAAGTGTGGGGACCGGAGGAAGGAGAAGCCAATCCCGGAAGGGGATCGCCACGCGGTCCTCTAGCTCGACAATTTTTTGTGGCATCTGAAGAAGGAGATTTTCTTTCGGCGTGCGAGACGTTGGGATTCTCTGGAAACCTGAGCAAACAGCTCAGCGGCTCTTCGCAAGAAATCCTCCAATGACAAAAGATCCGCGGAGAGGGCCAAATTATTCGGTGCGCATATGGCAAGCAAAACCGACGGAGCTCCTTGAGCTGGGCATGGGGTTGTTGTCTATATTTGGAGATGCGCGATTGGTGCGGCACAGCGGCTTTCGCCGCAGCATTTCGGCGGCCCCTCTACGCAATCTTCCTGGAAGTCTATGGCACCATGGACTGGGCCAGAGAGGCCCCGGGTCTTGATGAGATTATCTGCTTCAGCATGTTGCTGCTTCTTGCAGAGACGGACCCTTTCAACCTTTCTTCGCGACGGGAGGTGGATGCTCGATTGCTACCGCTTTCAAGGGGAAGTCGCTTCTCCTCCCTTGGCCAGCGGAAAATCTTGGAGCCTGTGCGAACTGCAACAAAGTCCTGGGCCAGCCCGACCGACGAACGTATAAGTGCCCGAGGCAGCGTGGATTGAGGATGTGTTCGTTGAGGTGCTCCCCTGGCCACGGCGAAGACTGCCGGGGGAAGTGGTGGCATGTGTTTTCATTGCGACGGGATTCTCAGGCAAAGCCTTTCCTTTGTCGAAGGAAGGCATTGAGACGCTGGCTCTTGACCTCGTCGTTGAGGGCGACCGCTGGGACTTCAAGACCGACGTCGGGGAAGCTAGGCCGGACGAAGCAGAGGCCGAGGGTGACCGGTTCACCTTTTCCCGGGGAAGAGGCAAAGGCTTGTAGACTGACAGGAGTCTGTAGAAGCTTGGACTTCCCTTCCTTCGCTCAAAGGAATGCCCGAAGGTGCTTCAAACCTGAGGCGCCACGAGATGGTAGCAGTCAGGCGGGCCAATGCGGCCAAAAGATCCATCAAGGGCCTCCTGGAAGTCCTTGGCACCCGTGTGACTCGTTCGTTTGGTCTTTGCCAGAGATGAGATCCCTCTACGGAAGAGAATGGCTGTGGTCAAAATTGGCTTACTGCTGCCGCGGAGGTGAAAGGGAAGAGCGGCTCACGATTGCTTACCATTCCCCGTCACAGCACGCAGTGTTGCGTAAGCCTGAGCGCGCAGGCCGCTCCGACGCGATCCTCGCATCCGCGCACAGTGACCCTGAGAACAACGATGACTACCCCTGACCCCATTGAGGGCGTGCATGCACCAGCTCAAGAGGGCAACCAGGCGGCTTCAGGACGAAGCTGCCGTAGACTGGGCTGTCTCGCAGACAGCCAAAGTCCTTGACGCAATGAATGGAAGCCCGGCACTTGGCGTGGTTTCCACGCCACGGTTATCACAGAAGGCCACACCCCGTCGCGTGGTTGTGGCCGTCACGTGGTTGTGGCGAGATGTTCCCTCTTACAAATGGAAACAGCCGCAACACATCAATGCGCTGGAGCTGACAGCCTTTTAGGCTGAGCTCCGGTATATAGAGTCTCGGTCTAGGGACCAAACCCAGCATAGACAACGCTTCTTTTGCTCCTTGGTGTCCTTCTACGTGTTGGGCAAGGGCAGGAGCTCTTCGGAAAGGCTCAACCACATTTGCAGACGGATCACCGCAATCACCTTGGCTTCAGGCTTGATACCCGTTTCGCTATGGATGATCATCAGCGAGCGGAATTTTTCGGATGACGCGTCAGGAAAATTTGAACCGTCGTCCTGACCACCTCCGCTACCTGGGTATCACAGCGAAAACAAGGAGATCATCTGAGCCGTCGACCCAACAGTTTTGAATTATGTTCGCGCCCTACGGGGCAGACTGCAAGAGTTGGATGATGACCTGGCCGGATGCATCAACCATCTCTACTCTACCAAGAAAAGAGGCTAGGCTGTCAGCGGATTGAAGCACTTCATGCCGAGATGCAGGTCTCACCATCAGACAAGACAATAGTCTGTGCAAAATTGGCGCAAGGTTCATTTGCCCAACAGGACCTGCCCAATGTCTTGGTCAGGGGCAGCAGCTGCGGCACGAGACTTGGCACTGCTGGTTTTAATTGGCTTTGCCTTTTTCCCCGCACAATGGTGCTGCTTAAACTTCGGAGACTTCATGTCTGCCTGTTCCAAGAAGATGGTACGGTGGTCGTTGCCATTTCGAGCGCGAAAGCAGAACGGGGCCTCCAGCAACCCTTTTCCTTGCGAGAACTTTGGTTATGGCACGTATATACGTGGATGATGGTCGTGCTACCTTGATCCAACTTCTTTCGCCCGCCCGATTCCCAGACCTAGCCTCTTTTTGGCCGGTGGCTTCGCCACAGGGTTAGCCCAATCTCCGGGCAGTTGGGTGTTTTATGCCAACTTTGATTCTTCACAGCCTTTCCGGATGGAGCAAACAGAGCGCCTGAGACTACCCCTAGTGGTAGCGCAGCGTATCGCAGCGTCGTGCAACGCAGCGTAATGCACCGCGAGCATTGTTCAGCCTGTTTTTTGGGGCAGACTTTTGTTGTCGCTTCCACGACCCTTCCTCCACCGCCCACGCCAAATGAGCCGGGGCAACCTCCTTCAGGAGAGACGTCTCCGGACGAGAATTCGGGGCTGCATACTGGGCTTCTGCCCGATCATTATGGTGTGGATCAGGTGTTTCACGCCAACTCTGATTCCTTTCAATTTTTCCGAATGGAGAAAACAGAATGCTTGAGAAGTATATAAAAAATGTACACACACATGTTGTGGGGAAGTTTCCGCTCGGAAGCAGGTGATTACAGATCCTGGCCTGAAGTTCGTTGGCCTCGGGAATTACCTCATCGAGCAGCATGCTGAGAGGGAAGTCTGGTGTGGATGCCCGCGGAGCAAGTGACGACGCGACAGAGCGACCAGATGCAGCAGTCGTTTTTGTAGTTTGGTTTTTCCCTGCTGGTCAGGTTTCCTGCCACCTTTAACACCATGTACTTTATTCAAGATGGACGAGGTGTCGCCTCATGCTGCTTACAGTGACGGTCTACCAAATTGGATGTAGTTGACCAAGCCTGCGCAGGAGTTGCTGGAGCATCTGTTCCGGAGCTCTTTGAACCGATGTTGCGTGGGCCGATTCGTGCCCGATCAGCAGATGGGTCGAGCGCTCAGCGGCTCACAGCACGTGTTCGCAGTGTGCACGGGTGAAATCAGTGGGGTGGGGTTGGGTTGGTTTGCATTGGGTCGGGATGAGTGAGGATGAATCTGCCGGTGGTAGGTGGGATAGGCTGTGCTTAGTGTGGATGGGATCCACGACTTTCTAAATATCTTGATATGATCAAACACTCTGCTAGGCGTCGAATGCCTCTCTTTGATGCCAGCTCGTAGACATGCCAGGCACACCCAGGCCTGGCTAGACAAGATCGCGTAGGAGCAAGCTATTGCAGTAAGACTGTCGAGCGATAAAGTCCCTTCCTGTATTCACGTACTCCGGGGTACACCTGCACAGAGTTGTGCCGGGATCCCCAGTTTGCATCCACGTCGCACTATGTTCCAGATTTGCTGTGATGCATTGTCTCGATCAACAACTCTTGTATCATGTTGAGTTCTTATGCCGGCTAGTAGCTCATGTCGACACAGCCTCGTGGAGCCCAAAGTAATCACGCAGTTTGATTGATGGAGCCTGAAACTCGTGAGAGCGATTGATTCAGACTACAGTGTCTTTCCCACAACGACCAATTGACTTATCCGCTAGCGCGAGAGCCGCCTCGGAGCCGTGTCCGAGTTCCGTATGTTCCGTTATGCGTGCTAGCAGCCAGCATTGTCCAAGGCCAGGGTTTGGGATTGAGAGGTTAAGTGCAGTGCCTGCGCGAGTTGGACTCCGACTGCCCGGCTCTCTAGCGTGACGAGTTGGCTTGCCTTGCGCTGGCCTGTGCTGATCAGTCGCAGTTGTGCGAACGCCCAGTACAAAGAAGTGTTTGCCCTCCAAAGCACGCTTGGCGTGTGCTGTCCCGAGCGAAGGTGATGGAACACGAAGGTTCGAGACTTTGACAGTTCAACGGCTTGGAAGGTCGAAAATTTTAAACCCGGAACCTTTGGGTTTGAAAGGCGGTGGAGTTCGAAGGTGTGGCCACGATGGTATGTGCCAGTGAGCAGGTGTCAGAGTTGGAAACTTTCAATCTAGAAACCCTGAAACTCTCGAGCTTTCACACTTGTTGATCGAGTGGCGGCTTCGCATGGCACAGAAGTTGAGAGTTTTACAGGTTTGAGCGGTTGCGAGTTCCAAGGAATGCAAGTTCACTTCCCAACTCCAACCTGTCAAACTTCCAATTTCAAGCCTCCTCTCCACATGCTCCATCGCTCCCGTTACGGCTCCAGACTTTCAAGCCTGAAATCCCCTTCAAGCCTTCAAGCTCTATTCAATCCCGAAACGTTCGCACCCCCGAGCTTTCATTCTCAAAGGTTTCCAAGCTGTCACAAAACTCCCCAATCTCGCCCTCCACGTGGTGCATTTTTGCTTTCAACGAGTCCATTTCGTAGAAGCCTGCTCGTGCCCCGCATCACTTATAACTTATACCCCTTGGTCTACCCTTGCTCGATTAATGCTTTTTTGTGTGAGGTTGGAGATGCTGGTGTCCGTGTCGTTTCAGTGGAGGCTGAGGCGCTGCAAGTCAGTCCACTGCACCCATCCGAGTGCATCGGAGCCGACTTTCAGGTCTGACGCGCTCAAGGATCTCTACAACATCTTGGGAGAAACCATGTACAGGGACCGGCTTGGGGTCCATAGGTCCTGATTTTGGGTGCATCGGCAGTGCTGCTCCTGACAGTGGGCATAGCCGAGGACAAGTAGGTTTGCCACTGCGAGGATGAATTTGTCCGCTTTGCCCGGGCAGCTATCATTGAGTCCTGCTCTTTGTTTGCGGCCGATCAGCCCAACCTGCTGAAGTTCATTGGGGCTACGCAATTTGTCACAGTGAGTATCGCTTGAGAACATGAGTTTCAAGTTTAAACTTCCGTCAAAAAGTCGGGATGCCCGTCGCTTTGACCTTGCCAGATATTTCACGCAGCGCACCACGATCACGGCGAAGATGCTGGAGGTGATCAAGACACTTCTGGTGATTGTCATGTTTACATGGAAAGCCAGGTGCTTCAGTCGAACTTTGACAAACCGGAGCTTGGACTAAGAATGGAGATAACGGGTCTCCAGCTGCGAGAGGCTTGCATGCTGAAGCGTGCGCTTATTCGGCCCCGGGAATTTATTCGACAGGTTGACCTGCCCGACGACTACGACGACGAAATTGAGAACACACAAGAACAAATGCAGGAGGCAGGAGGTAGGCAGTGCATGCGATGACCTGTTTAACCACGGGACGGTCACTCCACGAAGCGAACTGACTTGTTATAACCGTTGCCCATACTCAAGCTCGCTTCTGTTGCTTTGCAAGGCTTGGATTTACCCAACGGGAGCTTGGACTGTGCGTGCGCAACACAATTAGTCTGCCGCAGTTCTTTCATGAATAATGCCTCGGCCTCCGGATGCCGTGCGAAGCCTTCAGACATCTTAAGACATCGTGGCACAAAACGGCACAAATCTGAAACACTCGGAACGCCGGAACCAACTTCTTAGATTCCTGCTGAAGCTTTGTGAGAAGATGCATACATCAGAGCCGGCACGATCACGTTAGCAACGAAATTTGGACGTCGTGGTTCACAGCCTGCTCAACTGAGATGCAGGTTGAGGTGGGCAAAGCTGAACGCCAGGACCCAGCCAGAATTTCTTTGCGCGATTTCGCCAGTGCTCGAATCCAGCAGCAGCCTCGCAACAGGAGCAGATCATCATCAAGGAAGCAGAGAAGCTAGTTGCGACTCAGCAGGTAGGGTTCCGTGCTGCGCATTGAAGATGCGCATTGGCTGCTGCAGTCAACGAAGCCGCTTGCATCGCCAAAAGTCAATGCAACCAGCAGGTTGAGGAGCTTCTCAGAGCAGCAAGAGGATTGGCACGAAGAATCGAGCTCCAAAATCAGGCCGCTCGTGCTTGTGCGTGCTTGTGCCGTGTGCATACACCCCAGGCCTGTCCGTTGCCGATCCCCAGACCCGAGATAGAAAATGGCAGGCCACAATCACTCAGCTGAAGCTGGTGCAGCAGAAGCAAGCTGAGGTGCCGTGGACAGTGGCATCATGTGTTGTCTATACCAGTTTGGAGGGGGCCTAACTAGGCTCCACATGGCTAGGGTGGATTCTGATATAGTGCAGTACTGAGGTAATATACCGGAACAGGATATTACATGCACAGTGGCAGAGCGGCCCAGAGTGCCCACATAACAGACTCAAAGATCACTTAAGATAGGACCATATAAGATAGTGGCAATGGTACAGAGGAGTGTGTGCAACTCTTGTTTCGAAGGATATAGGCATGAAGTCGTAAGGCATTTTTTTTGAGCAGCAGGGAGACGTGGCATAAGATCAGGGACCACGTCCAACGAAGCTACCTGATCTCATGGGAAGCACAGCTTGGCCAGCTCTGTGTACCTGCTTTTTCTCCGAAGTGCACAAAGTGAAGTCATGTCACACATGGACGACAGCTTGAGCTGTTGAGAAGAGTGATGACACATAAGACGAGTAAAGATTTTAGCACGAACAGCATCCGTCTAGGTAAGGATGACTGGTCTGAAAGTGTGGTTCCCGACAGTAATTCTGCCAAAGCGCTGTCGGACTCCCGGTCTGCAGGGGATTTAGACACATCTTGTAACCCTTGAACACGACTGTCTGTTCTCCTGGAGCATGAGCCTTGAGATACCCGGCCCCACATCAATCAGGCCCCGATTGCCATGTTTACCATTACAACCTAACTCTCCTGGATCAAGCTCGTACCAGCACGCCTTGGCATGCAAGCTTGAAGAAGGAAAACCCGTTCCTGGCTGGACAGCTCCTTGAAGGCCTAACATTCTCGTTTCACAACCAGTGTTTTGTGTTCTCAGCCATGGCAACTTATCATTTTCACTTAGGAAGGACATCGAGAAGATGTCAGGCCGCTGCCAGCGCCGATCACCATGTGTGGCTCCTATGTATTACGAGCCTGGTTATCATCGAGCAAGCTCGGTTCCTGGTCGACCAAGCCAAGCTCCATACTGTTTCACTTCAGCAGTCTAGGCCTGTGAATTGCAGCTTCCCGACCCCGATGTCGTCGACAATATTCCCTAAGTACGACACCTTGTCGTAGCCGCAGCCGCAGAAGAGCAAGGACCCGGACATCTCGCAGTTCTATTTCTAGATCTCGTCGGCGGAGAGAGCGATCCCACAGCCTCCCGACGAGTGTCCAGAATTTTCCGAGCTACACCGGTTTCCCGTGCAGTATATCCTGGAAACCCTCGATATCCAGCTGTGGCTTTCGCTACACCACCCAGCACTTTGGCTGGCAATGTACCTACACCTGCGGTGTCTCCCCAAGCGGTGCCTGAAGTTGTAGTACCTCCCCAAGCTGTGCCTGAAGATGCGTCAACACCCGCAGTGCACCCCAAAGCATCGCCTGAAGTGGCACCAGCTGCACTTTCACCCTACCGCCCACGACCGACGACCACAAGTCATTCCACCAAAAGCTTCACCGTTTCACACACAGGCACTGGCCTCCACTGCAGCCTCCACCACCACCTCCACCTCCACCTTATCCACCTACACCTCCTTTGGACACTTCGGTTACCAAACCTTCACATCCAACCAAGCCACCACAAGCAAGACCACCACCACCACCACCACCACCACCTCCAGCTGTTCCACCTACACCTCCTGTGGACACCCAGTAACTAGACCTTCACATCCAGCCACAATGTACCACAAGCAGGGCAGTTGACGCCAGCAGTAAGCCCCACTGGTGATAACAACAACATCACCAGCTGAGACCACTCCTGGAACAATGACGCCTTCTATGTTGGCGCATATAGCTGGGGGGCAGACCCTTCGTGGCAAGGGGGATCTAGACAGAGATCATTTACGAGCCAACCAACACGGTGGGTCATGACATGCGCCCGGTTGGTACAGTCATGCAAGGTAGTCCGCTCCTCGACTCAACACTCCCCCCTTGCAAAAGTGGGAGCTCACGACCTGCCTGATCCCGCGAGCTTGGCTCATTGCCTTGACCCAGGGCACCAGCAGAACCCCCGCGCCCCGGGGTCCCTTCGCCTTCGCAGAACGACACCCACTTAGACGTGCGAAAAGGGGACACATTCATCCGTCTGCTATGCTCCAATTCAACCCAGAAGGCGCCTTGTACCCAGCAGCGCGGACCGCCCAGGCCAAGGAAAGGCCCCGGCTGCCCCCATGGGATCTGGAGACCAGACCCCACGCCGGCCCACAGCCACCACAACGCTGCCAACCTCGACCGCAGCCCTCGAACCACTGCCACAGACATGAGCAAGCAGCCTCTGAGATCCACCCAACAACAACAACACCCAAGAAGCCATGCTGCAGGGCCGCGAGGGACCCAACCGACCCCCACAACCAACAGCAACCGTCGCGACAGCACTGGTACTTACACCGCAGCAGAGGACGACAGCCCCAACCCAAACAGCCTGCCGACGAGCAAGCGAGCCACCACCCAAGCACCCAAGCGCCAGCAACATGGCAGCAGCAGCAGCAGCAGGAGGAACCCATGCGAGGCCACACCTTACGCCATCATGCGAGCAGAGCACCTGCTACAGCAGCTGGTTCCCACACTGGTGCCCCAGGGGCAGACTGGGACCCGCCAGAGCCCTGCAAACCGCCAGTGCCGGGGACTGAGGGCTGCGAGCAAACTAACTAAAGTCAGTAGGCATCTGAGCCATAACACTGAACTCGGCGGACCTGCCTTTCAACATCATGCATCAGACCCTGCAGCAGTGCAAGATCTTGCAAGTCATCGAGATGACCAACTAGTCCTGGTGTTCCCTGATATGCGCGCCCCATGTGATCGGAACTGTCAATGTCGCCGCAGCTGGATTGGGAAATCTGGGAGGTGGTATCACGCAGATCTGCTTTTCAATCCCACCATCCCACATTGCACCCCAGCATTTCAGCGGACGCTGGCTGGCGAATATCCATCCTAGTGACTGCCCTTTCGGGATGCCTCCACCGCGAAAGTTTCAACATGGCATGTCCGTGACCAAAACCAAGAAACCATACTTGTGGGACTACACTGCCATGTCGACCAAGCGTTCACACGGAGCTGGCGATGAACAACCAGTCGGCCACGCATTCAGGATCTGATTGGGCCAAGTTGTTGCTTTGCTTAGTTTCCTAAAGCAAGGGGCAAGACCAATTCGGTGCCAATATGTGCCAATAATCCTCGTCCTTTCACCGGGGGACGACTGCATGCTTCCGTCAACGGTAGTTCCGACGGACTTGCAACATTAGCTGACCCTCGCCGCCCATGTAGCTTTCAGGTCTGTTTGCCAACCTGCGACTGCCTGAAACCCAACTCTTTAAAGCTTGCTGAGGAACTAGACTTTCCGTCCTAGCAACAAGACGTTCTTTTTTGCAGTTCGATGCCTATTTCATCTTTTCCCGAGGGGAGGCCAATTCACTCGGTGCAGATGTCCCTTTCGCCATCCTTCCAGATTTCAAAGAAAACGGATTGTCGAACCCTGCCATTCTCACTTATGCACATAATACAGAAGAAGAGTACTGAAGTCTCAGTGTTACTATGCACACCATTAAGCAAAAACAGGGGATGACATCCGATTTTCACACTCCTCCAAAGCCCCCATGAACATCGGGAAGGCCCTTACGGCCGGGGGGTTTCGAACACCCCTAGAAGAAGAAGAAGAAGAAGAAGAGAGAGAGAGAGAGAGACAGAGAGACAGAGAGACAGAGAGACAGAGAGACAGAGAGACAGAGAGACAGAGAGACAGAGAGACAGAGAGACAGAGAGACAGAGAGACAGAGAGACAGAGAGACAGAGAGACAGAGAGACAGAGAGACAGAGAGACAGAGAGACAGAGAGACAGAGAGAGAGAGACAGAGAGACAGAGAGACAGAGAGACAGAGAGACAGAGAGACAGAGAGACAGGAGACAGAGAGACAGAGAGACAGAGAGACAGAGAGACAGAGAGACAGAGAGACAGAGAGACAGAGAGACAGAGAGACAGAGAGACAGAGAGACAGAGAGACAGAGAGACAGAGAGACAGAGAGACAGAGAGACAGAGAGACAGAGAGAGACAGAAGAGACAGAAGAGACAGAGAGACAGAGAGAGACAGAGAGAGACAGAGAGAGACAGAGAGAGACAGAGAGCGGAACTGCAGCACACGACCAACTCCGCGGAAGGAGTCGGCAAAGTCGGGGGAGACCCCAACACTGCACTCGGGGGAGGCTCCAACACAGAAGTGACACATCGGGAGTTGCACCCCGTCGCGGACGTCTTTGACGACGGTCTCCCCGATCAAGAAGCGCAAAACCCAGCAAAGAACCCACCCTGGCCGAGCTTCGGATGTAGACGGGGATGATGCCCCCAGAAGTGCCCATGTTGCCGTCGCCGTCAACGCCCCACGCTCACCTTCCAGAGAGCCACCCGTTCTAAATGCACAGCAATAAGCTCGTCTCCACCAACTACTTCAGCAGCGAGCCCCCCATGGACTCGATGAGTACGCGACTGATGAAGCAAAGTGGCGGTCGTACCGAAAGGCAGCCAAAGAAGAGGATCGCCGCCAACGACGCGACCAACGACGAAGAAAATGGCCGCCAGATGACAAGCAGGCCAAGAACTGAGCGGCATGATGACCTGATTGCGAGGCTTAAGTAGGGCCGGGGTGGGGGAAACCCCGAGCCAGGCAAATGCAAAGGCACGCCAAAGTGAGTGCTTTCAGATACGGCCGCCTCGCTGCTGAAGAGTATGCCTCGGTTTTTTTACCCACCGTTCGGTTTTGTCGTAGTTTTCGATGCTCGGAGCAGTGAAAGGGCCGGGGAAGAGGGTCGCTCCTTCTTTTACCCTCGCGAAAGCATGCGAGAGCGCGAGAGGGGGCAGCTGTCCCTTCCTTTGGCCGAGTGCAAGCGAGGGAGAGAGCCCATCAATGTGCGAGCTGCTCCTTATGTTCGTCACAGACCATCTTTCTTCAATGAACTGCACAGCCCGCAGACCACTAGAAGGCCCAGCTGTTTCAGCTCGTGATGGCCACTAGCCTCGCTAGTCTATTGCGCATAATTTCACACGTCGTCGAACAATGAGGCAAATGCGGCAATCCTTCAGCAGTTTGCAAACGAGACGCAGGCCTTTGACAGGCCAGCACCGTGAGTCGCCACGTCGTCTGAAGTGTCCGTTACTGGCCAATAGACATCTGCAAACAGGCTGTTCGAAGTTATGGAGATCCGTGCCCTCGAAGATCATGAAGGAGGAAAGATGGCAGTGAGCCTGTGAGGTGTATTGAATTGTTTGAGAGCGCTGCGGAACTGGACAAAAAGCAGGGTGGCTCCAGGGTAGTTCCCAAGGCTATGGAGGCGAAGGAAGGGCTCGGATAAGACAACATAGAATCATAGTCTCTCTCACCAGAGACAGTTGGGCCACCTTGAATTCAGCAGATGCATGCCTATGCCTGGCGCGGTATTTTGCAAAGTGGCAACAAACTGCCGCAGCCGCACAATCCGTGGCTCAGCCTGAACCCGAAAGGGATCGGAGTCTGACGCCATGACAGCCATCAAGTCAGCAGTCTCACCCCCAAGACTCCATGGGCCAGACTCCTTCCGCATGTGCGGACCGATGGTGGCTCGGCAAGAAGGCGTTGTCATCTGCTGCACAGTGAAGTCACCGTGGAAGCAGCTTCAAGGCCACGTTAGCAATGCCTCTTTGCGATTCAAGGTTTGCAAGAACTGTCCCAAGATGCCACCTGATGTTGCAGCCAACGGGTTGTAAGTACCTCATAAAGTACAACTATAGTTCTAAGGCTCTAATGGGCTCTAAGTCATACACGGCAGGAAGTCCAGGCTTTCCTGCTGAACTCCCGTTGTTTCGTCTGTGCGCCAGTGCCATGTCATGCAGGGCAGCCGCTCTGGCAGCCTGAGTTTTGGAGGAAATTCGACTGTTGAGCTGCCATGGGATCTGCCACCTCCTCCACAGGTTCCTCCTTCCATCGAAGACGTGAATGGCAAGGACACGGGCAAAGCCATTGAGAAGGAGCTGACTTCTGCAAGACCCTTCATGCAAAACGGCAGCTCCAAAGCCGATTTCGGCGAGGTAAACATGGCACTGGAAGCTTTGCCTTTGAATTTGCCACCTCCACCTCAGCCACCGCCTCCCCTGTGGCAAGCGGGCAAAGCAGCTTTAGACCCATATCCGTGCCCCTGCAGTGGGCATATCAGCAGTCAGTGCTCAAGACCCTTTCGTCCTTCTGGGCGGAATCCTTGGGAGAGCCCAGCCAGTCTGCACGAGCAAGACTGGGAGCACAAGGCCAGAGAGTTCTTCAACCCAGGCATTCAGCCTGAAAAACCGGAGTTTGACACCGCAGCTATGCAGAAGTGGGGTGAGGGTGTCGAGGGTCTTGCCGACCTGTCACCGCTGAGCAGTCATCAGAACTTGAATGCAGTCGAATCGCAAATCTTCGGCGACTGGCAGTTGCAAGCCAGGGAGGCGCTAATCAACGAGACACTTGATGACATCACCTTCGTGCAGGAAAGCTATGCGGCAGCAGAACGAGATCTAGAGTGGCGTAAAGCCACGACCATGTCCAAGCGGCAGCAGATTGAAACACGGCAAGCGGAGCTGGCCGTTTATCAGAAACGTGTTCAGGTCCAGGAAAAGGACGTCGTTGCAGATGAGGAACTCATCCGATGCAGGGAAGCACAGCTTGACGCCGATGCACAGCATTTGAAACGATGTGAGAATGCTTTGAAGGCAGAAGCCAAGCGAGTGAAGCAAAGACGAGATGACTTGGACAACAGCGAGCCTATGCTTCAGCGCAAGGAAGAGGAGCTTGTTCGCATGCAAGAAGAGTTGAGCAAGCTGGAAAAGGAAGTTTCAGAAGCAGAGCAAGAGATTCAGCATCGGAGTGCAGATATTGCTGCAGCAGAAGCCCAGCTTCGGCGTCGAAGGGCGGAATTGAGCTCGCGCCACGCAGAGGTAGCAGGCGATAGGCGAGTGCTGAACGGTCGCGAAGCTGAGCTTCAACACCCGCACGTGTCGCACCCGCCTGTTCCCGACACACTGGTGGCACAGGTGCCACAGGTGCCGTCGCTTCTGCCCCAGGTGCAGAGCACGCCTCAGGCGGCTGTTGCATCAGCACCGTGTGCGCCTGCGTTTGCACAGCCTTTTGTGCCTTCTCCAGTCCCGCCGACACCCGTGGTTGCACCTCCCATGCTTGCTCCTCCGACTACTCCCGCACCTGCTGATCCAGTTCAGCAAAATTTGGCTTTGCAGCTCCAACAAACACAGCAGATGCTACAGATGCAGCAGATGCAGCAGCTCCAGCATTTCATGAAAGGTGGCTTTGGAGGAGATGATGTGAAGGACAAGGAGAGAGAAAACAAACTGCAAGTCCTGGAAGAGACGGTCCTCGAGCGACTGGAAGCCTTAGAGAGGCATGAGGCTGCTCTAGCTGCTGTCATGGCTGCTGCAGCGCAGGCAGCAAAAGAAACTCAAGAAGCGACAGCGGCGATTGTCAGCCAAAGCACTGAAGCAGCCAAAGACACTGCAGCAGCAATTATGGCGAAAAGCTCCGAGGTGGTTCGAAGTGCAGTGCAAGACATGACGGAAGCATTAGCTGTCAGGGAACGTGAGGCGCAGGAAGCACTTCAGGCTATGACCAGCAGGTCAGCCATGTCTTCCGCCAAGAATGTGGAGGCTTCGGTCAAGACGGTGCCGGTGCATCCGAATGTCGAGCCTTTGCCACAGCCTTCAGTTGAAAACTGCACCAGTGAACCTGTAAAGCAGATGGCTCCAGCGATGCCTGTGATGTCTGTGGCTTGCAACACAGAACGACTTGATCTGCCAGAGAACGTTGAGGAGGCACTTGCGTCTCGGCCTGAACCACACGAACAACACGACCGCGATCCACAAAGCTGGACAGACAGGCAGGCTTCCACAACTTCCCTCAAGAATATCTACAAAGCTCTGCAAGGCCAGCACCAAGCACCATTGGCACTGTTTCGACCCATCGGTGCAAGAAGGGCAGCCTTGTGCGAAGGCTCAGGTATTGAGGAGGTGCAGACCTTGGCTTCTGCTGCGGCTTTTCTGCGCGGAGAGCAGCCTCAGCTGGGAGGGGGGCAAGACGGTGGCGAGCTGTGGTGTGGGGACAGTGACATCACCTCAGTCGCTGCACACACGCAGGACGGACAAGCTGATGCAGAGCCAGTGAGGCTCACCGAAGACAGCGTGCTGGACGAGCAGATCATGAACAGAAGCAGCATTGTGCAATGCACAGAACTGGCAGACGAAATGAGTGAAACGAACTCACCTAGCGAGCCTAGCCCTATTCAGTCGAAGGCGCCAGCAGTGGCCTGGGAGATCAGCCTATCTGATTGGCCTCGTACTGCATGTCAGAGGCCACCCGGTCAGAGCCCAGCAGAGTTGGGCAAAAGACGGATGCACAAGGCCCAGGAGGCAGCAAAACGGCAAGTTGAGGGACCAAAACCACCCGGGCCGACCAGGAGCAAAGCCAAGCTCAAGCCAGAGAGCATGACCACGACCAAGACTTCCAGAGCTGCGGAGCTCAACAATCGCCCCAAGGACGAATGTGCTGCAAGGCAATCATATGTCTTGTGAAGCAGACCATCCGCAAGTGATGCAGATCGGCAGAACTCCATCACTTGCGATTTGCAGGATGCATCATCGACATCGCGAGGTTCGAGAAGCTTCGCAACTGCACAGCGTGCGAACAGGAGTGCTTGCACTTTAACCGTTTCCGTGTAGAACCCGACATATCCCCACACAATCGATCTGGTCAAAGGTGGGGTTCATGCAGTCCGGATGTGCTGTCTGCTGCAGGAAGCCAGCCGCTTCCACATCGCAAAGGTAAGAGCTGCTCTCTGAGCTCCATCCGACCCGATGCCATCTTCGCGCTACAAACTGAAGGACTCAGGCTCATGTTCTGGGAGATGTGACGACACCAAAGGCAACGTACGTCGCGCCGACGTGTTACGTATCCAAGACGAGGTTGACTTGCGGAGTCATTCTCGAAGGCTAGCATGTTGGTCCGCATAAGCTTGCATCCAACATCGACAACTGTGCGATAGATGCACCTGTTAATGATTAAGGTGCCCTTGGTGCATCTTGTGCAGCAGCCTCGCATGCTGCTGCACCAGTTTGCTTCTAAGCAGCAAGTCGTTCTGCGAGCAGAAATATTCTCGACTGCAAGCACGTTGCATGCTTGCCCTGGCCAAGCAAGTATCGAGGATTCGGCAAAGCATGCAGTGGCGGATGTGCGCTGTCAGGGGTTCTCGCGGATTGGTCACATTCCAATACTACGATCTTCGCCCAGAAATAGTTGAGATAGGCTACTCTAGGCCCAAGCTTACAGCCTCGATTCAACTATCTTGCTATCGGAGCTGTACGCAAACTCTCAGATTGCACTGTCGGCCATAGAAGTCCTGTGCCATGGCTGCCACCGCTGCCCCTTCGTTGAAGGCACGAGCCGCATTTTGTCGTTCTCTTTCTCTGTGGTGACAGTATGCATCGTGACAGGCTGGCAGGGAAAAAAAGAATTGGCTGATCAACCTGCTGTATGTTCGGCAGGCACATCAACGGCATTGCTGTATGCAGAATATACCGTCGTCGCAGATAGTACGAGATTATGCGACACTTTCTTGCTGAGGCTCACGGGTTCCCGAAGGGCAGAATGCATCCTAAAGCATTGCTCACTTTGTCAACATTGATGTTGTTTTCTTGCGATCCGGACAGACTGCGGAAACTATTCGAACCCAGCTTGACATGCAGGAGTTCAAAGAATGCATGGATGTAATCGAAGAGCAGCTGCGAGAATCAAACGGTATGCCGCTGCCTTGGGTTGCTTCAATGTTGCAACTGCATGACAGTTCGGGGTGTCCTGGGGTTCGCTGCAACAAAATTGGATTGTCGATGCAACGGAAACATTGGTCAGCTAGCAATCGGGACTTGCGCCGGTTGCAGCCGTCATGGCTTGTCATGGGTGAACTGGAGGGGAACACGCATCTGCACGGTTACCACTTCAGGGAGTTTGAGGGAGACAGTCAACTTCCTCTTCTGTCTTTCTCAAAGAACGGACAGTTGTAGCCCACACGGCTTAGTTGAGAGCATGTTACTACATGCAAGCTGGGAGCAAGCGACAGGGCAAGGACAGATCCGGCCGAAACAGTAGCCAAGTGG